>PITA01001532.1:0-153584 GCA_004023965.1 Spilogale gracilis | reverse complement strand
TAAAATATTATTATTAAAAGTACTTCAGGGGTGCCTGAGGTGGCTCAGTTAGTTGAATGTCTGCCTTCAGTTCCAGTCATGACCTCAGGGTCCTGGGACTGAGGAGCCTGCTTCTCCCTCTCCTTCTGCCCTTTCCCACCTCCTCCCCTGGTGCTCTCTCACTCTTTTTCTATCTCAAATAAATAACATCTTAAAAAAAAAATACTTCAGTGATTGGTACATTTGCAAAAATAAGGAGTTCTTTAGACAAAACCTTTTCCACATTGTGAAGCTAAAAAAAATTTTAGTAAAAAAAAAAGTACAGGGCACCTGGGTGGCTCAGTGGGTTAAAGCCTCTGCCTGCAGCTCAGGTCATGATCTCAGGGTCCAGGGATCCAGGCCTTCTGGGCTCTCTGCTCAGTGGGGAGTCTGCTTCCTCTTCTCTCTGCCTGCTTCTCTCTGCCTACTTGTGATCTCTCTCTCTGTCAAATAAATAAATAAAATCTTTTTTTTAAAAAAAGTACAAATTTGGTAGTGGTTCTGACATTTAACTGAAAATTTCACTGAAAGAGCATTAATTTATTACTTTCAGAAATATTTCTTAATTTAAAATGCCTCAGTGATTCAAAATGAAAAAATTCATAATAGATTTAAAATGTTCTTAGAGGAGAGAGAGGATAACATTATGGTTTATGACCTACAAGAACATAATGCTGTCCTCCAGTTCTCCTATCACCACCTCAGAACAATTCTATACTTAACGAATTTTCCACTCTATGTGGTGGTGGCCCTACAATTAACTGAGTCATGTGTAATATTCATATTACCAGAAATACAATTAAAATTACCCTTATTTTGCAGTATGAAATTTAAAGCTTTGGATGTGTGTTGTAGATTAAGTAGATTTTTAAATGTATGGAGATTTGAATATTTTAAAATACTGAAATTATAAATAAATTTCTTAAAGATAAGCTAATAATATATTTAATAACCGATCATTTCAAGAGCCATGACTCTAAAAATACTTGCTTTTCTAAAAAAAAAAGCATATCTCATACATTGCATCTTAAAGATACTAGAATTTTAAGATGTAAAGGATTATGACATTCATGTAATTCAATCTCTTGTGTATATTCAAAGTAGTTCAAATACTTTGCAGAAATTCAACATACAACTAGTTTAGTTCTAATAGCTTATTTATTAGTTGGCTAATTTTAACTTGTATTGCCATCCATAAAGGGAATGAAAAGGAATGAAATAGATTCCCAGCATGGCTACAAATGCTTATAAAATGCAAGTGAAAATCAAGAATTACAGACTGTGCGGTGACAAGGTAAGATCTCAGAATTTATCTAACACAGTTGGTTGACTTCTACAGATAAAGACATTTACACTATACGTTGCTAATATGAATAGCAGAAAAATACTAATATAACATTGAACGGTAAATACAACCCAACATTTAATTGAAGGAAGAGTAATTTTGGTTTTATTTTAAAAATCTATGCTTAAGATAGAAGAATATATATGGAAAATTTTGAAAAGACTTTCCAAAGACAATTTCTGGCCACTCTTTAAGGAATGGGTCCTGGTTTTTCTTCCTCCTTTGTCCCTCTGGCAACAGTGGTTACAACTCAGCTACTTTCTCTTCTCTTCCTACCTTTTCTCTTTTCTGGCATCCATTGTGCAGGACTTGTATAGTTGACTGTTTTGTAACACTGTTTGGGTCTCAACAACACAGTACTGTCCACTTACTCCTAGCTGTGATGAGCTGAATGTCTGTCCCCCGCCTACCAAATTCATTTGTTGAAATGCTAATCCCCACTGTTAGGAAGTGGGTCAGGAGGATAAGCCCCTTATCAATGGGAGTGTCTTTTTAAATTTAATCTTTTTTTTTTTTAAGTTTTTATTTATTTGAGAGAGAGAGAGTGCGAGCAAGAGAGCAGGAGGGGTGAGGGGCAGAGGGAGAAGCAGACATCCTGCTGAGTAAGCAGGGCTTGATCCTGCAACTCTGGGATCATGACCTGAGCCTAAGTCAGATGCTTAATCCACTGACTGAGCCACCCAGGCGCCCCAGGGAGTGTCCTTATTAAAGAGATCCCAGCATTCCTTGCCCCTTCTAATACCTGAGGACAAAGCAAGAAGATGGTATCTATGAACCAGATGGCTCCTCACAAGACTCCGAATCATCTGCCAGTGCCAGTACCTTGATCTTGGACTTCCAGGTAGTGAAGAAATAAATGTTTGTTGTTTAAGCCACTCAATCTGTGGTATTTTTGTTAGGGCAGCCTGAATGAACTAAGCCACTGGCCACTAATAATTCTCAAAACAAGGCAGAAGGTGGAGAGTCGGTGAAAAATACTCTGCTCACAGTCTCTGGAATTTATCCAAATCATCTTCCATTTGCGCACCTCATTCTGGGCTTTCTTGTTCCTCACAATCCCATCGTGTTTGGCTTTTGTTCTCCACCTGGTTGGCTGAGATTGACAGCAAGTCTGTGCTCACTCTCCCATCTTTTTCTGAGCTGTTTCTTCACGTCTACACTCTGCAGGCAGAGGACCCACCAGTCAGAGCACTTCTTTTAAGCATTATACATGAGGGTGGATGAAAGATTTTGGTTTTTTCCTTGCCAAAACTGTGTGACGTGGCAGCCCAGATGTGGGGCTTTTTCTAGCTTGTGAAAGGAGGAATGGAATAGGAATAGTGTGTAAATGTAGAGAGCCTTCCTTGAAATAAACCAGGGAGAGTTGGGAGAGAAGAAACAAAGTAAACGTGCACTTGGGAGAAGCTGGCTAAAGTGTCCATAACTATTCTGAAAGAAGTAGAAACAACAAACAAAGGAAAACTACCCAAGTACATGACTCTCCTGAAGAAGAACAAAGAAGAGACAGAGATGAATCATCCTAACATAAATTCCACAAAAGTGTGCCCTTGACCTGAGGCAAATGGCAATGATAGGATGGAGGATTTGGGAATGGATCCCCAGGAAGAAGGGACAGAGAAACTGTGGTTATCCTGCATTCTCTTCACTTGTATAGTCACCTGTATATTACCTTTTAGTTGGATTGGGAGAGGTAGTGAGTATATCAGGTACATGTATATATCTGAAAAAGGAAAGAAAAGCAGAACAGGTTCAAAAAATACCCACCATGAGCTAGTTTAAATATAGAGAAATTGAGTGTGTTAATGAGTTTGACTACTTGTCACAACAAATTTCTCAACATTAATGGCCTTCTAGGGGCAGACACTGTAAAAGAGCCATGCCTGTACTAAACAATAAGTGATTTAAAACTATTGAAATAAAAGTAGATCAGACGTGGTTCTGTTCACATGTAATTTCCAAATTATAGCTTTATAGTTTGAATTATATTGTTATGTGCACCCAGATTTATACATCAGGACCATCAACTTGCCCAGAATTGGCAATAATTTATGTCAAAGAATATAGAGCCCTTGATTTCCTCATTTTCTATCTATTGCTGTATTTTTTCATTTCCTACTAAAACAACATCTCTAATAGTGACAGAGAGTTGTGTCTAGCTATAAAATATATTCCTTTAAATAAAATCTTCTAAATTGTCCTGCTCTTGGTAAGGTTAGGGGACTCCTCTGCACATTTCTGGTAGAAGGGGAAATAACCTTTTAGAAGGGCCATTTAGCAAATTGAACCAATAGTTTCAAGGTATTTTTTTTTTGATCCAACAGATTCACTTCTAGGATATTATCCCAAGTTTATAAACACTTAAGAAGAGAATATTTATCACAACATTATTTATAAATTTGAAAACCAAAGCATCCAAAATAGTGGATTAGTTAAGTTATATCACATCAATATGGGAAATATTCAATTAATATTGAATAATGTTGGTACATGCTCATGATTATTAGTCAAATAGAACAGAGCAGAACAATCCATAATCTCTCTATCTAAATAAATGTGGGAAAAAATTTACCAAATGTTAGCATAGTTATCTCTGGGTGATGGTATTAGAGGTAATTTTAATTTTTATGCTTTTTTAATTTTCAAAAATTTCAGCAACAAACATGCATTACTTTGAAAATCGAGGGGGCGGGGCACCTGGGTGGCTCAGTTGGTGAAGCACCTGCGGTCATGATCCTGAAGACCCGGGATCGAGCCCCACATCAGGCTCCCTGCTCGGCGGGAGGCCTGCTTCTCCCTCTTTCACTCCTGTTGCTTGTGTTCCCTCTCTCTCTGTGTTTCCTTCTGTCAAATAAATAAATAAATAAATAAATAAATAAATAAATAAATAAATAAAATCTTTAAAAAGAAAGTTATTTTTAACAAAGATTCTGCAATAGCAGTTTACAATGAGATAAAAATTAAAGTGAAATTGGAGAGAGCAACAAAAATCAGGAACTTGTTTAGCAAATAGGTATTGAGCTCTTTGTATGTAATCCATCCTGTATAATTACGTCTTGAGAGTCTTCCATGTGTCAGATAGATACAGAGATATAGATTTAGCTTGCTTGAACTGCTTTAATCTCATATTACTAATACAGTCATATATCTTTGTTTTTTTCCCCGATTAATCATTTAAGCATGTGTCTACTTGTGGTTGCCCCTACTGGTGAGACTTATGCAGTCCTGGGGCTTTTGGACAGTAATAGAAAGAGTGGTATTCATTTCTTTCACCTGGGCTTCCACATCCAAAGAATGACAGACTTGGTGTCTGAGCAGCCTCTGATGTCATTGTTTCTCACTGCCCCAGTTTTGCTGCAGAAACCTGGGCCCACCATGCACAGTGCTGGTCCAGGGCTGCTTGAGACCCTTCTGTAAGCCACCGTGGTTCACTAGGGGAGGACAGAGGAATCCACTATGTCCAAAAGTGCAGTTTGCAGGGCTCCAGTCTAACTATATTTCACAAACACAGCCATTTCCCAGGAGTGCCTGCTCTATGCTAGCCTTGATCACCTCCAAACTTAGAGTTACCCCTCTCCCCATCCCAAGCCTTCAGCCATGGCAGTGGCTCTTTTCAGACTACTTTTTAATAGATTTTAATTTTATTTTACAGTATCTTTTCTGGGTTATTTAAAATTTGAGTCATTCTTCTCATTCCTGTTCTTCCGACCTCTCAGTGTGCCTAACAGTTAAGGTTCATTTGTGTAAGGACTATTTACATCGCTGCAAAGATTCCCGTGGCAGGCTGCCCAGATGCTTACTACCCAGATCCTCTGAGCTCCAGGGCAGTTACACAAGGCCCCTCTGTGTGTCTCGTTTTTGCCCCACACTCCTACTCACACATACTATGGATGGGTAGGAGTTTTGAAGAACTGAATGCTCTACCTTCCTTGTATGCTAAGGTTAAGAAAAGGCAGGTTACTCATGAGGTGGCATTTCTCAAGGAAGAATGGACCCTCAGAAGCAGGTGGACAGTCTGGGGACAACTAAGAGGCAGGAAAAGGTATTGTGAAGAAGTCTGGACAGTCTAGACTTCCCACACAGCACAACAGTCTAACAACTAGCAGTCCTGTCTGAGAAAAAAGGAGGGGGGGGAGCTCAGGCAAGGAAGAAGACCCTACCCCAGACTCCCCTGCCACCCTACCCCCACCGCTGCCCTCAGGGCTGCCTGGAGTGGTCTGACTGCTCCTTACTCTGCAGGGCTCTGTGGGCAACCTCACTCTAACTTCCCACCTCCCCCTTTGCATTTCATCCCACTACTTTTACCTCCCTCTCCAGTACCCAGTATTCTCCTGACATCTGAGGTTGTTTCCTGAAGGAAGAACATCATCTGATCCAGATAGACCCTAGGGCTGTTAGTGTTGCAGTGTGCTCCTTTTCCACAGATGTTCGTACCTGGAGATTATTTGTTCAATAATTAAGCACCTACCGAGGCACACACACTAAGCCTACATGCTCCAGAGGAATAAAAAAAATGCTCTGCCCCAATTCCTGGTCTAGGAAGGGTCTAGACATGTAAAAGAATTGTTGTTCCACATAGATCTTCCTAGTCACACAATGGAAAGAATCATGGTTCTGCCTTGGATGGGGCAGAGGGACAAACATCATGAGGCTTGTAAGAAAGTAACAATTGGACAGGTCTTGAAGGGTGAATTTACTAGAAAGACTCAGGAAGTACAAGCATTCCCCAGCAAGTCTGGAGGCAGTGAAATAGCATGAAGGGTGAGCAGTGAATTAGGGCAGTGATTGTAAAATGAAACATAACTGGTTTCAAATGACTTGAGAACAACATGTGAAGAGGGCAGAGGCAGAAGGTGAATTTGCAAGACCAAATCCTCCACACTGAGCAATGTGGATTGTGTCCTGTCACTGTAGTTCTCGCTTCAGTGAATACAGGAATCAAGCTGATGGTGCTAGACAACTGGTTAGTAATCACAGTTGGGAAGAGGGATGAGGGGTATGATTGAAAGGGGAGCAAGGGGGACTTTTTTCTTTTCAAAGATTATTCATCTGAGAGAGCAGGAACGTGTGCATGAGTGGAGGAGGGCAGATGGAGAGGGGGAGAGAGAACCTCAAGCAGACTCCCCACTGAGCATGGAACCTGACATAGGGCTTAGTGCCACAATCTTGAGATCATGACCTGAGCTGAAACCAAGAGTCAGACACTTAACCAACTGAGTCACCCAGGTGCCCCAAGGTGGGGGGGGGGGTGTTCTTCTGAACTGCTAGTAAGGCACTTAGACAGATGTTCACTTAGTAATAATATATTGAACTGCATATTTCTGGTTTTAATACCTAATGTGTGTTATATTGCTCAATTGCAAAAAAGAAAAACAAATCAAGCTGAGTAATTTATAGAAAATGCAATTCCAGGGCTCAGACATTCTGATTGAGTACGCCTGGGCTGGGACTAATGAATCTGCATTTTTAAAATAATTATGTTAGAGGATCAAAGGCAAAAGGGACTCCTAGACCACGTTTGAGAATGCCAGGGCTGTCAGGGAATGACCCTAAAGGTTTAAGCAAGAAATTAAGAGCAAAGATTTGCCTGTCTGAAAGTGCTAGTTTAGGGAGACGAAGATGTTGAGGGTGGTCTCCATCTTCTATCCAACAGAACTTACAGGTCCTGTGTCCCTTCCATCTAGGTTTTGAAAGAGATGTGACAAGTAAGGTGCTAACGATTTCCAAGTACTGAATGTATTTTTTGAGATATAGTTTCTTTAGGAGGTTTTTTAAGTATGAAAATTTTGGCACACAACCCCCCTCCCCCCAGTACATTGTAAGAGTTGAATTTAAGGTATGGAAGAAGCCCTTATGATAGATATTATGGGCAATGAGCAACTTTCTAGAATTTTTAAGTGAATGCCTTTTCAGCCTATAAGTAATAGTCTTCCAGCTACTGACATACTACTATTGTGGCATGTGCTTAGTGATGGCTGATTTGCATGGATATAGCTGAGTTCTTTCTCTTGTGCTCCAGAGGGATATTTTTGGGACATAAAGCAACCAACACGGTATTCTTCCCAACCCTACTCCCTACAGGAAAAAAATGGCACATTTTGTTGCAAACTTGTTTTTTCTTTGGTGCTCATGGAGTTGGAAAGAGAAAGGGAAAACTTTACTGGGCCTGAAACAGAGAATGGGTGATCACCAAGACAACATGGTATTGGCACAAAAATAGACACATAGACCAATGGAACAGAGTAGAGAATCGAGATATGGACCCTCAACTCTGTGGTCAACTCATCTTTGACAAAGCAGGAAAAAATATCCAGTGGAAAAAAAGACAGTCTCTTCAATAAATGGTGCTGGAAAAATTGGATAGCTACATATAGAAGAATGAAACTCAACCATTCTCTTACACCATACACAAAGATAAACTCGAAATGGATGAAAGACCTCAATGTGAGGCAGGAAATCTATCAAAATCCTAGAGGAGAACATAGGCAGTAACCTCTTGGACATCAGCCACAGCAACTTCTTTCAAGACACATCTTCAAAGGCAAAGGAAACAAAAGTGAAAATGAACTTTTGGGACTTCATCAAAATAAAAAGCTTCTGCACAGCCAAGGAAACAGTCAACAAAACAAAGAGGCAACCCACCAGAATGGGAGAAGATATTTGCAAATAACACCACAGACAAAGGGCTGATATCCAAGATCTATAAAGAGCTCCTCAAACTCAACAACCAAAAAAAAAAATGATCACATCAAAAAATGGGCAGAAGACATGAACAAACACTTCTCCATAGAAGATATACAAATGGCTAGGAGACACATGAAAAAATGTTGATCGTCATTAGCCATCAGGGAAATTCAAATCAAAACCACACTGAGATACCACCTTACACCAGTTAGAATGGCCAAAATTAACGGGACAGGAAACAGTGGAACCGTCTTACACTGTTGGTGGGAATGCAAATTGGTGCAGCCACTTTAGAAAACAGTGTGGAGATTCCTTAAAAAATTAAAAATAGAGCTACCCTGTGACCCTAAAATTTCACTACTGGGTATTTACCCCAAAGATACAGAGGTAGTGAAAGGAAGGGCCATACCTACCCCAATGTTCATAGCAGCAATGGCCACAATCGCCAAACTGTGGAAAAGAGCCAAGGTGCCCTTCAACGGATGAATGGATAAAGAAGATATGGCCCATATATACAATATATATTACACCTCCATCAGAAAGGATGAATACCCAAGTTTTGTAGCAACATAGACGGGATTGGAGGAGATTATGCTGAGTGAAATAAGCCAAACAGGGGCGTCTGGGTGGCTCAGTTGGTTAAGCGACTGCCTTCGGCTCAGGTCATGATCCCAGAGACCCGGGATCGAGCCCCACATCGGGCTCCCTGCTCAACGGGAGGCCTGCTTCTCCCTCTCTCACTCCCCCTGCTTGTGTTCCCTCTCTGGCTATCTCTCTGTCAAATAAATAAAAAATCTTAAAAAAAAAAAAAAAAAGAAAAGAAATAAGCCAAACAGAGAAAGTCAATTATCATAGAGGGAGATGAAGCATGAGAGACTTTAGACTCAGAGAAACAAACTGAGGGTTTTGGAAGGGAGGGGAGTGAGGGGTGGGTAATCCTGGTGGTGGGTATTGAGGGCACGAATTGCATGGAGCACTGGGTGTGGGGCATAAACAATGAATCTTGGAACACTGAAAAAATAAACTATTAAAAAATTTAAAAATAAAAAACAAAAGCAAAGCACAATAAAACGAAAACAAAAATAAACAGAGAATGGGAAAATCCAAAAATGTGAGACAAAATTTGCACATATTTTTTCTTATAACTGAAGTCCTGAGGAAATACCATGAGGTTTTTTAATTGTCACGGTTATTCTTTGCAACCAGAGTGCATCCATTCATTGTATTCAAAAACTTTAAAGTATGACAACACAAACTGTTGGCATAGATTGAGAACATAGGGACTCATATACTTCTGCTAAGAATATAAATTGAAGCAATAACTTTGCAGAGCAATTGGCAGTGTTTAGTCTAGTTAAAGATATGCATACTCTTTGACCCAGAAATTTGCACTTTTGGGTATATTCTGAGACCATTCTAAGGGGTTATGTGCCTGAGGAGATACAGACAAGAATATTCACAGCAGCCTTAATTGAAATTTTCGTAAAAAAATTGGAAACAACGTACATTAGATGAACAGAATTCATGAACAAATTGTGATATATTCATATAGTGGATATAGTGTGAAAATAAATAAAACAGATCTATATGAGTCTCTGGAAGATTCTCACAAGTATGAGAGTGAGTAAAAAAGCATGTTGCAGATGAATATACACAATATAATGCCATTTATATCCAGGTTAAAACTTGGAAATATTGTTGTGTGGGAAATTACCTTTGCACAAGGGAAGTCTTTAAGTATAGTAACAAGCAAGCTATCCAAGAGATCACAAAATAGAAAGGCTTACAGACCAAAATGAGATGCTTAAATCACATGGTATCAAATCAATTGAAAACACACAGCAAGAAGCAAAGTGAAAAGATAGGTAGGTTAACACATTTAAAACATGATGTAGGCAGGGGAGAAGGATGATACTACCTGGTCCTCAGTCCCTCTTCCTTGCTAACGGTATGGTTGCAAGGACCCGAACTGAGATTTGAACAAAGTAGACCCTACACTCAGAAGGTGTTTGGAGTCAAAACACGCAGTTGCTCTGTAGGCTTGGAATCCAGTGCATCTGGCCGATAGCTGTAGCTCACACATAAGCCTGACGGACAGCTAGGGGTTCTATTTTGCATTCTTTGTGCAGATGATATGAGGAGGCAGTGGTTACCTGAAGACCTTGTTAATAGCAAATGCCTCATATTCCTCACATATCTTCAGTAAGTCATGAATATTTGATGATTCGTGGCCTCATATATATTTATGTATCATGACTATTTGGAGTCTCTCATTCTTTCCATCCTTTTCTAATTATGTTCATTACACAAGTGCTCTACTTTATGTCTAGCATATCTCATGGGTTACTAACTTACTTCTTGTTTAGCGTAGATTACAAATTTTGCCTGCCTCTTAAGCTATTTGCTTCGATTCTTAGTTTCATTCTTCTTCCTATGTATTTGCTTCTCTTGTTTTCTACATCAGAATCTAATTCTTAAATAATTATGTTAAAACATAAAGGCCTGGAAAGAGTAACCCTCAGTGTTCTTTCTTAATTTGGATTGTGGGTATGCGTATTTATTGTGTTATTCTTCATAACTTTTCATATCTGTACTTTTTCCAAGTAGATTTTAAGAAAAGCTTGAAATCGTAAATACCTGGTGTCTTACATGTAATAGGTACTTGATACTTATCATTTCAATTTTGATAAAGTTAAAGAATTTGGGCCAACTAAATTGGTATATCATCTTTCTATAGCTTGTGCAACCATTTATTTTCTAGCAAATATTTGCCAAGTATGCACTATTTGCAAGGAAAACACTGCTGCAGTTGACATGGAGGATAAAAATTTGAGTAAAACAAAATCCTTACTAAAGAGCAAAAATAAGAACAATACAGGGCATAACATAAGTGACTTTAGAGAGGTGCAGATTGCGGTGGGTCTGAGTAGGTGGAGCTCCCACTAGAGGATGAGATCCAAGAGAAGTGACACACAATCTGTGCCTTAAAAGAAGTAAATGTTGAGACCCCTGAGTGGCTCCGTCGTTAAGTGTCTGCCTTTGGCTCAGATAGTAATCCCAGGGTCCTGGGATTGAGTCCCACATGGGGATCCTTGCTCAGTGGGGAGTGTGCTTTTGACTCTGCTGGCCATTCAAGAATTTTGATTTTTTTTCCCTTGTAATCTATATGGTCAATTTACTCTATGGTGACCACCTATTGCCACACATTATGGTGACCATAAAATTGATTCCTGATGAAATAGCTAGATAATTTGATTATTTGACTGGGAAGACAGAGACAAATACTCACCCCTGCTGGTCTTGAGATTTATTAGGGTAGTCTGGGTAAAGCTCATTATCAGAGAATAATGAAGCCCTAAAATAAAATTATCTTTAGAAACGGCTGACCTAAGTTGGTGTTCTGGCTGAAACTAAGGGCATCGGCATTATTGGAGGAAGCCTAGCACACAGCTAAGTGGGAAGCTTCTTGGCACACAACCACCCTAGCCCGGTGTGTGAGCACCTGAGGGACTCTAAGAGAGCCATAACTACAGAGCCCCAGCTTAGACCCCACCAGTGCCTGGACAGTGGCCAGAACCATCATGGGCATGCCCATACCATGGACTGTACACTGGTGAAAGGGTCTAGACCAATTCCTTCTAGACCCTGCGCTGGAAGCATAACTCAGCCTTATCCACCTTGGGACCGAGCCCCTGGAGCCTTTAGACAATTTAGGGAGAATCTATATTAGACTTTCTGCTGATAAAGCAAGGAAGGACCTGAAGAATTAAAAATATAAAAATTATAACTATGGCAATAAAATGGTTTTGTGGATTAAGTCACACCATATTAGTTTATTACCTAAATATTCTGCAATAAATATGTATTAATTTGTAATCAGACGAGAGTTATTTTTATGTCCTATTCTGAATACCATATTAACTTAAAAATAGCATATGCTCTTTGATGCATAATCCATATAAAAGTAGTAAAAGATTAATATAAAGATTTAATCTTATAAAGTCAGCTGACATTATAACTGATCATTGACAATGTCTAAGTAAGGCTTGTTTCCTTGTTGCTATACTATCAACTAGAGAACCTCGTCAAAATTCAACACGATCCTATCAAACTTGTGGTGACCCATTCCACACAACCAGCAGAAGGAAATTAAATTGTATATAATCTGTTTCATTGGGTTACATATATAAACATCCTGAAAGACATTGTTTCTTCTTCCTCTAGAACTCTGCAACATTCACCCAAAATAATTTAAGTTAGTCATACCTTCAAAATGTTTGAGATTTTTGTCGCTAATGCACAATGCTTGGCTTGAAATACTACACACAAAAAAATCTGCAGAGTATTATTATTTTTATTCAACTCTGAGGTTTTCACTGAGAGTGATGTTACAAGACTGGACTCTTTCCCCCGCATATGTCACGGGAATACGGTGCATGCTACTTACCCAACTTCTCCATCAGCTTGAAAGTTCCTAGGAGGCAGGGGCTAAGCCTTCAGCATTTGGCCTGATACAGAATATGCAGCCGCCTCCCAACAGACACTTGGTGAATCATGGTGTTTTGAGGAGGGGATAGTTAGGGTGTCAGGCTCAGCTAGGAGTGACACTCCACACCCCTCTGGACCACAAAGGCACAGCTTGTACCTTGGATATATGGTATAATTACTTCTGGGACCTTCATTGTAGTTCAGATTCTTGAGAGTTTGAATAATTGAACTTGATAAAAGGATTATGATTGTGCTCTGTTAAAGCACTGGTGAAGTCGGTGTTTTAGGAAAGACTTTTTGTTGCATATAAGAGAGGTGAACTTCAGGCCAAACGTTGGAGGCAGCCCGGTATCCTGAGGGACTAGACCCAAGAGCCAGGAAGCCTGTAGGAAGCCAGGAAGTACTCTCTCTCTTGTTCTCCCTGCTGCTTTACTCTCTGTAAATTTATTTTTCTTTCCCTCTCTCTTTCTGCAGATGTTTTCACTGCCTCAGAGCACATGGCCCCAAACACGGCTAATCCACAGCTCCCCAGTGCACAGACAGCTGAGCATTTCTGTCTCGGTTCCAAACTCCTGGGGAGAGTGACACTGATCTGGCCCGCTCAGGCCAGGGGAAGACAGTCTTTACCCACTATTTTGTGTGATAGCAGAGCTGGGGGAAAGGCATCACAAAACTGATTTTATACTTTCTAAGGAAAAATGTATACTGCATATACTGTTAGCGAAAACCATGTTATACTGTTGGGCTCTATACTTTCAGGACTCTCTGAGATTTCCTTCCTTGAAGTGAGAAGCATAGCAAACAGGCCTTCCCCATCAACCCCATCTCTCTGGGCACCCAGAACCTTCTCCTAACCTCTGCTTTAAGAAGACTGACCTCAAGATACTGCAGCAGGATCTGCTGGTCCCAATACCTTCTCCAAACCTTTTTGGATGGGGAAGTGTGAAGAATCTAAAATGGAGTCAATAATCAGCCAACCTTCAGTGATGTAAAAGGATCCAGTCCAAAGTCACTGAGCTCTGACCCCCGCTGTGAGGCTATGATTTCTATGACACCCAGCACTTCCACACAGCATGACTGCTCCAGAGGCGGGAGAGCAGCTGGCGGGGGAGGCAGGGGCAGCTAGTGGGGCTGTGGGCAGCTTGCTCCCCTCAGGAGGAAAAGCACCAGTGGGGGGTGTGTGCTGGGGGAGGGCAGGAACCCTCTTCCCTGCAGTCTGTTTCCTCCTTACTAGGTTGGCATGCAGATCGAAAAATGTACGTCTAAATCTATTCCTGGCTTCTAAATGTGGGAAGGAAACACATAACTTTATTATTTTATTTTTGTCAAGTTAGAGACAGATGCCCCTAAAGCTTATGCATTCTGTAAGAAGTTCCTATTCTTCAGTGGTGCATCTTTGGCAGCAAAAGTCAAAGACAAATAGGACATCTCCTCTAAGTTTACTGGACAAATATTGGCAATCAAAGGAAGAGAGTCACTGATGGTAACTAATGGTGATGAGGGAAATAAAACCGGGAAAGATTGTTGAAAAAAGTTTTTTTTAAAACAGTGTATAAAGGTAAAACAATGAAGTAAGTGTTGATGTAATATAAATGTTATTATTTGTTAAATACCAAAAATACTGCAAGTATAAATGCAAGTATAAATAAACTTTTCAAATTAATGAGAAACACGTGAACACTTATGGAAATACCCTCGCCAGAGGTGTTTTTTTTCGAAATCTTCAAAGCTTAGCAATATACTTTTGTGAGGGACAGTCAGTAAATTAGGAATGAAAGAAATCTGAAAAAATAAAAACACATTGTCAATACAACAGATATATGCCTGGGCAAGGTTGTTATGATAACTTAATTTCAACCGTAATGCCTCACAGCCAAAGAAAATCTTATAAAACAGAATGCTATAGACATTTGCTTATTCAAAAAATAGTTTTGAGCACATACTAAGTACCAAGCACTGTGCTAAGCATGGGATATATACGGGTAAATAAGATGGATCCTGTCCCTCCGTGCATGTCCCTGCCCAGGCTGAGATGACCAAGGAAAATATCATCTCCAAATCAAACAGCTGCACAGAACAGATCAGTTAGTCCAAAGTTTTATTTTACAAATAAGGAAACTGAGGCCCAAAATGTTAAGTAAAACTATCTCTTCTCTTGGCTTCTCAATTTTTGCCATCCAAAAAAAAGCATTTTTGTTTCCTAGAGCCTTCTAAACTTCCCAGATTATGTGACATATAACAAATGTACATGTTAATCCATGTCAAAATCCTCTTTATAGATTTTGAATATTCCTATGCTTTTCTGGAAATAAAACAGGAAATCAAATATACAAACAAAAACCCTGAGGTCCTGTTTTCAATATCTAATCCAGTTTTTTTTTTTCCATTGGAAGTGTTAACCATGTGATTCTTATTAATATCAAAAACAGACATATTGTGTGATAGTGACCATCTGTTTGGGAATATGGCTGAGACACTTGGAATATCCAGAGTAACGGGATCGGTCAGAAAGGTTCTCAGTCCAGGAGATGCCACTTGGGGCATGTGTAGGTGAGGCATCATCAGATGGACCGTCTGGACTTTATGCCTCCCTGTGCTCTAGCCCTCATGTGACGGCTACATGTCCTTTGGTCATCTGACCCGCAGTTGTCCTGCACTTGTTAGCCAATGCTTGCCACCCACAAGGATGTTGTGACAATTGCTGAAGTAAATGCTATAAAGCATTATGAGCAATTCAAAGGAAGGGTGCTGCATTGCTATGCAAAATCATTATACACCCACAGGTACAGCTCTTTTTTTTTAAATATATTCTTAATATGATAATATAAAAGGGCATTCCTCAAGGTACATTTGAATGTGTGTCTCATTATATTTGTTATTCATTCCAATGTTTAAATTGATCATTATTTTCAAATATTAACCTGGCACTAAAAGGAACCTATCATTAATTTGATAATGCTGTGTCACCATGTTTGAGAAAGAGAAGTATTTGGATATCTAGAGGCCCCCTGTCTGTTAACCTGCGACTAAAATGAATTTGGTCATAATTTCCTACCTGAATCTGGATCCCTTGGCCATGGATTTAAATATATTGGAAACATGTATTTGAGAATCCATTTGGCTGGATGACTTGGATTGAAGTCTCAAAATTAAAAAGAAGAGAAGAATAAAAGAGAAAGAAACAAACAGAACTAAACACAAGATAATAAATGCAAATACCTGACAGCACTGAAGTTGTCAGGGATGATGGTGACTTAAATAAAGCATCACAGATTAGTTTCTGTACAGCTCACTTTATTTTCCTTCTTTCCTTCCTTCCTTCCCTCCCTCCTTACTTCTTTCTTTCCTTCCTTCCCTCCCTCCCTCCTTTCCTTCCTTCCTTTCCTTCTTCCTTCCTTCCTGTAACAGCTTTATTGAGGTGTAATTCACATACCCAAAAATTTACCCTTTCAAAATGTGCAATTCAGTGTTCTTAGTGTATTCACCAACTTGCACAATGACCACAGATTCCACAACATTTCATCACCCCAGAAAGAAACCCTGAATCCATTAGCAGTCATTCCCCATTCCCCTTCTTCCAAGGCCTGGCAACTACCAATCTACTATCGGTCTCTGTGCAGTTGCCATAGATTCTCTATGTCCCTATGGATTCTGGACATTTTATATAAAAGGAATCATACAATATGTGGCCTTTAGTGTCTCCCTTCTTGCACTCAGAATAATGCTTTCAAGTTTCATCCATCGTTATTACTTGTTATGGCCAAATAATATTTCATTGTGTGGGTATACTGCATTTTGTTTACCCATTCATCAGTTGATGGACATCTGGGTTGTTTCCCCTTTCTAGCTATCATGAATAATAATGTTATGGATATTAGTGTACAAGTTTTTGTATGGACATATGTTTTCAATTCCCTTGGACCTGTACCTAAAACTAGAATGACTAGGTCAATGGTACTCTGGTTTAACTTTTTGAGGAACTGTAACTGTCCTCCAAAGTAACTATGTCATTTTACATTCCACCAACAAAGAAGAAGGGTTCAAATTTTTCCATATCCTTGCCAACACTGTTATTGTCCAAATTTTTGGTGATAGCCATCCTAGTAGGAGTATCTCATTGTGGTTTTGATTTGCATTTGCCTAATGGCTAATATTAATGAGCATTTTTTTCCATGTGATCATTGGTCATTTGTATATCTTCTTTGATGAAGTATCTGCTCAAGCCTGTTGCTTATTTTTACCTTATTTCTCTATTATTGAATTTTAAGAATTCCTTATATATTCTAGTACCAGTTCCTTATCAGATGTTTGATTTACAAATATTTTTTTTAAGATTTTATTTATTTATTTGACAGAGAGAGAGATCACAGTAGGCAGAGAGGCAGAGAGGAGGAAGCAGGCTCCCTGCTGAACAGAGAGCCTGATGCGGGCCTTGATCCCAGGACCCTGAGATCATGACCTGAGCTGAAAGCAGAGGCATTAACCCACTGAGCCACCCAGGCGCCCTGATTTACAAATATTTTGTCCAATTCTATGGGTTGTCTTTTTATTTCTTAAAATTCAGCTCCAAAGTTTTTAAATTTGATGCTGTCCAATTATCTCTTCTTGTTGATGCTTGGTGTCATATCTGGAAAACAATTCAAGATTACAAAATTTTCTTCCTAATTTTTTTTCTAAAACTTTTGTAATTTTAACTTTTACATTTAGATCTTTGATCCATTTTGTGGTAATTATTCTATACAATTCAAAGTCAGCATCCAAGTTCATTCTTTTGCATGGAGATACCTAATGGTCCCCTTGAATTGTCTTAGCTGGCTCTCTTGTAGAAATCAACTGGCCATGAATGTGAGGGCTTATTTTTGGACTTAATTGTATTCCACTGATCTGTATGTTTATCTTTATGCCACTTACACTTGTTTACTGAGACTTTGCAGCAAATTTTGAAACAGGGAAGCGTGAGACAATTTCTGGAAAAAGAGCCAGCTGGAATTTTGATATGTATTGTATCAAATCTGCAGACCAATTTGGGGGATATCACCGTTTTAGCAATATCAAGTCTTCCAATCTATGAACCTGGAGTGTCTTCTCATTTATTTAGAGCTTCTTTAATTTCTTTCTGTGTTGTTTTAGAGTTCAGCATACAAATGTTACATATATTTTGCTGAATTTATTCCCATTTTATTCTTTTTGATGCTACTTTAAATGAAATTTTCTTAGTTTCACTTTCACATTATTAATCGTGATATATTGATATTCATATATTGATCATATGTCCTGCAACTTTTAACATTGCTTATTAGTTCTAATATTTTTAGTGGATTCATTGGGGTTTTCTGTATACATGATCATGTCATCCACAAATAAAGATAGTTACTTTTTTCTTCTTTTTTTTTTAAAGAGAAGTTTCTCTTTTTTTTTTTTTAAAGATTTTTTTATTTACTTGACAGAGAGAAACAGAGAGAGAGAGGGAACACAAGCAGGGGGAGTGAGAGAGGGAGAAGCAGGCTTCCCGCCGAGCAGGGAGCCCGATGTGGGACTTGATCCCGGGTCTCCAGGATCATGACCTGAGCCGAAGGCAGTCGCTTAACCAACTGAGCCACCCAGGTGCCCCTTTCTTTTTTTTTTTTTAAAGATTTTATTTATTTATTTGACAGAGAGAGAGGGATCACAAGTAGGCAGAGAGGCAGGCAGAGAGAAAGGAGGAAGCAGGCTCCCTGGTGAGCAGAGAGCTGCATGCCAGCCTTGATCCCAGCACCCTGAGATCATGACCTGAGCGGAAGGCAGAGGCTTAACCCTCTGAGCCACCCAGGTGCCCAGTTTTCCTTTTTTCTTACCAATATGATGCCTTCTGGTTTTGTTTTGTTTTTTCCTTGCCCAAGTGCTCTGTTTAGGTCCTCCAATATGGTGTTGAACAGGCATGGCAAGAGTGAATATCCTTATCACTGTGCCAGTCTAAGGGGGAAAGCATCCAGTCTTTCACCATCATGTAGGATGTTAGCTCTTGAGTTTTTGGTAGTTGACCTTCATCAGGTTCAGGAAGTTCCCTGTATAGCTCTCTTTAAGTTCCATTGATGGGCACAGCTGAATTGCTGGCACTAATGAGATCTAGAAGTTCTTTTGGGAGTTCTCATCCTTTTCAGTATTGTAATAATATGTGGAAACAATGCCTGCTAGAGATAGGATATATATTTTTTTTTACTGGAAAAGGTTGAATATTGCAAAAGGAAATTTTGTATATCTCTCTTTTCTCATCCCCCAAGCATTCTTTCTTGTCTCCCACCACATGAGAGCAAACAAATGGTTGTGGTAGGTAAATAGAATAGCTTCTTTCCATACTATCCTTATGTTGTAAGGATATGGTACATTTGTGCACAGATCTCAATAGCACATATGCCGTGGGTGTTATATAAAATAAGCTGTAGGAAGTCAGTAAAGGTGTCAGCTTCTGAACACCTTCTCAAAAAACTTCTGAGAAGAAAAGACATTATCAGTTCCAACTGAGAGTTTAGTTTTCAAGGGATCAGCAATTAAGACTTGCTCTGGGGGCGCCTGGGTGGCTCAGTTGCTTAAGCGACTACCTTCGGCTCAGGTCATGATCCCCGGAGTTCTGGGATGAAGCCCTGCATTGGGCTCCCTGCTTGGCGGGAAGCCTCCTTCTCCCTCTCACTCTCCCTGCTTGTGTTCCCTCTGTAGCTGTATCTCTCTCTGTCAAATAAATAAATAAAATCTTAAAAAAAAAAAAAGAAAAAAAAAGACTTGCTCTGGATCCTGGGAAAGTAAGTGCTGATTTGATGGTGATAGTGATGCGAGGTGCCAAGTGGTACCTTTAAGAAGGTGAGGGCCAAGGGCCAATGCAGGACTGGCTACCCAGGCAGAAACAGTCTCAGCCAGGGAATACACAGAAACACAGAATTAACTGAATGACTTTGGTTCTATTTTCTCACTTCTGTTCTCTGTTTCTCAACTTCCTGTTGCCTTAGCTTGCCATTTTCTCCAGTGGCCATCATTCATCTCTCACTCTCAACTTTTAGTACTTGCTCATAGTTCTGTGTGATGTCTAGGTACCAATACGTCGTGGCCTTGGCTGCCTCCTGAACCTCTCCACGAGGTGACAGGATAGAAACACCAGCAGTCTTACATTTCTGGAACAGACCCTGCACAAACCCCAGGTTTGACTCTGCTCACCCTTGCTTATTTGTGTATGACAATTACAGTCTGAAAAGTCCATTTAAAAGTCCACTTCATGTGCTTTCAGAGCCAAGCAACAAATGGGTTGCTATCTGCTCTTCGAATTGAGAACCGACTTTGCTACCTCTGATAGAAGAGAGATTAGTCTTTGCTTATATTCATTCCAACTCCCAACAATTTAGGCAAGAATTGTGGGGACAATAAGAATTTTAAAAGAACAAAGAATCTTCCTTTGTTTTCAGATAACACTATAATCACTCCTAGAGGAAGTTAGAAATTAGTAATTGGAAAGTGTCTCTTTTGTCAAAGATGACATCATTTATTCCTTTTTCTTTTTTTTTTTAAAGATTTTATTTATTTATTTGACAGAGAGAAATACAGCTAGAGAGGGAACACAAGCAGGGGGAGTAAGAGAGGGAGAAGCAGGCTTCCCGCCCAGCAAGGAGCCTGATGGTGGGCCCCATCCCGAGACCCCGGGATCATGACCTGAGCCGAAGGCAGACACTTAATGACTGAGCTACCCAGGTGCCCCGAGATCATTTATTCCAAGAACTGCTTGGTGGAAGGGAGGAAGGGAGTGATAGTGGAAGAAGGGATTAGGATACCCAAAAACTCACAGTAGTATTATACCTTTTTCGGGTCTCAATGGGGAAGTTGGGTGTTTCTCATGAGGTGCCATTGATCCCTAAGCGATGTATTTGTAGTGCTCCATTCTGGCCTGGGGAGTCAGGAACTGCTAGAAACTGATGATAAGAACTAAGGAACTGCCTAGAACACCTGGCAAAGAGTGAAGAAGAATAGACAAAAGAAAATAAGACTGGATTTGTAATTTGAGCCATATTAAGCAAACAATGGGGACAAATGAGCAGAAAGATGGGATGATTTTGCTAAAGCCTGGATGAGTTATCACACTGATAAAGTTGTGAGCAGAGTGGAGAACCTGCTCAGGTCTTGGGTTTTCTTTTTTCTTTTTTTTTTTTTTTTTAAAGATTTTATTTATTTGACAGAGAGAAACACAGCCAGAGAGGGAACACAAGCAGGGGAGTGAGAGAGGGAGAAGCAGGCCTCCTGCCGAGCAGGGAGCCCAATGTGGGACTCGATCCCGGGTCTCCGGGATCATGACCTGAGCCGAAGGCAGTTGCCTAACCAACTGAGCCACCCAGGCGCCCAAGTCTTGGGTTTTCTGACCTAGTGCTAGGATCTTGAGCTTGTAACCTAGCTCTATGAGGAGACAGCATCTCCTGGGAAACTTGTCACATGGCCTCCATAAGAATCCCAGGAGAGAGATTTTCCATTTAGCTACATAATAATAAAATTTAAATCCTGATTTTCAGGCAGTTTAAGGAAAGGACAATAGCTAATGTCATAGTAAAAACCCGAAAAATGGAAACAATTAAGGAAATGATCATGAAACTCTAAAAACCATTTCCAAGATTGAATCATAAAAATGTAGGCTGAAAACTTAATAGCAATAATCATGGTGATGAGGATAAAGAAAACTGTAGTGCAGCTAAAGAAATCATCCAATTCCCATGTGACGGTCCTAAGAGAAGTGAGGCTCTAGTATAAAAGGAAATATGAAAACTTGTTTTTTAAAAAATGTGTAATCATGTTATTTTCCAGAGAATTTGCATTTGGGGGGTTTTTTTCAGAGCAGATTTCCCCAGAGAAATGTGACGTTCTCTTAGTCTGAGGATGGAGACCGGAGTCCAAATAGGGTCAGAGCAAGCATTGGAAATGATACTGTAATATTAAAAACAAGTCAAATGGAAATTCTGTGTAGGTGAAAACATTTTCAATCAGTGTATATTCCCTCTCTCTCTGATAGGGGTAATTTAATTTTGGGTGAGGGAGGGGCGGGATGCGGCAGGGTGGGTTTGGGAGGAAATTCTGGTATTCTTAGAGCCAGACAACTAGAAAAGGAAAAGAAGAATATAAAATCTGCATTTTGTTTCTCCATCTGGATTGCCCTAACCCATTTCCAAATAGATACTACTTTCTTGGGAATACTTAGAAAAAATGATTTACTGAACCTCCAAATGGAGCCTGACTTCAGATGACATGAAGGCCTTGGGCAGTCTGGGCTTTAATGAAAACTGAAGCAGAATGGGTTACCTAGGGTCTAGGAATCGAAATGTTCATAAATGTAGTTATTCAAATGTTCTTTAAAAAAATTTTTTGGAAAAAGTCACAAATACACAGATAAGATTATTAAGGAGAAATTTTTTGAGAAACATCTCTCAGCGTTTAGGATTAGGAAGACAGCTGATAGGTTTTCTATCTGTGAGAGCTAACAGGCTGCAGGAAGGAAGTATTGTTTCCTTCAGTCCAGAGGAGGATGCGCTGCAGTGAGCATTGCTGATGTTCCGGGCTTGTAAGTAGATCTCCATACAATGTAAACCACAATTTATGAAGCCCCATATTTGCATGTAAGAGTTTACTGTTCTAATCAAATACAACTTGAGATAGGATTTTAACACATCTAAGTTTTAACACATTTTATTATATACTGAATTACTGTACTGCATCACGTTAGACATAAATATTAATTTTGTATTTTTTTCTTCCCATTTTGCCATTTTTTTCAGCATCTAAAACTAAGGTCATCATCTCTTGTGTCCCTAATCAGGAAGGCTCTAGAATCATCACTTGTATCACAATTGAAACTTCCAGCTCTACCGCACACTAGCTGGGATCCTGGGCAAGTTATTAACCTATATGAAATTGTTTCCTCATTTATAACATAGATATGAAAATACCTGCCTTCCAGGGTTGCCATGAAGATTCAATAAAAAAAAAAAGACCCAAACTCCAAGTAAACATTAGCACTATCCTAAGTACATAATAATGGTCCAATTAATGTTAAAAGAAGACTGCCTTATTTATACCAACATGCTAATTCTTCCCAATGTATTTACTTTAAAAACTGCTATTTAATTGTGGAATGTATTATCTCTTACTAAAGAAATCTATGTGTTCAACTAGTATCTGTTGAAACTTCCCCCATGCATTGCTTTGCATCTGGGGACACCGGATCTCAGCACTGGAGAGGAGATTTCCCACCTTTGCGGTAAGGTCAGCAGTACAGGGATTTACACAAGAAGTATTTCCAGGGTTCACAGAACGGTATGTGGCACAGCAGAGTGAGGGGTGCTGAGGGCAAGTTTCCCAAAGAAGAGTTCCACTAGGGCTGAAATCAGTCGGAGGAGGAAGAACAAAGGGACAGAAGCCAGAAAAGGTTTGACAGGAGAGGATAAATGACAGGTCCTTTGGTTGGGGGGGGAAAGGGGGGCTTGGATGTGTCCAGGAGAGGGCGGGGGAGTCAGAAGGAGGAGGCTGGAACAGAGAAGTGCCTTCCTGATTTGGGGAAAGGGATAGAGCAAAATGTAAAAGGTCACTGAGGATCTTAAAGGAGAGGGACTGTTACTGATGGGAAAAAGGAACAAAAAAGGAAGAGGACATCGACATAAAAGACAAACTTTGAAATCTCATCTATTTTGCTCAGGCCTTACATAATTGTAAGGAGGTAGTTAAATCATGATGAGACCCTAGTTCCTCGGATGCACTCCAGTTAAATTCAGCCTGACCGTATTTATTGAGGATCTACCAGAAACAGTGATGCCTTGAGTCCAGCCACGGGCAACAGATCTTTGCCAAGCAGAGTTCTCTCTGGCGGGGGCGACGGGTCCTCTGTCCAAGACACTCCAAGGGCAGTAGTGTGTGTTCCTATAATCAAGGTATGTATCCACAGCAGTGGAAATGCAGAGGGACCAAGGTTTCCAGAGAAGTCAAGGAGGATTTTACGGCAGAATATGTGTACTTGTATGTGTATGTGGGAGAAAGAATCTATAGGACTTGGTGGCCAGTTTTTTGTTTTTTTTTTTAATAGAATTACAAAAAAGGGGGATGTCAGGGGTCCTGGGTTTCTAGCGCCAATAGCTGACCTGCTTGAGTTAAAGACCAGGAACATGGACACAGTTTTGCATTCAGTTTTGATCATGTGGAATGTGAAGTACCCAAGAAACATTTGGGTAGAGGCAGAAATAATATCAGAGGCATGAGGATGTGATCCAAGATTTCCGGCTAGGGAGGCAGCAGAATGGAAGTGTCCATTTTTTAACAGATAAATGCCAGACTGCCAGACAACATTAAAACCCATCTGGGAGTAGATATGGGCTTTACTGCTGAAGAGACCCAGGCTTCCTGATTTGGCCACTCAATGCTTTGACCTTGGGATGTTACTTAGCCTCTCTAAATGGCACGGGTGAAACGGGAAATGATGTTAACCTGTCTTGCAGGGCTATATTCAGATTAGCAATAAGGTTTGTAAACTTTCAGTGTACTGAATTGACACGTTTTTGTTAAAGCTCACAGATGGAAAGAGTTGAGTTAAAGCGGGGGAGGGGGGGCAGGACTGGCCTATATTCAAAAGAAAGAAAGAGAGATTGTTTTGTAGTGGCTGGGATAAGGCAAAGTGGACTTGCCACCCGTAGGGAAATGGGTCTTCAAGAAGGTCTCAGAAGGAGGTGTTTGGAGTAGAAGAAAGCATGACCATCTTTTATATTGGACCCCTTCTAGTTACCCTCAGTGGATTCAAATCACTGTACCGTTAAGAGTGCTCTTCAGGGTGACCCTGTCTATGCCTCTTTCCCAGCAAGGAAAGCAGAAATGTGGAGAAGAAAGGAGGCCCCTATAGATGAGCAGAAAGACCATCCCTAACTACTTATTCATACCCAGATTTCCTTTCAGAGTGTAACACTTTCTTTCATTTTATCATAAAGAAAAGAGAAATGTAAGAAAAGAAGAGTTCAAAAAGGTGAATAGTGGGGATATAGGAAAAATACTTCAGATTTTGCCTAGAGTGGGTTTTCATTATTTGGCAGACATTAGCTACAAGTAAGACTTTTGTTGTAAGCAGCTGCCAGTAGGCGCAGCTGTGTGTTTAGAAACTTGCAAAGCTGTTGTGGATATGACATTGTTGACTTTGTTCTAAAGGAACTTGGCTGAGAATTTCCAGAACTGTCCTAGCATTCTCTGTCCTTCTAAATGCCCAGGATCCCCAGATAACCAAGTGTGTGCAGTGTGCGCTCTGTCCGACCACACCAGGGAGGGGGTGAGTAAAAGGTAACCTCCCTCTCAGTGGAGCTTTCCTTGGGAGAGAAGTGGGGGGAGCCGCCATGGGGATGGAAGCAGAAGATAAGAGCAGGAAAGCCAATGAACAATGGCCATGTCAACAAATCCATTTCTTAATTTCCTGACATGGCCCAGGCCTTGACCCATTCGTGACCATTATGTAATCACCGAACTAAGTCTAGCTAAATTATTCGAAAGTCTTCAAATGCCAGTTCCATTTAATTTTAAATAGCAAGCATCCCTGAGAGGAATGATTTTTGTAACGATGACTAAGGGAAAATATTTTCCAGCAGAGTTTCTGTACAGGAAAAAATTCATTGCTTCCATCCCCACATCCCACACCCCACATTCCACAGCCGTTGGTGTAAAAATATTTGTATTTAAATAATTTTAAATGTCATGCATTTATAATTAAAAGCAATTCTGTGTTCAGAGGAGCAGAAATTACCAACTTTAAATCAATGAGAAAAAATAAATTTTCTTCAAAGAAATATCTCATGAGATTCAAAGGTAGTTTAAACCAAGTTAGTGTGATCTAAGCCCATTGGTTGCATATGGTATCTGGTGTGACCACTGGAATAGCTGCCCACCTCCAGCTGCAGGAGCCTATAGGACATTCCAGCAAGAGTCCTTCATTTCTCCCAAAGGGTCTCTCCTTTCTCTCTTCCGTTTCCCACCTTTAAATACTCAAGGACTGGATATGGACAAAATGTTTTCTTTCCTTTCAAGATGACACTGGCTTATCTCTTCTTCCTGTTTGGTGGGAGCCCTCTAATTGAACAGCTCCTAATTCCTGCTCAACATCCCTTCCGTAATACAACCGCCCCGCTGAACCCCCCCCACCCCCGTTCTCAGCCCCAGCCATGGAATTACATTCCCTTATCCACAGTGATTGTTTTTTGTTTTTTGGTTTTTTTTAAAGATTTTATTTATTTGACAGACAGAAACACAGCCAGAGAGGGAACACAAGCAGGGGGAATGAGAGAGGGAGAAGCAGGTCTCCTGCTGAGCAGGGAGCCCGATGTGGGACTCGATCCCGGGTCTCCGGGATCATGACCTGAGCCGAAGGCAGTCGCTTAACCAACTGAGCCACCCAGGCGCCCCAGCCACAGTGATTGTTAACCATGCATGGACTGAAAGGTGGGTTACTTCAAGCCTTCTCCGACGAAACTGGGGAGGGGTGGATTTCTGATGATTTGGGGGCACTCTCCGGATTCCACTTGTGGTGGTTAACTTTATGTGTCACCTTGGCTAGGCTATGGCATGCCATCATTTGGTCAAACACTCATCTAGATGTTTAGGTAAGGGTATTCTTTTGAAGAGATTAACATTTAAATCAGAGTTTGGGTAAAGCAGGTACCCTCCATAATGTGGACAGCCTCATGGAATCATTGGAAGACCTTAAGAGCAAAGACAGCTTTCCTAAGAAGGAAATCTTCTCAAGACTGCAATATAGAGACACTACCTGAGTTTCCAACCTGCTACCCTGCAGAATTCAGACTCAAGACCTGTAGTGTCAACTTGTACCTTAATTTTTAGCCTGCCAGTCTGCCCTACACATTGCCCCACAGTTATGTGAGCACACGCCTTCAATAAATCTCATTTCTCTATTTTCTGTCTCTCTCTCTTTCTATCTCTATCTCTGTTTGTTTTTTCTCCTCCCCTTCGTCCCTCTCTCCCCTACCTTCTCTCTGTCCTTCTGTCTTTCCTGTGGATTCTGTTTCCCTGGAGAACCTTGACTAATACACCACTTAAGTCATACTTGCACCCTTGAATTGCTCAGGATTTTATTTGTGTGTTGGTTGAAGTCAGCTTGAGTTGTGTTTCTGTCACCTGTGACTAAGAGTCTTGAGCATTCCTGTGTGTAAGTGGACAGAATCCCATATAGGTTAATAAATGAAAGATTCTTGCAGAATTCTACCTAATATTATTAATTGCTGTATAACAAAATTACTTAAGGGCCAGGATTGTGTTTGATGCTTTATTCTACTGCCATTGCTTAGAATTCTTGACACATAGGTTAATAAATGTTGGTTAAGTTGAATTGTAGAAGGAGGTTGGTCTAGAGGGCTCAGCTCCTGGAATTACCCTAGTAGCTGGAGATAGAGATCCTCTGACATTTAGGAAACCCAAGAGTGATTAAGTAATGTAACAGGTAGCTTCAGCAATTACTACTTCCATGGAATTGCTTAGAAATGGTTGCAGCATGTTTTTCTCTATGCCCTTACATGTGTGGGTCTATTATCCATATAAACAGGTTTCCTTCTAGGTGTTTGATTAGACCATGCTCAGCTTCTAAGGTTCATCAAACCAGTACCTCTTCAGGAAGGTTCTAGTCAAGATCAGGACAGCTCCATCATTTCTACATTATTATATTCATTTGCTTGTCCTATTTTAACAAATTACCACACACTGCGTGACTTAAACAACAGGAATCTATTGTTTTCATAGTTCTGGACCTGGAAGTCCAAGATCAAGATGTTGGTAGGGTTTCATGCTTCTGAAGGCACTAAGAATCATTCCAGGCTTCTCTTATAGCTTCTGGTAGTCCCTTGGCACGTGGCAGCATAACTCTAATCTTCACATGGATTCTTGTATGCTTCTATATCCAAAATTCCCCTTTTTATAAGGACCCTATCGTATTGTATTACCACCTACAACAGAATGACCTCCTCTTAACTAATTATGTGTGTGATGACCATATTTCCAGATAAGGTCATATTCTGAGATACTGTGAATTAAGATTTCAGCATATATGGATGTAGACTGGGGGAGGGGGAGACACAACTCAATCCATAACAGTTGTTTGTACTCCCTCAACTCATTCCTGGGCAGCCTTCACAGGAGGACTCCAGAGCTGTGAGCAGCAGGCAGGCTGGAGAGCTGGCTGCATCTCAGAGCTAGGGACACATAGCTAAGGTCCTAGCCACTGGGTTCCATGACTACTGCCATACATTCCTACACCAGGCAAGGTATTTCTCTTCCAGCAGCACCAGTCTTGTCCCAAAATGAAGGTTGATAATCCTCCCCATGTACCCTCTACTAGGAAGTCTCTTTTCCTTCTCCATTACCTTCTGGTTGCTTTTTAACCTGTATCTTCCCCCTTTTTGAAAATAATAATAAGGAACAAGAATTAGAAACCACGTGTAGAAAAGAATGGGAGGAAGAGCAAGAGGGAATGTTTTTAAAATAACAGTTTTTGTTAAAGATAGCAAATGTGTTGTTTTCTGTGACATCTAGAGCTGAGGTTAGAAACCTTCGAAAAGTAATTTTCTACAGTTCTAGGTCCTCTGTACCATTCGGACCAGCTAGAGGTATAGGAGGTGGAGGTGTAAAGAGGTGCTCCTCATGGGAAGGGCGGACCCGTCCACGTCGGTACAGGAGGCATCAGGGGTTCTGACTGTTGCCAAAGATGTTCTCCCAAGTGACTGGGGAAAGTAACTGGGGTTAGGGAGGCAGGGAAGCTTCAAGGAGGTCAGAGAGGTGAGGGGACAGCTTGCCTAAGCACACTGAAAATAAGGCCATGTGCCATCTCTGTCATGCTTGCTATATAGGTCACAGACACCTACTCTTGGAAAGCTTCCAGTATAGTCCCCGATGCATAAAGAGCTGTGAACACCTGCCTTATATCAGTTGGATAATTTTACATAACTCCCACACAGCCAAGTAAATCAGAGGCCCAGCACCTAACATAAAAGATACAGAATCTGAAAGCAAGTAAGAATTAACATCCTTAAATGCAGTAGTAATATTTATGCTGATCCTATTTACTGATACATAACATTATAATAAATTAGTAGCAAATATGGGAAAATATGGTGGACAGTTTCTAAGCCAGAAAGTATGTATTTTTCTCAGAACTCATCTGAAGTTACAGACATTTCAAGAATTTCATCTGTGATGTTCTGGGCCTTCCATCCAACCAGATGAAAATAAAAATTTAGTCTGAGAGTGACTGTTGTTTGTCCCCTTAATGCCAAATACTAAAATCATCAACAGAATGCTCACTACCTATTTTAATCTTATAATATTACATGTTTGGCTTTTTAAAAACCTCACCTACCTTTTTTTTTTAAGATTTTATTTATTTATTTGACAGAGAGAGAGAGAGAGAGAGATCACAAATAGGCAGAGAAGCAACAGAGAAAGAGAGGGAAGCGGGGCTCGATCCCAGGACCCTGAGATCATGACTTGAGCTGAAGGCAGAGGCTTAACCCTCTGAGCCACCCAGGTGCCCTTCTCGCTTACCTTTTGTAGATTCCCTCTCTCCTATTCCTTGATTTCCGTCTTGCATTTATAGATGGAGAAAACATTACCTTTGTGATAGTTAATCTTTGTTGACATCAAAATGATAGAGAAACGGTTCACTACAGCACAATTTTAAAAGAAATCTGATTTTACTGCAAAAATAAAATCTGCTAAGAATTGGCATAAATCCTCGCTCACAGTCAGTGTTCGATAAATGATGCTGAAATAAATTATAAAAGGAAAGTCATGGAGTGTTACCACCAAAAAACACACACACATATACACACACACACACACACACACACACACACACACACACACACAAACCTCTCTCCATTTGTACTGTTTTCCTCCTCTTTGGGAGTAAAATACAAGTCAAGATAAGTTGCAAACACTGAAGGGACACCTCGGTGGCTCAGTGCACTGAGCGTCCGACTCTTGATATGGCTTAGGTCATCATTTCAGGATCCTGAGATGGAGTCCGGGTCAGACTCCCCTCTAAGCAGGGAGTCTGCTTGAGATTCTCTCTCCCTCTGCCCTTTCCCACTTCCACTTCCCATTATCCCATTTGCCCTCTCTCTCTCTCTCTCTCTCTCAAATAAATAAATAAATAAATCTTTTTTAAAAAAGATATAAACACTGAATAAGACATATCCTTAAGCATCAAATTAAGGTACATTAATTCCTAGTCACTCTTCAGATATGAGGTTCGGTCATAAGGTCACCTGGTGAGCTCAGTGTTGTATGCAAATGCATACTTTGCTCCCAGCAAAATATTTTAAGCCTGTGTGGCAACATGGTAAAATGGGTCTAGGCAACTGTCCCTCAGTTACATTCAGGCTAAAAATCATTCTCTCCTAGCAAGTAGGCAGCGTGGGTTCTTTGAGGATTGCAGTAAAAATTATATAATAATAGGTTATTCTGCTAACATGTATTTTCAGCAGTGTATTAAAGTAGTTTGTAAAGTTTTTGGGGAAAAAAAAAGCAAAACAGCACTTGATGCTATTCCAAGTGGAAGGCCAGCAGTGCCACAGGTTAGGAAAACTTTTCAATCAATGAATCGATAGCATTCTTCAAGGCAAATGCTTGATTCCATTAAGCCATTCTGTAGAAAAGCAGTTATAACTTACAGCTTAAAAGGATATTTGTAATATTTGGCTTGCTTGGAATGAAATCCGCTTCCTAAAAACACTTGTAAGCATCTTTGAGTAATTTCCATAAGTAGAAATAACCTTGAAAATAAATCTCTGCATTCTAGAGGAAAGCCTCATGTTCCTCACTCTCCGTCCTCTCTTCCCCCTCACTAAATCTCCCCATCTCAGCCGGTAGCAGTGATTTTAAGCCAAGGGAGATTTTGTCCCCCAGGAGACATTTGGCAACATTTGGGTCTGTCATGGGAAGCTGCGGGTGTAGGTAAGGAGGGAGGAGAAATGGTACTGGCGTCTGGAAGTGAGGCTAGGGATGCTGCCAAACATCCTATAATACACAGGACAGCCCCAGAATAAAAAAATTCACTGGTCCAAATTATCAGTAGTTCAGAGATTGAGACACCCTGGCCTAGAGATGTAAACGGGGCGGGTGTGTGTGTGTGTGTGTGTGTGTGTGTGTGCGCGCACGTGCACAGTATTGGCAGGCAAGAACACAGCCATACTTGAACTCTAAGAGCCCTTTGAAACCCACATAAACTGGTGGCCTTACAGATCAGCAGTTCCAGTAAAGAAATTCTACTTTCAAACTAGATGTGAGGCAGACTCAGAAAGGATTTTTTTATTCTTTGCTCCACCCCAACTCCTCAAGTAAAATTTCTAAAGGAAGCATTGTGATAAACAATTAGAGGAATTGTTGATTTTATTCTTAGGTTTTAGAATTTGGCTGAGCCTTAGCCTGCAATTCTTGACCACGGTATGGGTCACCTCGGTGCAGTCTTTCCTTCTGTCATGAAAGGTTTAACTCTGTTTTAACAGTGACTGATGCATGGGCATTCTTTACGTTACTCCTTTCTCATCTTTCAAGACCTTGTCCAAGACAGCAGGACATTTTCAGGTAGGGTGTTTCCTTTCTTTGTGACTAGTAATGAAGTCTTCAGTAGTCACAAGATTTAGAGGACTTCAGCATGATTTAATGTTCACATACCACCAATCACGTATGGCAAGTTACCTTGTCTCTCCTGAACACCAGACTGCACACTGCTGTTCCCTCATCTAGTGCCCTGTCTCACCGGCCACAGGTCTGAAGTGACTGTGTTCTTCACTACAGTCTTCTTGAGGCAAGTCACCATCCCTAGTAAACCCACTGGAGGAGGGTTTTGGCTCAACTAAAACTTCCACCAGCATCAGAGGCTTTCAGATACAACTGAGAGCTACTGGAATGGACTGACTGTGTTAGTCATGTTGGTAGAGATCTCACAAGAAGTTTTAAGCAGGTAAAGCACCGTTTAGCAACCTACCATCATTCTTCAAACAAACAGGCAAAAGAAAGAATGGCAATAACCCATCTAATTAATCTGTGCAAAATAACACAATTACCATACTCACGGTAACAATCATAAAATGCTCAGCTGGATGGGACGCTCTGCACTGCTTAGGGGAGCTGCATCCTGTACTCGGGGCAGCTTCTGCCTCCGTTTTCCTCTCCTGAGATCTTAGGGATAAAGAAACAAAGGCTCAAGGAGGGGGAGTGACTTAGCCAAACTCACACTGGTTGCTGGGCTAAGTCAGACCTGGAAACATAACATGCACCTCCTTCCGAATGTGTAAAAGACTGGAAACAGGGGCTCCTGGGTGGCTCAGTTGGCTAAGTGACTGCCTTTGGCTCAGATCATGACCCCAGAGTCCTGGGATCGAGCCCCGCATTGGGCTCCCTGCTCTGCAGGAGGCCTGCTTCTCCCTCTCTCACTTCCCCTGCTTGTATTCCTTCTCTAGCTGTGTTTCTCTCTGTCAAATAAATAAAAAAAAATCTTAAAAAAAAAAAAGGCTGGAAACACAAAAGACTGTGATGTGTATATGCGTATGTTTCTGATTTTTTCTGTTACTTTCCTTCCCCCACTCTTTTCACCCAGATTTCCCAACTTCTTACACAGACTATTTTGGAAATCAGAAAACATATTTTTAATGCAAATAATGCCTTTTTATAAAAAAGTTGTAAACACCCACAGCATTTTTTATGCTTAGTGACTTGATGCCAACTACATATACTTATGGGTGGATGCATATCTCTGAATCTATAAATGCCATTTGTATATTCATATACCTTTGTATACCAGAGTTCCGAATCTCATTGTTTTCCCTCACCTCCCGGAAAGACAGCATTCCTGATATTTTGGTAGTATAGCCATAGCTATACAGTTCCATCATGGGGGCTTGCATTATATACTTGTTTGTGATAAATGTAAAAATAAATCTTGATAGTTTTCTTCCAGTGATAGTTCCCATCTTTGGCCAGGAAAGATGAAAAGAAAAGCAATCAATGCCTTTCTGTGGAAAGGAAGAAGAGTTAGATCCAAATAAAAATACGTAGCATCTCAGGCTTGACAAACTTTCTAGAGAATTCTTTTTTCCCCTACTCTGCAAAGAGCCCCTAGCATGGGGCATGGGTCTGCCAGCTAATAGATGTGCCCATACAAAGCTTATTCTGTGCTTTCTCTGATCACCACCTGAAACATAACTAAAGCATGCCAACTAATTTATCTGCATTCATCCTTGTACTTCAGGCAGTATTTTGAGACCTTTCGTAGTTTATAAGCATTATGATTGGCTGTCCAGGCTGTTGTGTGACATGTGACTCCCTCAAACCTTGTTACGACCCTGGGCACATTACTTGTCTAATGTTAAAAACATAAAAGAAGCATTATTTCTTGTGAATATACTTGGCAAGTTTTCTATTTAAACCTCGTAGAAGCAGAGACAAAGACAAAACAAAACAAAACAAAAACCTAGACTTAAATGCAGAGAATAAGTTGGTGATTGCCAGAGGGGACACGGGTGGGAGGATGGGCAAAATAGATGAAGGGGATTGACAATACACTTACCTTGATGAGCACTGAGAAATGTATAGAATTATTGAATCATTGTATCATACGTCTCTAACTAATATAACACTGTTAACTACACTTAAATAAAAAAAATAAAATAAATACATAACTAAAAATAAATAAACTGCATATAGGCATTCATCAGAAATATTCTGAGTTGGGTTCCAGATCACCTCAATAAAGCAACTATTGAAATAAAGCAAGACAAATTAATTTTATGGCTTCCCAGTGTATATTCTGTTTATGCTAGTGTCTCTTAAGAGTGCAATAGCATTATGTTGTAAAAAACAATGTATATACTTTTGTTAAAAAATACTTTATTGTGGGGCATCTGGCTGGCTCAGTCAGTTAAGCACCTGACTCTTGATTTCAGCCTAAGTCATGACGTCAGGGACGGACGTGGGATCCAGGCCTGCCTTGGGCTCTACTCTCTGGGGGGTCTGCTTCTTTCCCTCTCCCTCTGCCCCAGCCCTGCCCCCACTCCCGCTCAAGCTCACACACTTTCTCTTAAATAAATAAATCTTAAAAAAATATATACTTTATTGCTATACTAACCATCCTATCATCTGTGCTTTTGGGGAGTCACAATCTTTTTTGCTGTTGCCTTGAGGTTGGTGGCTACTGACTGATGAAGGTGGTGGCTGCTGAAGGTTGGGGTAACTGTGGAAGTTTCTTAAAATGAGACAACAGTGACGTTTGAAGCACTGAGTGACTCCTTTCATGAGCAGTTTCTCTGTACCCTGTGATGTCGTTTGACAGCCTTTTACCCGCAGTAGAACTTTTGTCCAAATTGGAGTTACTCCTCTCAAACCCTACTGCTGCTTTATCAACTAAGTTTATGGAGTATTCTAAATCTTTTATTGTCATTTCAACAATCATTATAGCATCTTCACCAGGAGTAGATTCCATCTCAATAAACTACTTTCTTTGTTTACCCATAAGAAGCAACTTCTCATCCATTAAAATTTGATCATGAGATTGCCAACAATTCAGTCCTATCTCTAGGCTCTTCTTCTAATTCTCGTTCTCTTGGTATTTCCACCACACCTGCAGTTACTCTCTCAACTCAAGTCTTGAACCCCTCAAAGTCATCCACGAGGGCTGGAATCAACTTCTTCCAAACTCCTGTTAATATTGATCGCCTGACCTCTGCCCACAGTTCATGAAGGTAATTACTGGCATCCAGAATGGTGACCCCTTTCCAGAATGTTTTCACTTTCCTTTGCCCAGATCCATCAGAGGAATCACTGTGTATGGTAGCTATAACTTATCAAATGTATTTCTTAAATAGTAAGACTTAAAAGTCAAAATGGCTGCAGAATGGGTGTTATGTTAGCAGACATGAAAACAACATTCATCTCATGGTACGTTTCTATCTCAACTCTCAGGTGAGCAGTCACATTGTCAATAAGCAGGATTATTTGGAAAGGAGTCTTTTCCTGAGCTGTAGGTCTCAACAGTGGGTTTAAAATATTTAGTAGATTATGTTGTAAATGATGTGCCCTCATCCAGGCTCTGTTGTTCCATTTATAGGACACAGGCAAAGCATATTTAACATAATTCTTAAGGGCAGTGGGATTTTCAGAATGGTCAATGAGCATCAGCTTCAACTTAAAGTCACCAACTTTGCTAACCCCAACGAGACAGTCAGCCTGTCCTTTGTCCTTTGCAGGCAGGCATTGACATCTCCTCTCCAGCTGTGCAAGTGCTAGGTGGCATCTTCCTCCACTGTAAGGCCCTTTGATTTACATATCAAGTCTCTCGCTTAGTGTAACCCTCTTCATAGGTTATCTTAGCTGGATCTTCTGGAGAACTTGCAACTTCTCCATCAGCACCTGCTGCTTCACCTTGTACTTTTACGTTACGGAGACGGCTTCTTTCCTCCAGCCTCAGGAACCAACTTCTGCTAGCTTCAGTCTTTTCTTCTGCAGCTTCCTCACCTCTCTCAGCCTTTAGAGAATTGAGGAGAATTAGGGTCTTGCTCTGGATTAGGCTTTGGTCTAAGGGAATGTTGTAGATGGATTGATCTTCTATCCAGACCGCTAAAACTTTTTCCATATCAGCCATCAGGCTGCTTCACTTTCTCATTCATGTGTTCACAGAAGTAGCACTTCAGTCTCCTTCCAGAACTTTTCCTTTGCACTCACAACTTGGCGAACTGGCAGGAGAGGCCTCACTTTCAGCCTCTCTCTGCTTTTGGCGTGACTTTCTCATTAAGATAAAATCATTTCTTACTTTTGATTTAAAGTGAGAAATGTGCAACCCTTTCCTTCAATTCGAACTTAGAAGCCAGGATAGGGTTATTGACTGGCCTAATCTCAATATCGTTGTGCCTCAAGTAGCGAGGCCTGAGGATGAGGGAGCAAGATGGGGGAACGGCTGGTCAATGGAACAATCCAAATATATGCGTCACTCAGCAATCAAGTTCATTATTATGTGACACAGTTTGTGGTGCCCCAAAAGAATAGTAACATCAAAGATCACTGATCACAGATCACTGTGACATATATTTGTTATATTTAATGGAAAAGTTTGAAATATTCCAAGATATACCAAGATGTGACAAGGACACAGAGTGGGAACAAATGCTATTGGAAAAAAATGGTGCCAATAGACTTGATCAGTGCAATGTTGCTACAATCCTTCAATTTGTAAAAAATATAGTATCTGAGAAGTGTAGTAAAGTGAGGAACAAGGTATGCCAGTATATGGTATGATACCAATTTTTAAAGATTGTGTGTGTGCACGCATATCAGAAAAAAGTCTATGTAAGTATTTACCAAGGTGTTAACTATGATTTTCCTTCAGTGGTAAGACTTTTCTTTATACTTATCTGTGCATTTTACAAAGCTTATTGAATTCTAAAAACAAAATATTTATGTAAAGCCTTTTCAAATGGCACTCCTCGTATCTCTGATTCACTGGATTAGTAGTTAGGTCTATTCATTTAATAAAAATTGGATTCCTACAATGTGCAAGGACCTGAAGTGAGAGCCATTAGATAAATAGTTTTACTCTTCTAGAGAGATCAAGCTTGCCAGCTAACAGATATTCACAAACCACCAGCTGTGTGTTCATAGCCACCTTATAGGAGTTCTGGATACAGTGTTGAACAGTGTCCCATCCCCAGGAGCTTATATACTATAATAATAAGGGCTATGATGCATGTTATGAAGAAGATATTTTAGGGTAATGGCACAGAGAGTGCCTGGGAGAAGAGGGCTTTTGCTGGAATGTTCACAGAGGATCTCATTAAAGAGATCATATTTGGTTTGAAGCCTGAATGTTGAAGGAGACAACTTTGTAAAGATATGGCCTCAAGCAGAAGGAACAGCAGGAAGGAAGGAAACAAGATGAGAACTAGTTTCGCATCTACAAGGAACAACAAGATAGGGTGGGAGCACAGAGAAGGAAGGGAAACGCGCAGAGGCCAGCAGGGCTGCTCTTCCAGCCCATGGCACTGAGTGTAGATGGGATTCTCATTGCCAGGAGAGGTTTTGGTGAGTTGGAGTAGAGAAGTGCTGTTGTCTAGTTGACAGCTGATAGAAATTCTGCGGACCTGTGTCAGCCGTGGATTTGCAGGGGCCACGGGAGAGGCCGGCGGAGGTGGGGCAGTCAGCTTGCTGGCTATTGAGGATGTGGCCAGAAGCTGCTGCAGGGGGCTGATAGCGGTGGAGGGGGACTAAAAACTTCCAAACGGAAGAACACTTCCTGACGGGGGAACCAAAAAATAAAAGCGGTGGTGGGGGAGCAGTGGGGGGGGAGTTCTGCTCTTCTATTGCATAGCCACTCATCTCTCTCCACTTTCATCTTTTGCTGTCTCTCAGTATCCTTTCTCCGCTGTTTTTGTAATAGGACTCCTTGAGTTCTAGGTAGACACATGGCCATTAGGTTATAAACTACATTTTTCAGGTTCCCTTGCTACCAGGAGGCCCTTGTGACTAAATTAAGGTCGTTGAGAAATAAACTAATGTATGCAATGTCTAGATTATGTCCTTGAGGACACAGTTACTTGGTAAGACTTTCTCTACTCTCTGTTCCAGCTGAAACTCAGATGTGGATCAACCCAGCTTTGACCCTGGGGCTTGAGAATATAAGCCCAGGGCACAGTGGAGCAACAAGATGGAGAGAAAGACTTCTTTGAATGACCTCATGGGACAGCCCTCTGGCTGGCCTCAGTATTCCCCTTTAGTCTGTAGCACAGGGAAAAAGAAACTTTCTTTTTAGAACTATGCTGTATTTTAGAGTCTTCTGGTTAGAACTGCTTATTCCATATCCTAAGTAGTATGAGGAGCTTTGGAAAGGCCGAAAGAAGCATTGACAGCAAAGAAGCTAGGGCATACACAGTATTTGGGGTTGATCAGGGGTTTTAAAAAAGATAAGTTAGTGTCTTCTCTTCAGTGCCCCCTTGTCTGATAGAGGAAGAAAGCATAGCCAACAGAAAGAAAAATTATTTTTATACCAGAAATCTACTCCAAATCCCTAGGCCATACCTTACCCTTAGGAGAGTTCTGACCTCCAGCTAAGATTCTGGGTGAGAGATAAAGGAACATTCCAGTCAGGAGCTCTGGATAACATTAAGTTTATGATATGCTGATAAAAAAGAAGCCAAAAGGTAACCTAGATTTGTTTTCTTTGCCTGTTATTTTAAAGAAACTTCCATTTTGATGTAAATTAATCATTAATTACTCTTAATGAAGAAGTATGTATATATTCTGCATATATAGAGAATATACCAAGCTCTCAGCCAATGGAGCACATGTATACATGAGGCCTCGTTCCACATCTGCTGGGTGGCTGTCGTCAGCTCTTCTCATGTGCCTGCAGTGTACCTGAATTTGGGACCCTTGCTAATGAAAAAAAAAAGCCCATCTCAAGGTTATGAAGAGTAACACATACACAAAACAAAATGAATGAAATAATACAAAATAGTACAGTAGGTCAGAAAATAATACCCAATATAGGGGAACCATGACCTCCCTTCTAGGGTTTTGAGGATTATAAAAGAGAATTATGTAAAGTAACCCATAAAAAGTGTTGTTGTTGTTGTTGGTGGTGGTGGTGGTGGTGGTGGTGGTGTTTCTCCTCTTCTTATACTCACTCAATTATTTTACTTTCAAGCTCCAAAATACTCTGGAATCTGCCACAAGTCCCTGAAAGAATGACCAAGAGATCACCCCCAGGAAACGGGTCATTTGGCTTTTCTACATCACTTAATACAGGAATAAGGAATGGAAGGTGAGAGGGAAGGGAGACTAATGTGTAGGGAGCACTTACATTGGTTCTTTCCTTTGATCCTCATAATCCAGTGTGGTGATAGTGATGAGGGAGCAGAAAGCAAGCTGAGGACAAGGCACAGGCTGACCCTGGGCAGCCCACTCCTGATTCCCAACCCCACGGGTGGGATGCATGCAACGTTCCTCCAGGAAACTTGCAACTGTCTTAAAGTTAATGCCTTACTAGAATTAAAAACAACCTTAACTTGACAGTAACCAGGACTCTCCTACCCTGAGAGCCTTCTTTCGAATATTAAAGTCCTCTTGGACACCTTCCTTTTTCCTTACCCAACCCCTCCAACTCCTCCGCCTGTAATCAGCCATTCCTCACAACCCCAAGTGAGGTTCTGCCTCCAGGTCCTGTCCCCAAGCTTTAATCAAATCACATTTTTTGCACCAGACATCTGAGGAATTTTTTCTTGGCCATTGGCTGTGGACCTCACCACCACCAGTAACACTCCAAAAATAACATCAATACCATCATTCTAGTTGTAACAGTAAAGAAAGTAGATTGACAAGGTTAAATTTCTTACTCTGTCCCATAACTAGTAAGTGGCTGTTGATGATTGAGCTGAAATCCACATCCCGGGCCATGGGGTTCCAGAGCTCCCCCTCTCCCTGCACCTCTGAGGAGGTCTCAGCCTCATTGACGCACCACTCCCAAACACAGCAGTGGACCTCAAAACCACTCTCCACTCTCGATATTTTTTTTAATCCCAGGCAGAATTAATCATTTCCTCCTCTGTATTCCCATTTATTATCTTGATTGCACATTCACATGTAATTATTGGTTTACAGGCCTTTTCATGGCACCTCCACTAGACTGACAGCTTTCCACGGGCAAACATTTTAGCATCGGTGTGGTGGGATTTTGGATCTAGCTGAGAGGTTCTGTTGAGTGATGTCCGGAGCCAAAGACCAAGAATGAATGCTTGAGACAACTGGTGGTTTCATGAAAGCACGGGGACAGGACCTGTGGATGGAAAGAGCTGTGGCACCAGGGGTCTTGAGGCGTGGCTGATTTTATACTCAGGAGTTGGGGGAAAGTAAAGAAAAGGGAGGCTTCAAAGGATTTTCATAGTTACAGAAGACCCTCAGGATACTACTAAAGAGAACTACAAGGTAATGCCAAAGAGGACCTACAGGCTCTGCGAGGCTTCACCATTGCCAAGGTGGTTTTTTCCCCTCTAGCAAGATACTAACATCAAGATACTTGGGGGAATCCTGGAAGAATGTCACACCTGTCCCACCCAGGCGTGGGGGTGGGGGAGGTTTCAGGGTGTGGGCTTAGGCTTTTCTTCAGCCAGCCTTCTGCTCCCTCCTTGTGTGTATTCTTAGTGTCTAGTACATCACCTGCAGACAGCAGGTGCTCAATAAATGTTTATTGAATCATGCACAGATTCACCAAACGCAGTCATGCACCTAGTCCGGTTGCCCACGATCATTTCCAGGGCTGTGTTTGTGCCATCTTTGGTCTCCAGACCTCTAAGCTTCATGAAGTTCCTGCCAACCACAGCCATCACACATGTCTGAGAACGTGCAGCCCCGTGTGTGGAAACTGTCACCCACTAACATAAGCAAAGACCTTTCGAGGTTGTGCTTTATGGTAACTGCAGAAGCCTTCCTTAGTGAATGAGAAAAGAGCTCCTTCCCTTTTCCGGGGCTTGAGAGCATTAAAATGTTCTGAAGGGCCACATGTGAGCGTGCACGCGTACTCACAGGTGCGCCCGGTGCGAGCTAACGCTGACCCTGTCCCTGTTGGATCGGGAACCTCGGGAACCGCAGTCTCACTGCATGGGTGCTGCCGAATCGCAATAGTAAACACAAGAGGAGTTTTCACAACAAATTCCTTAACCATATCCATGGCTATCAGCAACGATATTAAAGATTCAATTAGGCAACCCTGACTTGAGCTGCATACAATCTTTACTGTAATTAGATTCTTTGTTGTACACATTGTGTCACCGCTGAGGAACGGTCATTAAGACACGCACTCTCATACAGATAATCACACCCTGGACTCTCATAAGTATGATGGCAAGTGACAAAGAAAATACAGTTTCTTCCCCTGAGTGGTAATATAGAGGAAACAGATAGTCCCTGAATCCTTACTCATTTCCATTTTGGGGGGCAAAATGTTCTTCGCATAATCTGGCAGAGTCCGTAGGGGCATGTAACACAGTTACCACGATCAGTTTGACAACACAAGGCAGAAAGGTAAAAAGCAAGCATTAGTTGTTTGGAGCTCTATGCTGTGAGTGATGTTTCAGGATCCAGATGGCTGTTCAGGGTAGGGATAGTGCAAGAGCTACACCGAGTCTGCAACTGCACCCTACTTACTAGCTAACAAGTTCGCCTACTATAATTTCATTTATACTAGTAGAAGAAATAAGAAAATAAGAAGTAGAAGAAATAAGAAAATAAGAAATCAGAGCCAAAAGACAGTTTATTATTTACAGCATCAGTAGGTGAACCAACCAGGCTGTCCTGGGGACACCATTGGGAGAAAAGTAAAAGTACCTTAACTGGGAATGGCCAGAGTAGAGTCCTAAATTTCCTAACTGAAACTATATGACTTTCTACCCCTGGCATTCTAATGACTACCCAGGCAGCAGCTGAGAGAAAATGATGTGCTGCCGGGGAGAGTTGTGTTCAGTGATCACATTGTCATCCTAATGTGTGGAGACCAGGAAGAGATGAAGGAAGGAAGGGAGTGTCGGAGGCTTTATTGAGCCACTTACGGAGGCCGTTACCATGCTCAGCATATCAGATTCACGATGGCAGGGAGCATGAAAGGTCCCTCAAACGCCTTGACTCTGGGCTCACTGTTGAGTGCCTTGTGATCAAAGGCGCGCTGTTGTCAGACTGCAGATGGTGCAGCCAGCCAAAAACGGGACATAGATCGGTTTCAAGGGTCACAGCAATGCAGCCAGAATTGGGTGACTGAACTAGAGCAGAAACACCATTACCTGCCAAAGTAACCATGGCCCCGAGGTCCTGTGGGTAGGTCTGAGAGCGAAGGGAAGTCTGCCAGGAGGAGGTGGGGTTGGTGCCCCAGGTGATGTGTCCTCCCTCAGTCAACTTCTGACAGGAGTTCCAAGTCTGGCAGGCAGCTGTAGCCTCTGCATCAGAAACATAGAGGCCTTTAATTTATGCCCACTCTCTGATGGTAGGTGTGTTTCCATGTCTAGGGTGGTGATGGATCCAGGCGGGGATGGCAGAAATCTGGGCAGTACAGGCATAGCAACTTGAATCCAGGCAGTCTGAGCAGAGAACAGACTCAACCTGGGCTTAATCCAGACAGTTCTACCAGCAGCCACAGTTTATTCCCACAGTTTGCCCCCCCAAAGGAGGGTGTCTTTAATCTGCCAATCTTTAGTTTCTAACTGGCAGATCAAATAGCTAAACCACTGGTAATGGCCCAAGAATCAGTAAGAAATAAAGCAGAGTTCTTCAAGGATGATACTGTCCAGAGCTGTAAGAATGGCCTTGAGTGCAGCCCCGTGCGTAGAGCAACTTCATCTGTTTGGGGTCTGCGTCACTTGCACTGAAACAGAACAACCGTAGCTGTCCTTGAACAACACCAGGTGACACCTAATGGACTACTCAGGCCCAGGCATTCAGGGGAAGTGCTGCAAATTAAGGGCCCTGTAGAGCTTGGGACTTGGCTTCAGTTAGCATAATAGAGGACAGTTTCCTCCAAAAGAGTAGGTAAAGCCTAGAAGCTGCCGAGGCCAGCTGGTTGTATTCTTGAATATGCCATTTTCGCTTGACAAGTGAAGCTTGTTAGGCCTGTCCCCCTTGTTAGTCATTGAATCTGAGTTGACTCACCAAAAAAATAGGACTATCACGTCAGAGGTTTCCATGGGTCAGGCATTCAGTTTTGGTAAGAACATAGTAGCAAGCTAATAGCTTTGTCAAAAGGAGCTTTCCCGATGGTCATATCATGAAAGTAATGAATCCAGAACTCCGGAAGGAACATCTTTGGGTGGAGGCTGCCTCCCTTTCCTAGAGGCTCTAGTCAACAAAATCATCAGTCACAGGGATTTGTAACTCAGAGGGGTCATTAGAGTTAGGGGTTCAAAGGGAGACGATGTGTTATAACTTTCCAGACAGATTCCAAATCAGTCTGTTCATTGTTGATTTGCAAGTCATCCCATATGAAGAACCAAATAGATTCCCCAGATGAGGCACACACTGCCTCCAGTTACTCAAAGTCTCCAATATGAGCATCCTTTTGGGGGTAGGTTATCAAAGAGACAGCAGTTTTTCCTTGACTGACAGAAAAATTGACTGTTGTGAATCCACCCACAGAGTTTCAAGAAACTACTTGGTCAGCAGGCCCCTGAATTTTCTCAGGGTTTATTAGTCACCTCTGATGATAGAGGTGGGATGACACTGGAGTGAGAGTGGTTGAACTGAGCTTTGTGACTTGTCAATGGACAAGATGTTACATAATGAAAGCTTTGGGCATTAGAAGGTAGAGGTATTCGCTAAATGCTGGCACCCATATGCTAGCAACTGAATTCAGCTGTTGCTCCCCTTCCAACTGTGTCAGACCTTGTAACTGCCACTTGAACCCATTTTGCAGACTGAGGGCACATCTTACCACTGGCACTCGAAGATCAGGATCAGTCTCATTCATGTGCCAAGGCCTCCAGGATGTTCTAGTGCTTTTCCAGGGGCACCTAAATTCCCTGGGCATCATGAAAAATGTTTGTGGGTCACATTAGCATTCTCTACATGCAATTCTTCTCACTTGGGGAGAATCCTCTCTGGTACGTATGGAACAGAGAAGCACAAGCATCAGTTCTTATTGACATTAAGATGTAGCAGCAGCAACAACAGTACATTGAATTGGCTCAAAGTCAGCTAGCTTCCTTTCTCCACACCGAGCCCTGCCCAGACTTCGTAGGTGAGCGTGCCTTTTCCTTCCACACATGCAGGTGGTATAGTGACCTGGGCTCCCGCGTCCAACAGAGCCATGAAAGTTTTAATTCACTCCAAGATTCCCAAACTTACTGAAATAGATGGGTATAGCCTTTAATCCTTGGGGATAAGGAGATGTTAGCCCCCACCTCTCATGGGTTCACCTTAATGTGACTGAGGTCAGAGAGGATAGAGAGAGATCATTTTTTCATTCTCATTCATCAACATTATAAACCCAATCCAGAACTGTAAGAGCCTGGATCTTAGTCAATGCTTTGTAAATGGTTTTCCCCCAAGGGTTTTTCTGTCTCAGGAAATTCTTCCTACGGAAAAAGCCAATGCTCCCTCATGGTAGCCAGGATTCACTGCAAAAAAAGTTCTAAGACCTTTTGCTGTCATCTCCACATGGATCTAGAGTTGGCATTATAGACTGCAGGAGATCCTGAGCTCTAAGAAAGCACAACTGTCACAACCATTACAGGCCACACCCCCTCATCTCCCAGGTGACCAGTCGCAGCTCTGATGACTTGTCTGGGTTTTGCCCATGGTGGTAGCAGATTTCCTTCTTTCATGCACTGTGTGGATATACATGTGTGTAACACGTCTGAAGGGGGTGGAGCCTTCTGCCAGCCCTGGGTAAATCTTTTTTTTTTTTTTAATTTTATTTATTCATTTGACAGAGAGAAACACAGCTAGAGAGGGAATACAAGCAGAGGGACTGAGAGAGGGAGAAGCAGGCTTCCTGCCGAGCAGGAAGCCCGATGTGGGGCTCGATCCCGGGTCTCCAGGATCATGACCTGAGCTGAAGGCAGTTGCTTAACCAACTGAGCCACACAGGTGCCCCGCCCTGGGTAACTCTTAGTACCATCTGTTACAACGGGGCAGATTGGAGGTTAACCCCTCTGTTGGTGAAGAGGTTCCCCATCCAGAGGAGAGAGAGCCAACAAGTGAGGCACTAGTCAGGCATCTCTGAAACCACTTCCTGATATTCAACCTGCAACCACCTTTCTAATTCCTTGTCATTATCAGGTAACAAAGCAACACAGACAGACAAACATCTATTTCCTGGTTGGCCATGTAATTTGGTCCATTCACTACTGATTCCCACGGGCTTCCCTCAAATCCTGTTAATTGGCCTGTGAGGCACTCATCTGTCCTTTTCTAGAAAGCCTTGTTTTTGTCAGCAACCCCCATCATTGCCAAAACTGTCAAGAACTGTGAAGGCTCTGACATTTACCCCTACTTGCAAACCAGTAAATAAGGATGCCATCGTTTCATGGCTGCTAGGAGAAAACCCTGAGATTCCTAGATCAGAGATGAAATCGGTTATTACTCACAGTAATAGAAACAGTAAGAGCATTGACATTTTTGCATCAGTTCCTCAAGTCCCAGTTCCCAGAGTGATGAGAACAGGTCAGGTGACATCAGTCCATGCACTAGGCTGTGTTACAGGAGATGAATCCTGAGCTCAAGGAACTGGAAGCTTTCCATAACAGTCCATGGGTATGCCTGTTATCGCTCACTTTCCAGGCTTTTGCTATACAAGCATCCTTTAAGGCGACAAAGGGCAAGTCAGTGCTTTGCTCACAAGATGTGCGGATAGAGAAATATCCAGCAGTAAACAATGGGAATGGCACGCAAGCACCCTGGGACTGGGAAGTCCGCAGCTTAAGTCATTCTGTGATGATCCATGTGGAGATGTTGGGAGCTCATGATTTACATAAATAAATATTCAACCTGCCACAAGAGGTTAAAATAAAAATCCTCACAAAGGCAGGAAGAACCTAAGAATTTCAGGAGTGGAAGGGACAATAGAAGTCAGGTGCGTTAAAAACAAACACACAAATCCAAGTTAAATTCAAAAGCTGCTAAAAATTGTTAAAGCGGGATGATGGGGTTCTTTTTGCTTTTGACTCTATGTGTTTAAAATGTTTTACATTAATTTTTAAATATTTTAATTAAATAATATGAGAATAGCAGAATTCTCCATTGAAGAGAAAAGTGCTTAGGGTACAAACATTTCTGTCATTGGCTTTTTCCGCCAGGAGATTATCCTGAGACAGAACGTTTCTCCCCAGAAATCTCCTCTTATAGTAGAAGGGGGGAAAATACATAAGCATTTAATCTATAGATACGAGCAAAGTGGAAATGTTAGTTTTTGAAACACTTGATATATTTTAAATATGGGAACAGAGACCTGTGATGAAAGAAGGGTGAACACTTAAATGACTAGGGGCTGTAACCAACATACTAGAAGGATCTAATTACATAGCTCATGCATCACTAAAGTTCCCGTGCTGGCTGAGTAGAGCAGGAGAGTGAGGGCCTTGCAGATGTGTACAACAAAGGCTGCTTCTACATGACAACACATGAAACTGACTTTAAGGGGATTCTAGTCATTCATTCTTCAACGGAGTATCAACAAAGTGTCGGGCAGGCAGTAGATGAGTGGGGAGAACTGGCCTAAAGATATATATATATATATTTTTTTTTAAGGAGAGGGTAAATAAACTCATGATCTTCAGTATTTTTTTTTTAGTTGTATTATCGTTATTGCTAGTTCTTGTATGACTTAGGATATGAATGTGTTTTTAGAAAGGAAATAGAGAATGAAATCCAAAAAGTGACAGGTGCAGATGATACCTCTGGGCTAATACAGATAAAACGAAGAGACACCTCATCGAGCTTGAAAAACGGAGAGAAAAGTATCCGGGAACTCTCTGTGTGGGCAACAAGACAGATAGTCTAGGACAAATTAATCTAAACTATGATTCTAAGATGATCATCTCTGCATTATCCATTTGAAACCCTGGAAATGACTGTTAGTAACGCATTCCTCTGGCCTGTTTTGTAGATGCTCCAAAGCCCGAGGGTGTGCTGTGGACACTCACTGTGTCCTCAGGGTGCAGAGAAGGTAGAAAGTGCCCAGGCTGCTCCTCAGCCTGAGACCCACGTCCCAAAAAAGGCAGAGAGGGGTCAATAACTCTGGCTTGGGTATCAACAGGAAGACTAAGATATGGCAGGAAGGTAGCACCTGAGAGAGTTTATTATTGAAATCTGTGAAATCTTTAAAGGATGGCTGGGGGAGGCCCAGGACTGCTGCACACCATCGTACCAGTTAGCTGTATGCTGCAAGGGCACCCGGCCAAGGGCACAGCGAGGACCGCACAGGGCCTGAAATCCTGCCATGTTCTGCTCACTGAACCATGCACCTGGAACGAGGCCACATCTGCCTGAAAGATGCAGCACCCATTCTTACCCTGAGTGCCAGATAGGGTGCTTTTTTCTTATCTAAAGCCCGGTCTATGCTAGCTTCAGCCCTGGAGTTAGAACGTCCCTAAATCCTGGAACGCTAAAACTCAAGGGCACCCATTGAAATTCTATGAAAGTAGTTTAAAGATAAATAAAAGATGGCATTACTTTATACAGTGGGTAGTAAACACATGGAACTCATTATCCTCAAGATGTTGCGAAGTCCACAAATATAAATAGGATGAAGAAAGATTTAGATAAATTCATGCTTGTTAGATTCATATGAGCCGTTAGAGCATTGTTAGAAACACACAGGGAACGTCTCCAAATGCTTTCAGGGAAAATACTGAGATGTCCTATAGTGCCAGTGCCATGATAGAATAAGCAAATCTCTGACCGTCTGGGTCTTCCAGGGAAATCAACATCCATAATACCCAACTTTTCCAAATATCTGAGAGTCAAGCTACCTTATCTTATGTATATTCTTTATATTAACACATTGTATAAAAATCTCTCTCCATGGTAGTTTGGACATTGATGGGATCTCAAACAGAATTTGCCAAACTTAACCTTGCAAGTTTGAATACTTGGAGTTTTCACGATGAACATACTAAGTATTGTCCTGGGCTGTAAGAGACGGATATCTTCGGGGCCAGGGTGTCAAATGAAATGGGTGGGAACTCTGTTACTCTAACCCGGTCCCAGGGAACTATTGTGCTTACTTATTGTCATTTCTTTGAGTATTTGTGCTTGTTTTTTTTTTTTCAAGATTGGTTTGTTTATTAATTTATTTATTTATTTATTTATTTATTCATCTGAGAGAGAGGGAGAGGGGCAATGGGAGAAGGACAAGCATACTCCATGCTGAGCCGGGAGCCCAACATGAGACTTGATCCCAGGACCCTGAGATCATGACCTGAGCCAACGGTGGACACCTAACCAACTGAGCCACCCAGGCACCCCTTGTGCTTACTTAAAATAAAAATTTTGATCTTCTTTCTTGTACATCAGGCTTCTGTTCTTGCTATCATGAGTGGGTTTCCAGGAAAAACCCTTTCCTTCCTGATATGCTGCTGTCACCTCCTTAACTTCAGAGGAAAGTTCCCCACTCTCTTGTGTGTCATGTCATCTCAGCTGTGAGACAGACCTTCCCTTATTTCACTATTGTCCCCAGAGACCAGCCTGCACTATCAACAAGCTTAATGGAAGGTTGGGGAATAACAGAGGAGAAGGACATTATGGGATTGCTGCTACATTTGGCTGCCAACTTGCTTACTTCTGAACTCAGGGAGGCTCAGACCCATTCCAAGTTTATGCCTATTTTGTTCCCACCCCTGCCCAGCTCACTCCACCTGTGGAGGCAGGTCAGAGGTGTCCACAACTCCAAACATAAACCCACAGCCAAGCTCCAGAGATGGGAAGGAGATGTTCCTCCCTTTGGTTCAAGGCCAACTTCTTCAATCTTCATTTGTTGGTACCAGTATCTTAACTACTTTTCCTAAGGTTACAGACCAGCAGAATCGTGAACTTGTCCCATGGTTCCAATAGGGGAATGCATCAAAACGTAATAGTCCAACATCAATACATTCTAAATCACTCAGCCTTATATTGCCCATTGATGTTGGTAGTCCAGGCCTGGTCCAGTTCAGACCTGGCCGAGCTCCTTTGTGTGGTCTATCGGCTCCCATGAGGTCTTGTGTGCTCATCCTTCATGCAGTCTGCAGATTTTGCTTCTGAACAAGAATGCACACAAACCTTTAAGTGAATAAGTGATACCTCTCAGGCATAATATAGTCTAAATTCACACAGTTGTACAGATTACAAAACAAGCATTTATTGTTGAGTTATAATATAGAGATGTTTAGCAACTCAGTGTCACCAATATAAAAGCTAGGTCTTTGCTTAAGTTTGAACACCTAAATGACTCATTCTATTTATTTCCCCCAAATGGAAGAACTTTCCGCCCTGAAGGTGAATTCTAGCTGCCATCTCTTGAGAGGAAAGACACTGCTCCCAGTGCTTTTCTCCTTCTGCTCCTCCAGTTTTCAAAAAATTTTAAGGCTGAATTTTAGTCCAACCTCCCCCTTACTTAAATATGATACTTAATAGATTCTAAAATGCACTTAATTTATTTTATTTTTTATACCTCATCCTCTCTGAAATCAGGACACATCTTACCACCCATGGCAATCACACTCAGCAGCATTCGTGACACAGTTGCCCACATCCGTGAGAAATTAGTCCGCTAAAACCAAGCTTACTCTAAGTATAGTGACTCGGCTGTTCCTGTCGGGGCTGGACTGGACAACCCCCCAGCTCCAGACAGCAAGTCATTTGAGGATATTTGAGGTGGGAGTATAAACCTGTTATCGGGAAAACTTTTTCATGAACAACTTCCAGGAGGATCCATCAAGTTCCAGAGTTGAAACTTGCACAGTTGGTGCCAGTGGTTTGGAAACAACTATTAGAGACAGTAATGGAGCACTCTTTTAAGAAATCCCACCTCACTCATGCTCTGGGTGACACAGTGTTTAATACTCTGTAGATCTACCAGTGACTCTGAATCCAAAGTGATTCAGAAGAACCAGCTTCTAAATGTGCAGAAGTTTTAGGGGCACCTGGGTGGCTCAGTCAGTTATGCATCTGCCTTAGCTCAGGTCATGATCTCAGGGTCCTGGCATCCAGCCCCTCATCAGGCTCCCTGCTCAGCTGGGAGTCTGTTTCTCCCTCGCCTTCTGCCCCCACCCCCCACCCCTGCTCATATTCTCTCTCAAATAAATAAAATCTTTAAGTAAATAAATTAAGTATATAAACACAGAAGTTTTAGAGAATACTTTAACCAATTTGTTTTGAATAATTTACCCTTTGATATGCATGATAAAAGATTTTCTTAAAAAATATGGCTCCAAATAACTCATTCTGTGTTATAAGAAAAGCCTTTTGTCATAATTTAATTGCTGGTAGGTTTTTCTTCCCTTAGAATGATATAATGTGATGGTGTATGTGACTGGACCAGCAGTGCTTACCTAATCTGTTCCTTATACTTCCCAGTGCTTTTTTTAAAGTAGGTTGTGGCATGTGACTAGTTCTGGCCAGAGGGATATTGGTAGGAAGTGACTCGTGTGATTTCTGGATCAAAGCATATAAAAACTAGGTCTTGACTTTCAAATAACTTTTCTCTCAGCACAATACACCCCAAAGCCTCTGAAAAAAGGTGATCAGCATACGAGTGACCTCATCATGGCATGAAATAAACTTTCATTGTGTAAGCCAATGAGGTTTGGGGATTTTTTTTTTTTACTATGACATAAGCCTAGCAAATTTTCACTGTAATACTATAATCTATCCGACAACCAATGATATCTTACATTTGATCGAATATGATAGGCATACTCACTCAGTGGTAACTCAGCTGGTAAATGTTTAGCAACCAGCTCTCCCGGGGTGGGAGGAGTCCCTTATTTGTATCATTTGCCTACTTTTGTGGTATAATTACTCCCACCATGGCCACTTTCAAGTTACCAGTGTGATATCTGTCAGCAGGCTAAATTCCTGAAAATTTAACAATTGGTTCTCATGAACTACTATAAACAGACTCTAGCATACCAGTAGCCATATGCCACAAACGTCTCCTCAGTTAACATTTTTCTCATAGAATTATCTCTTGGTTTTTGACATCTAACTTCATAGTGTGATATATGACATATACATATGCATATATAAATAGTTACATATGTGCTCTATATTATATGTAATATGTGTTATACAATATATAGATTACAAACATATATAAATAATTTTTTGGATGAGGTCTTATGGGGAAAATGTATATCTACATATTCAAAACTCAAAAGAACACTTTTAGAAAGCAATATGTGGGAAAGGAAATATAATTGTTATGAAGTCAGAATCACACACATACACTTTAAAAGGTGTATATTGTCAGCAAAGGTAATTTTTTCTGTCACTGGTACTAAGAGAGACATCGCAGCATACAAAGCAGCTGTTAAAAATGGTGTCACTTCTTTGATGATCAGCAAGCACTGTTTAGTAATTTTACATAATAACACATACTATCCACATTTTACTATGTTTTTACTGCCTTTTAAGAAATTTGTTGGTTGTTTAAGGCTGATGTGTAACACATTATAATTTTTCCCATTTAAAATAATGAGAAATAGGCTTCCAGTCAGCTTTGTTTATATAGAACATCTGATTTTCAATAATGAATTACTGACATTAAGTGGGAGCTGTTGATTATATGAACACTAAGACCTTTAGCTCTCATGAGCTTTCACATATGAATTTAATGGCATCTGTTTTGTCTGCTCAGAGAACGTTTTGCATAATTCTTGGTTTGTAATTGTGTTCTGGATGGACAGTATTGCTGGAAAGCCATGCTCTGAATGGTTGAAGCAGATAATACTTACATTTCTGGTATAGTTAAAAATATATGTTATAACATTAGTTACTACCTATTCTGAGGTGAGAACCAGGGTGGAACCCAGTTATTTCTGATTCACTGTTGCAAGATAAATAAGTAACCATTCAGAGAATGATTAACAATCTTAGCTGATTCATGTCCTCAAATGTTTTTCCTTTGGTCCAAATCTTTCACGCTATGCCCTTCTCAATCCCGATGGGTTAGAATGGGACTGTTCTCAGGACTCTCAATACTGCCACTTCTCCTCACTCCTTTTATCCTGCGTCAGGTCAGCTTGTGGAGGAAGCAAAAGGCTACTAAAGTCAGCCCTCTATTAAAATATGCTTTTATACCTGCCGGAGGGTCTGACATATTGCTGATAGAGTTTATCTTTTTGTGTCTTAAAATTCTGGAGTTCCCTGGGAAAGGTCGTACCTTAAATTCTTTACCATCAGATTCCTTAAAGGAGATTAAGAAAATTAGTTGAGGTCAGTCCTGAGAGAAAAGGTCAATGTTCCTTCTTAGAGAAGGGCATGTTCTAAGAATGGAAAGACAAATGGTAAAAGGGAACTAAAACATACTTCATCGACTTGACAGTGTAGTCTGTCATTCCCAAGAAGTCCCTGCCGTTTATCCTAAAAGGTCTTCTATTATCACCGCCCTAAGTAGATCCCAGTCCAGCCCACACAGATCTCATACTCCCCTGCATAACAAATTTTTGGCCAATAAAAGAGCCTAAGTATGGTTTGTGGAGAGCATCACAAGGCTTCACTCCTTTTATCCTACTAATTTTGTGATTCTGTGGATGGGACAGAATGAAATCTTATTCCCCTGGCACATTGTGTGCCCTTATCTAAGAAAATATGAGTGTCTAGAATTCCCTGACAGCCGACTCCACGGCTTTGCTTCTTCGAGGCACTGGTGCACAAACGTCATCAGCATCTCCTAGAAACTGAAAATCTTAGGCCTCATCCCAGACCTGCAGAATTAGAGTCTGCACTTTAACAGGTCCTCAGATGATTAAAAGGTACATGACCATTTGGGAGACCTTATCAGCGGTGCTTGGAAGTAAGGAGGCTCCCCAGACTTCCGTACCATCTCTCAAATCAGCACCTTGTCTGTATCTGAACTGGGTGGTCAGCAAACATCTCTGAGAGTTTTTAATCACTGAAGAGAAACTAGCATTCTCTCAGTACTGCGGGAAGTTGGACTGGATCACTCTTAGGAGCAGAGGCTATTCAGGAATGACTGATGAGAGTTCTAGCCTGTTTTGAGTGCCTGGGTGGCTCCGTAGGATGAGCAGCCAACTCAGAGTTTCGGCTCAGGTCGTGATCTTTAGGGTCGAGCCCATGTGTAGGCTCCACAGTCAGTGTGGAGTCTGCTTGGGATTCTGGTCTCCTTCTGCCTCTCCCACTGGGTTGTAGGCTCTTGCTCTCTCTCTAACTCTCTCGCTCTCTCTCAAGTAAATAAATAAAATCTTAAAAAAAAAAAAGAGTTCTAGACTGTTTTTATTGAGCACTTCTCCTTGATATATAGCATAGCCTTCTCTGTATTTAATTTGTTTAGGGGCTACCATGGAAGACTTGGGCTTCAAGATCTCTCTGCCTTTAGGCCGCACATACAGCCTGTCTCATAACTGTGCTAAACACAGGGACAGTCTTTGTAAGTTGATCATTTAATGCCTTGGTTATTGCATATCTAAAGCACCTTAATATTTTAAATAATTCTGTGTTGTTTAAAGTACTGTATAATTCTAGAATTACAGTATCTCAGAGTTTTACATAACTCTTCAGAGTATCTTAAGTATACCTCTTATTTGCTGCTACAGCTCCCCCTAAACACCCAACAGCTGGTCATCTTCCCTCTGTTTGGATACTTCTAATGACACATCTCCTTCTATACCAGTATCTTCTAGTTTTGAACAATTCTAAGTAAAACAACTTCTTTCTCATACTGGATTAAAATTTGTCACCCATCAGTCTTTATACTTATTTAGTCATTGCAATTATTAATTCTACACATTTCCCTCAGCTGGTTGATATACTCTTCCTTGTTACTGGGAAATTCTGGAACCAAGCACAGAAATATCATGGTAGGATTCCAAAGGCCATCAAAAAGCACACGATAAAATCAAGACTAGAAAGTATTTCTTTTTAATTTACTGTTCCATTCATCAGACTGTTTGCCAGGAAAGGCTGCCCTGTGACCAAGAGTATGATAATACCCAAAGCAAAAACATCAGTCCCTGTGAAAGATCATGGATCAGGGTGTGGTAAAAAGCCAGGAACTGTGTTCCTCCCTTCATGGGTCAAACATCTGGCAAACATCCTGGGGTAGGATCTGTGGCCAAAATCCGCGGAGGGGAGCTGATCCGTTCCCATAAAGGAGATCTGACTAGCTGGCAGCTGGCAATTTTCCTTTGTGGAATGGGTGTTCCTGGCACTCCATAAAAGTCCTTCGTTGCTCCTCACTCTTTCTCTCCACCCCCGCGCTCCACACCCTAGTGCACACACCCTCCCACTCCTACATCAATAACACCCCTCCCTGACATGCACTGTGCGCACACACAAGCCCCCACGGCTTCCTCTGCAAACACACCCACATCTCAGACACACATCCAGGCAGCACAAGGCTGTCTGTCTCAGGCCCCCATCCTTCTTTATGCACAACCTTTCCCCCGCACCTGAGCACCGTCTGTCCTACCCAACTTCCTCTTCGCCTCATGGCTCCTCTGTTTTCCTTGTTTTCCTGATTTCCCCCCCCCTCATCCCAGCTCACCCCGCTTTCTGCCTGGGCCTGGGAATGCTGGGGCTGTAATCTTGTTCTGCACATTTGTAATCTGGAGCTGTCACTGGCAGGAAAGGCAGCCTGCGTGAGCCTGCCTGTTCTCCCACAGTCAGGCTAAGACAGAGGATGGAAAGATGGAAAAAGCTGGCAGCATGTCCTATTTCTGGAAACTACGAAAACTCTTGCTTTCCCTCTTCACATCCCTGGAGGAGCCCCTGCGGGCTCTACAGCAGTCGCCACCCTTTCTTCCTGCCTCTAATTCTGTGGCAGGTTTTCCCATGCTTTCTCTAGAGGCTCTTCCAGGCCGGTGCCTGCGGCGGCATCCTCCGCCTCCCATTCACGAGGGCCAGTTGCCCTGGGCCAGGAGACCTGGCAGACCCACAGACATATAGAGGACAATAAAAGAGGAAAAGAAGATTGATTCCCTTTCACCTGAAGCTTCGATAATTTAAATATAAGTTAATCACCTGGAATCTACCTATAATAGAACACTAGAAAAAGTGTTGAATCAATGAAATATAGAACAGATGAAGTTATGGTGTTTCCATGCTGTGTAGTAGCTAGAGCTTCACTGGGATTTAGAAGTGTTCTTCCTGGGCAAATGACTGGCCATGTTGCCTGAGTCCTATTTTTCCTTGGGGAGGTGAATTTTCCTCTAGTTCAGCTAAATAAATGTTACAAACAATGGAGTCCTTTATTCCTTCCATTCTAAGAACACATGTATTCTTTTCTTTTTTTTTTTTTAGGATTTTATTTATTTATTTGACAGAGAGAGACACAGCTAGAAAGGGAACACAAGCAGGGGGAGTGAGAGAGGGAGAAGCAGGCTTCCCACCGAGCATGGAGCCCAGTGATGCAGGGCTCAATCCCAGGACTCTGGGATCATGATCTGAGCCAAAGGCAATCACTTAACCAACTGAGCCACCCAGGTGCCCCAGAACACATGAATTCTTAACAACAGCTGCCGTTTACATGAACTAAATATTAAGCATAGTCTACCACATTGCACTGGACATAAAACAAGCAAATAAGATAGATACTGTTTTTGTCCACTGGGAATGTACCATCTCAGAAAAGATTATATCAATGGAACAAAAAAATAAGTAAATAAATAGCCAGAAACAGCTCTGATCACTTTTTTTTCCACATTAAAAATAAAACAAGAAAATCAGTGAGTCCCTGCTTTCCAAAGAATGAAGTCCTAACATATAAATTTGGTACTCAAGAAGCTACCATTTGAGTCCTTTGCTCCTATTCATCTCTGTCTCCCATTTTCCCCACCAAGGTAGCGATCTACACTCTGGACTTGCTGACTCCCAGGCACACTATGTGCTTTCCCTTCATGGTCTTGTGGCCCGGACTCCCGTCATTTCCATATCGTATCCTCATAGTTCCTGGCCATAATTTTGCAGTTGCTGAAAGTAAGCTTCGTGAAGCAGGGCAGTTATAATTAGGGCAGAATTAGAATCTGCAAAGCTCACTGAATAAAGAAAAGGTATATCATTCCCTCTTTGCCGATAAAGTGCCTGCTGCTTCCTTATATTAAGCCATCACCCTTTAAGCATTCTTGTTCATCAACACTGTTTTTGAGTTGCCATTCCTGCCCAGCAATGTTAATATCGTCCATGTCTCTGGGATGTGCTTATTCAGACTTGCCTGTCCAGGCTTCACATTTATTTTAACCAGAGACTAAGAGGTTGCTAACGACACCCGTACCCAAAACACAAAAAAACAAGTCAGCACAGCGTAAGTAGAGACTAGAATCGGACTGCCCCCAACACACACACACACACACACACACACACACACAAACTAGTAATTCACTCTCATTTCAGTATGCCAAAGAAATACCATCTTCAGGGGTGTAAGCATTCACATGTTTCATTTCGTTGATTTCTTCTCTTCTAGGGAATAACTCCCATCTCCGTCCTCTTAATGTTTAGCTATCTTTTGTTGCTTCCTGTTCTAGTTAACATCAGTAAAATGTATTAGCATCAGGACTAATTTCCATCAACAAACCTTGGAAGTTGGTGCTAGTTCTAGAAATCATTGTTTTCAGCCTTCTGATTGAAATAGTTTAAGAGTCTAATGGTAATAAGTACAACCTGATTCAATAAGTTGTCAATAATTTTCCATGGCAATGAGGATTATAAAGAATAAATCAGGTATTCCCTATAGTCATCGTGAATATAAGTCACTAAAATTCACAGATGATCCTTAATATTCTTTTTCACCATTAATTTCAAATTTTCAAATTTTTCCTAACCAATCCTGTTTTAAAACCAGGATCATATAAGAGGCCAATTTTAATTTAATCTTATTTGACCATTTTCTATAAAGAGTTAGAGGTACTAGCAAGCTGTGAAAATAAGGGAACGATGAGAGAGAAAAAAAGATTTTGAAAGCTTCACAAACTGGATAATAAATCATGAACAGATGAAAGCCTTAAAGAAATTTCCTTTTTTTAAAAATTCTTGAGTATTACATTGCAAGGAAATTTTAAGTTTAGTAAAGCAAAGTTTTTAGAAAAAAACTAATTAGAGCAGATACTTCCAAATTTGAGTCTTAAATTAAAAGTAATTTAGCAAAGCTTTGCTGAGTTGGGAGGGGAGTTGGGGGGATGGTGGTGGGGGGAGACCATTCATTGGGGGCTGGTGGGAAACTGACATTGGGGGAGCCTTTGTAAAAAGGTGCAGAGCCCAGAAAGCAAATTAGTAGTTGCCTAGAGCTGGATGGTGGGGTGAGGGGTGAAGGGTGGATGGGAGGTTGGGAATGATGGCTAAGAGGTGTGAGATTTCTTTTTGAAGTAATGAAAATATTCCAAAATTGATTGGGGCGATGGATACACATCTCTGTGAATATACTAAAAGCCATTAAACCATAACTTTACATGGTTGAGCTGTGTGGTATGTGAATTCTATCTTAAGCTGTTGAAAGAAAGAGACCGAATCTGTAAATGTTGCATTCATCTAATCTAACTCATTCTAATCTGACTCATTCCATTCCAATTTTAAAGCCATTTTTCCTTTCATAAGCACATAAATTGTAACTTCTCTCAGGTATATTCAAGCCAAGAAAAATGTAAAAGGTACTGGGGTACATGAGGTTTCTTCTGGGGAACAAGCAGGGGCTTGAATAGCCAGCTACTGAAACTTTGATTCAATTACTGTTTCTCTTGCAACAAGTTTAAGAAAATAGAGGAATTGTTGCAGGAATAAATGCAAAGTTCATAAAGAAAGATTGTAGAGAAATGTACACAGTGTTGCAAGTAATAATGATAATGATAATGATAAAAACAATAAAATAATGCCATAAATTCCAAAGACAAGTAAAAAAGATAAAAATGGGAAGAAATATACCAAATTGAATCCCAGTTCTGCCACTTTCCAGCTAGATGAGGTTAGGTAAAACACTAACCATTCTGAGCCTTGTTTTTCTACTTTATAAAGTGGCAGCATTTATAAAATAAAGGGGCACTGAATGAATGGTAGTAATTATTATTGTAAAGGACATATATTGAGACTCTTCCATGGGTCCAACATCTTAAACTTATTATTTTATTAATCCTGAGTAAATCTGCAGTAGTCAGAATAGGCTACCTTTTGTGGCAATAACAGACAATCCTAAAATCTCAGGGGCTTAAAGAAAAAAAAAGGTTTATTTTTTACTCAGTTTACATATCCATCACAGGTTGGCTTGGGACCCCCTCTCTGTGCCATGCTTATTCTAGGACTCATTTAAAGGGCTGCTATGATCCAAAATACTTCTGATCACATGGCAAAAGGAAAAAATAATATGGCAAACCGCAAACGGCCTTAAAGTGCACACCTGGTGGGATGTCTGGGTGGTGCTACCGGTTAACTGTTCGACTTTTGGTTTCTATTCAGGTCATGATCTCAGGGTTGTAAGATTGAGCCCCACAGCGGGCTCAGCGCTCAGCTCCGAGTCTGCTTGAGATTCTCTCTCCTTCTCCCTCTGCCCCTCCTGCTTGTGCTTGCACTCTCTCTCTCAGTCTCTTTCTATCTAAAATAAATAAATAAATAAAATTTTAAAAATGTATGCCTGGAAACGGCACATATGACTTTTGCTTCCATATCACTGTCTGAAGAAATTCACATGGACATATCTATCTTCAGGCGAACAGGGAATTACATTTTTGACGTGTGCATAGAAGATGATAAGACAGGGTATTTGTCAATAGCCTTAATGATTACCACACAACCTTATAAGGGAAATATTTTTATCCTCAATTTTAAAATAAGGAATCTGATGCACAGGGGAAGTAAGTACTTGCCTATAGCTAAATAGCTAAGAAGTGGCAGAGTAAGAGATTCAAATCCAAGTCTTTTGTCTCCTGATCATTCCAGCCAGACTCTGAAAACTGAAAATATTCTACCTACAAGGATATGATATGTGACTATGTTTCTCTCCCCACACTCATAGAAAAAAAAAGTGCACATTTTCTTTGGGAACAAATTGGTACTGCCTTCTCACAAACCAGTTTGGAATGAAAACATTAAGAATCATAAACGGTTCACACACTCTTTTGACCTGGTAGTCCTAGTTCCGGGAATTCATCCTAAGGGAATCATCTCAAGAAGATGAAAAAATTCGAGTCATGGAAAGATCTATTGTGACATTGTTTATAACAGTGAGGAACTAGAAAGAAATCTACATTTTCTATAATAGGAAGAATTAAATAATTTATTATACATTTAATAAATTACTATAAAACTATTTCTTTTTTATAATTATGAAGATCACATAGTGAAGTAAAAAAAATCTTTTGATATAATGTTAAGTAAAAAGCAAAATAAAATTGTTTTGGGGTGCCTGGGTGGCTCAGTTGGTTAAGTGACTGCCTTCAGCTCAGGTCATGATCCCGGAGACCCGGGATCTAGCCCGACATCAGGCTCCCTGCTCGGCGGGAAACCTGCTTTTCTCTCTCTCACTCCCCCTGCTTGTGTTCCCTCTCTGGCTGTGTTTCTCTCTGTCAAATAAATAAAATCTTTAAAAATAAAAATTAAAAAAAATAAAATTGTTTTTACTATATTGCAACTATATGATACATTTGTGAGGCAAAGACTGCTAACACCATTTTTTCTCACCTTCCTTCTTTCAGTAATAGAACCCTACCTCTAGTTTTAGCCTGTCAAAGGGTCACCAGCTGTGGACCACCTTTCCCAGCCTCTCTTAAATCCAGGTATTGCCATATGAGTAGGTTCTTGCCGATAAAATAGAGGTAGGAGGAGTATATGCAGTTTCCCACTCTTGCCCAGAAAAGTGCTGAGGTGTACGTTCTCCTCCATGCCTTATTATTATTATTATTTTTTTTTTTTTTACATAGGCTCCACACCCAACATAGAGCCCAACGTAGAGCCCAGCATGGGGCTCAAATTGACAACCCTGAGATCAAGAGTCAGATGCATAACCAACTGACCCAGGCACCGCCTCTACGCCTTATCCCTTTCCACTAGAAGGGAAATGGCAACCACTGAAACAGTTGTCTTAGGACCAAAGATTAAAGCCATGCGCTAATGGAAGTACGGATTTTTTATTTTTCTAAAACTTCCTTAGTATATTTTTTATTAAAAAAAAGATAAGAAAGTGTTTTAACATAGTTTTAATGTAACTAATCATCAAATTTTCACTTAAATATTGTTTTTCTAAAGGGAAAATAGATCCTCTCATATTTGAGGAAAATCTTGGGGTGGGGGGGAAACAACCCAGAAAATAATGGGAATATACAGGTAAATGACATTTTTGCCCAAGTCTGGACAATCTGTAATTTTAAACAGCCAGAAATTACTAGGGAGCATGACTTGGAAGGACTGTAATTGGGCAAGGCTTGCTGCAGTGCTGGGAAGAGGGATCGCAGGAATCTGTACAGACCTGTGGCAATAGGAGACCAGCCAACCGTGGGGCCGGTGGAGTGTGCCGTAACCAGTACAGTCCACTAAAAGGAAGAAGTGGGACAGAGGGAAGAGAAAGACAAACCAGTTATGGTTCAATTTGACCAGTATCTAACTACTTTCTCTTTCCCCCATTTTCTTTTTAAGGTTTACTTATTTATTTATTTGAGAGAGAGAGAAAGCACAAGCAGGAGGGGCAGAGGGAGAGAATCTCCAGCAGACCTCGTCCTCAGCATGGAGCCTGAAGCAGGGCTCAGTCTCATAATCCTGAGAGCATGACCAGAGCTGAAACCAAGAGTCAGATGCTCAACCCATTGAGCTACTGGGTGCCCCCTCCTTTGTGTATATATATATATATATATATATATACACACACACCCTCCTTTCTCATTCTTAACACTACTATGGAACATAACATTTATTAACTCAAGTAAAGCCCTATGCTTTCACTCCAGGGATCACCATTTTTAAGTATCTACAGATGCAAGACTATGATAATATTGCATACCTGGAAATTCTTATTAGAGAATCAGATTGTTATAACTACGTATAATGTGAAAGAAAAAGATTTTAATTTAAGTAAATGATTTATTAATAACTAACATTTGTTGAGTACTTACTGTATGCCAGACACTACTCTAAGTATTTTGCTTGTATTAACTCATTTAATCCTCCAAATTTCTGTTAGATAGGTACTATTATTTTTATGTTCACCTCATGGAAAAAAAAACTAAGGCACAGAGCACTTAAGCAATTTTCTCAAGGTTACGCAACTAATAAATGGAAGCCAGACAGTCTACTTCAGAATCTGTGCTTTTATCCCCAGCTACACTGTCTTAATCATGAATTGTTAAACCCAGAAAAAATAAGTAATCAGGACTTCAAATGATGAATTTGCTAATTGGTCTTCCTTAATGCTTATCTCAGGCTTTCTTTCAGTATATATTAAATAACTACTTGACAGATGGTTTTGTTTGAAATTAATTACATGGCAGTTACTAAAACATGTGAAGGCTGCTGTTTGCCTACCAAATAATCCTTCTCCTATAACTCATAAAACTCCTATTTTAAGCTTGACATATTCTGACCAGCTAAAAGACCACAGTTTGCAATCATGCTTGCTGCTATGTGGTCATGTGACTAAGTTTCTCACAATGAGACCTAAACGGAAATAGGATGGTAACTTCTGGGAAGTCTTTATAAAGGGAAGAGGGCACACCCTTCTCCTTCTCCATCCTACTTTTTGGGGTGTGGATATGCTCATTTGCAATCCCTGAGCTGAGATTTATGTCTTAACAGTGTAAGGCCAAAAGCTGAAAGCAGCCAGATCTTTGATGATGATGAAACCAGCCTGCTAGCCTTGGGCTAACTTTCTCTAGAATTCTTTTTATAGGACAGAGCAATGATCTAATTGTTGAAAGGACTATCTTGGGGTCTCTATTAAGTTACTTGTAGATAAACTTAATAATCCAAACTTATACATAAACCTAATGTTAAATAATTTCCATTCCGATTTGGGAGGGCATCAAAAAATTGCTTAAAGGCATGTGAATTTTTTCTTTTTATTAACATACAATGTATTATTTGCTTCAGAGGTACAGGTTTGTGAATCATCAATCTTACACAATTCACAGCACTCACCATAGCATATACCCTCCCCAGTGTCCATAACCCAGCCACCCTATCCCTTCCCTCATCCCCCAGCAACCGTCAATTTGTTTCCTGAGATTAAGAGTCTCTTATGGTTTGTGTCCCTCCCCAGTCCCATCTTGTTTCATTTTTTCGCTCCCTACCCTCCATGACCCCCCGGCCTGCCTCTCAAATTCCTCATATCAGAGAGATCATATGATAATTGCCTTTCTCTGATTGACTTATTTCGCTCAGTGTAGTACCCTCCAGTTCCATCTATGTTTTTGCAAATGGCAGGATTTCATTTATTTTTGATGGCTCCATAGTATTCCTCATGTGTGTGCGCATGCACATGCACATGTGTGTGCACATGTGCGTGTCTGTGTGTGTGTGTACACCACACCTTTATCCATTCATCTGTTGATGGACATCTAGGTTCTTTCCATAGTTTGGGTTTTGTGGACATTGCTGCTATAAATATTCAGGTTCACGTGCCCTTCAGATCACTACATTGTATCTTTAGGGTGAATACCCAATAATGCGATTGCTGGATTGTAGGGTAGCTCTATTTTCAACTTTTTGAGGAACCTCTGTACTGCTTTCCGGAGTGGCTGCACCAGCTTGCATTCCCACCAACAGTGTAGGAGGGTTCCCCTTTCTCCACATCCTCACCAACATTTTGGTGACTTGTTAATTTTAGCCATTCTGACTAGCTGAGATGGTATCTCACTGTAGTTTTGATTTGTATTTTCCTGATGCCAAGAGATGTTGAGCACTTTTTCATGTGTCTGTGGCCATTTGGATGTCTTCTTTGCAGAAATGTCTTTTCATGTCTCTGCCCATTTCTTGATTGGATTATTTGTTCTTTGGGTGTTGAGTTTGATAAGTTCTTTATAGATTTTGGATACTAGCCCTTTATCCGATATGTCATTTGCAAATATCTTTTCCCATTCTGTCAGTTGTCTTTTGGTTTTGATCTTGATCAAGCTTTTGATCTTGATCAAGTCCACATAGTTCATTTTTGCCTTTGCTTCCCTTGCTTTGGGTGATGTTTCCAGGAAGAAGTTGCTGCGGCTGAGATTGAAGAGGTTGTTGTAAAGGCCTGTGAATTTAACCACTTCTCTTACACACTTAATAAGGAAGCAACAGAAAAAGACTAACTAAATGACTATCCATCCTTACAATGGATTTTTATGGCACCTATTTAAGGCAGTACTTACCAACCTTTTTCATAATATGGCACTCAAAGAAAAATCATAATTGTATAGTACTATATGAAACTGCTAGGCTGCTCTTGGCCAGAGCTTACTAATCCAGCAGCCTGCCTACCCCAAGAAATGTGAGGATCAATTTCTTACTCCCTCACTCCTAATCTATTCACCATGACCCAGCTGTAATGTCTTTCCACAATGGACAGATTGGTTCTGTTTACTATCAGATAAAATTTGAATCTGGAACCTATTCAAAAATCATTAAGACATGAGAAAAGTTAAGTGAGTAAGCAATATATTGCATTTCATTGTTGAGATAATGGATGGATCACGAGGTTAGATTAGACAAAGGGCATTTCCCATTTCACTTAGGATCTTTACCTTTTTTTTTTTTTTTTTTTTTTTGGAGAGAGAAAGCATGCAGGGTGGGGCAGGGAGGTCCAGCGGAGGTTGAGGGAGAAAGAGAATCTTAACATGGGGCTCCATCTCACGACCCTGAGATCATGAACTGGGCTGCAAATCAAGAGTTAGCAGCTTAACCGACTAAGCCACCCAGGTACCCCTAAACTTAGGATTTGAAAAAATGACTTCATTATGCACATGTACACTGAATATTTCTTTCACATCCAAAGTATAATGGAAGGGACCTTGTGAGTCCAGAAAAGAGACAGATTTCAAAGAATGAGCTGAAAACTACTACTGAAAACTAGTGCCCTGGTTTTATCTGTAAGAGGAAAAAAGCAAATGTTTATTGATCATTTTCAATCTACCAAGGCCTTCTAAATGTGTTTTCTCATGAACTCCTTACCCTTTATAAGGAAAACAATAAAGATTTTAAAAATTAGGAATCTAATCAAGCAAGTAGCTGAGCTGAAATTCAAAGCTCTTCCTAAGTGTCTACATGCCTGGATTCATTCTTGCAAATTAATTGTTTTTATTTAAAATTGGTCTCCTGGGACGCCTGGGTGGTTCAGTTGGTTAAGCGACTGCCTTCGGCTCAGGTCATGATCCCGGAGACTCAGGATGGAGTCCCACTAGGGCTCCCTGCTCGGCAGGAAGCCTGCTTCTCCCTCTCTCACTACCCCTGCTTGTGTTCCCTCTCTGGCTGTGTTTCTCTCTTTCAAATAAATAAAATCTTAAAAAAAAAAATAAATAAAATAAAATAAAATTGGTCTCCAATGTAGCCTCCTCACAAGTCTACAAAATCAAATAGGGCTTACAGTGAAGATTAAATCCAGTCCCATTCCTCCAAAGGAAACCACTTCCAAGCTTTCCCTTTAGCTTTTAAGATGGTTGCCTCCATATCTCAAAAATAATATGCCTGTATTGTCATTTTTTTAAAAAAATTGTGTATATTTTCATCTAAGTTATAAATGTACAGAGTTTTAATAGCTAAATATCTCTTCAAAGTCTAAAGGAAAAAAAGCATCCTCTTTTCCTGTCTAACCTGCAGGATCTGATTCTGTTTCCACTCCTAAAAGCAGCTACACTCAACTCTTTCAGCCATTTCATCTGGTATCTATCTCCACAGATCTACTGCTATTTCTTGATTTTTCTAAGTTCCATATATTATCTTTGACTTCCTTCCAGGGAAGACATGGATTTAATCCCTTATACCTTTTTCTAGTTCTCCTAATATAGTTATATCACAAAAACATGGATGGAACTAGAGAGTATTATGCTAAGTGATATAATTTAGCCAGAGAAAGACAAATACCATATGATTTCACTCATGTGGAATTTAAGAAACAAAACAAGTAAAGGGCAAAAAAAAAAAAAAAAAAAAAAAAAGAGGGAGAGACAAGCCAAGAAACAGGCTCTTAACTATAGAGAACAAATTGATGGTTACCAGAGGAGAGGTGAGGGAGATGAGTGACATAGGTGGTGAGGATTAAAGAGTACATTTCTCATGATGAGCACTGTGTAATGTATAGAATTGTTGAATCACTGTATTGCACACCAGAAACTAATATAACACTGTATGTTAACTACACTGGAATTAAAATTAAAAAATCTTGTATGTGTTGGCTAACTGAATTTAAATTAAAAAAAAATTTTAAACCTAATTCCCTATTCTCTTCCAGAAATTTAAATACGTTCATATTTATGAATGATTCTATAAATTTCTTCATTTTCTTGAAGACATCGTTCCTGCAGCCCTTTGTCCTCTTGCATCAATCTCAACTTGTTGCTCTTTAGGCTTCTTAAGGAGATGCTGCAATGAAGTCACCTTCACAATGACCATGAGGGTTCTCTTTGCATCTCAAGTATGATGAATCCCTTATTTCTTAGATCTGATGTGTTTCTTTTGTTTTTCCCCTTATTTTTCTAGATCATCCCTTGCAGTAGCTTCCTACAAAAGATACACAAGAGGTAAGTTTCCAGAATTCTTCTGTATCTGAAAATGTGTTTATTCTGCCCTCATATTTTGATAGTTTGGCTGAGTATTACAATATAGCTTTAAAAAAATATCCCTCATAATTCTTAAGACATTGTTCCATTTTTCTCCCAGCCCAACATTGTAGTTGAGAAGTCTCATGCATACTGATTCCTATTTTGCAGTCATTTGTTTTTCTTTTTCTGGAAGCTTTTAAGATTCTTTCTTTATTCCCAGTGGCTGACGTTTCTCAGTAATGTGGCTTGTTTTCATTTGTTGTGCTGAATACTTGTAGGTACTTTCAATTTTGAGACTTATGCCTTATAGTTCTGGGAAATTTCTTGTATAAGTTTTTCTCCATTTCTTCTTTTTCTGGAACTACTTCTAGTCAGATATTGTACCTGCTGGACTGAATCTCTAAATCTCATATCTTTTCTTTCTCATTGTTCATCTGTTTATGTTTCATTTCTGTTTTCAACAGATTTCCTTGACTTTGTCTTCTTTTTTCTTTTCTTTTCTTTTCTTTTTTTTTTTCCCCTCTACTCCCTTTGACTTTATCTTCTGATTCTTCTATGGAATTTTTTTTAATTATTGCGTTTTTAATTTCTAAGAGCCCTTGCCTGTTTTCTTCCTTAATTGTTTTTTCATAGCATTCTGTTTTTATCTTATGAATAAAATCTTCTCATAATTTTTGAGGTTATAAATTAGCATATACGAGTGCTATTTCTATTCTTACCATTTCCTCTTGTGCTCTTTCTGTTTTTCATATTGAGTCCTCTTTTTTAGGTTAGAGGTTGCCTTACATGTCTGGTGGTCATTTTTTTTTTCCTGGTCCACTTATATTTAAGAATGAGGTGCTAAAAAGCTGATGAGGGACTCTGTATGGGTGGATGGGGGTTATAGAGTGATGGGCTTCACTTTTGGATTGTGGAGAAAACATTTTGTTTCTTTTCTGAGTCACTTTTGCTTTTCAGAAAACATTCAACTAATTCCTTGCCAAGAGAAGTGACTTGTAAACATTTTTGACAGTAAGAAGTGATTTTCCATCACATCCCAGTCCACACACACATACATAAACATAAAGATAAAAAAAATTTCATGGAAAAGACTTTCCTTTTTCTACATGTAATGCACTCTGATATTTTCTACCTTGTCTACTGTACTTTCTTTTCTTTAATGTTTGTGACAGAACTTGTGATGTACCGTTCAGATCCCCTGCAATGAAGGACTGGTTGCAGAGAACTGCTGAAGGGCAGTCTTCAGGTGTCAGCACCTTAAGGAATTGCCCAAGTGCAGAGAGCTGCTGTGCCCAAGGTCATCCTCCCTGGGGTGGCCGCATCCAATGTGGACAGACATAATAATATGCTAGGGGCTGTCATAAAAAAGTACCACATAGTGGGTGATTTAAACAACGGGAATTTATTTTTTCACAGTTCTGGGGGCCAGAAGTCCAAGGTTAAGAGTAATAGGATCCGTGTTTAAAAGAACAAGGCTGATACAAAAGTGAGGGTTAAACAAAGCTTTATTTCGTGCCAAGCATCGAGAATTATACTGGCTGGCCAGGGTCACTTCTCAGGAGAGAGAAAATGACCACGCCTAATTTCTCAGGATAGTTTTTATAGGGCGACCCCCCAAATCACAAGCTATCCAGGGTTAATTTGCACTTCTATTGCTCCAGGAACCCGGGTAGTTGAGAGCAAGTACTTAATCCTCAATCCTCAATTTGCGTCTCCATTGCACTTGGAGCCTGGAGGTTGAGGGCAAGTACACATAACTGGCCGTTAATCCTCGATTTGCATCTCTATTGCTCAGGGTCCCAAGGTTGGAGTTAACTGATTGGGCATCTTCCCCAAACTGGCTCACCTTTGTTTTCCAGGGGCTATTTGCTCATAGCTGTTTTTCTGAGTAAATAGCAGGGTGGCTCAGATTTCTAAATAGGTCCTTACAAAGAGGTCAGTAGATCGTTTTCTCCCAGGTCCTCTCTGCTTGCAGGTGGACACCTTCTCATTGTGTCCTCATATAACCTTTTCTCTGTGTGCCTACCCTTGGTGTTTCTTCCTCTTATAAGAACACTGGTCACGTTGGATTGGGGTCTCTCCTGAGGGCCTCATTTTAACTTGCTCACCCCTTTAAAGACCTTATCTCCAAATAAAGGATAAAGGGGATGAAGACGTGGCCATCTTGGCCTGACTTGGACAACTCTGAAGAGCTGTTCTAGCTTTAGTACTTCTAATGGGTTTGGCTGAAGAGGTCACTGAGCTGTGAGTCACAATTCCGCTCTTCCCTTTGTCTGATTGTGTTTCCTTCTTCGGGTGTTGCTCCCAACGCCATGCCCTGATAAATATTCTGAATCCATAACTCAGTTTTAGAGTCTGTTTCCTGGGGAACTCAACCCATGGCAATGTTGGTTATTACCCATTAAACTGATTTCATAGTCCACTAATCATAACTGATTTCACAACCTACAATTTGAAAAACACTGGCCTAAGGGTTAGTTGTTTATTTAACAGTTCTTTAATTGTGTGGCAGGGGAGAGAACATAGATAATCCAACCATTCCCAATGTAGGCTTTTAATTCTTTTCACTGTTTAATCTCCATGCTATATCCATGTCTTCTAACAGGCCCGGTTTCTCCCATGCCTAGGCCTTTGAAATACTGAATATCTCCAGGAAACGTTTTATTCCACCCAACCCCGCCCTGGGGGGATAGCCTGGAAGTAGTGTGGGTGCTGATTTTCTGTGCCTGAGAGTCCAAAGTAGTTGACTGTTCCTTTTCAAGCTTTTAACTTACCTCCTGCTTTACGTGGCACACCTTACTCCCACTTTACTAGTTCTGATGACCCCAGGGCCTGAGCCTCTTTCTGGTTCCTCAAGGCAAAATATCTTGCTTATCTTCAGTATGCCCCCCTTTGCACACTATAGGTTGTTACTTCCTCTCCCATTGGACCAGTTAACCCTCCCTCATTCTCTTTCCATCAAAAACCTGTTGAACCCTCTCATATATTCCTATCCCTTCTTCTGGCCTCTATTGAGAGGAGATATATGCCTAGGTTCATTTACCATCTTTAGCTAGAAGCCAGCAACTGGAAACTTAGTGGCAGTTGTCTCACCACTGTGGCTGCAGGATGGACAGGGAGGTATTTGCTTCTTGCCTTTTGTGCCTTGTGTGCATCTTTTTATGCAATGAGCTTTTTCTTTAAGCAGCCTTGCTTTATCTGAGGATATGAAGTTAAATCCTATAGAGCTGTAACTTAAAAGTCATCATGAGCTGTGAAGAACTCTAAATTAAAAATGGTACAAGAGAAAAAGTCTTGAATATATAAGAGAACAGATGCTGTGTTGTTAAAATTTAGAGGAAAGCATTGTTATATTCAAAATAAAGAATAAATTAGTAGTGTATATAAAGTAGAATAAAATTGCCCCTAGGTCTTAGTGATGACAAGAGAAATTACCAGGGACAGGAAGCAATCTTTGAGTCATGGACTGAGTACCACTGTATGTCAGCTCTGGTGCTACACCTCAGGGAGATTAGTGAGAAAGAGAAATGGTCCCAGCCTTCCTTTAAGGAGTTCACATCAGTTATAATATTGAAAAAGCCAAACAGCAAAACAAAACAAATCCTACCAACACAAATTCAATTGTGTACTCCTTATTAAAATCCATTGTTATGTTCACTTTTCCTATTAAAGAGTGGATCTGTGATATTGCAGAATAGATTCTGTTCACATCATGTAGTATACTATCTGAGCTCTATGGAAAGATGAAAATAGTTGTCATAAATGGAAGAAAATCCAGCATCTTTCTAATTCTTCATACTATAAATACTAAGAAGGTTCAGGAATGAATCTTTAATGCTGGAATTTAAGGCATAGCAACACAAGGGTGAGGAAAACTTGGGGAAAGCCTTTCTGGTGGCCTTAAAAACACACAGAAGTAGAGGCGCCTGGCAGACGCAGTCAGTTGAGTGTCTGACTCTAGGTTTGGGCTCTAGTCATGATCTCAGGGTCATGAGATCGAGCCCTGCAATGGGCTTCGTGCTGAGCACAGAGTCTGCTTGAGATTCTCTCTCCCTCCCACTCATGCTCTCTCTCCTTCCCCCTAAAATAAATAAATAAATCTTTAAACACACACACACACTCATAAGTAACAAAGGGCCCGCCTTTCTGCCTCCCCTAGGGCTAGTGCACAGAGTGGGGAGTCCTTAGCAGGGTTTTGATGAGTGGGCTGGCCCATATTTCCGGTATTGGCTCTGGAAGAGCTCAGGCATAATTCATAATTAATCTTGTCAGGGTGCCTATTGATTTTGGCTGTAGCTCAGACACTATCACTGCAAATAACCATCCCAGGGAGCCATTGTCTCATTGGTACACTCATTCACTTCAAGATGTGAGTAAAACACTTTAATTTGGACAAAGAGCATCTATTTCCACTGAAAAAAGTTACAACACACAAAGTACATGTACATTTTGGTAGCGTTTTCAAAAATAGAAAATCCAATTATTGCATATGAGGGAGTTTTGAAAAATAGTCTAAGAAAAAATAATTGTTTCTCAACTACACTTTTGTGGATAGAGCTTATTAATTAAAAAAAAAAACACATAATGGTTATTAGAAGAAGCATTCTTCTTCCCCCACCCCCAGGCCATTATTGTGGTTTGGCGGCTGAGCAGTGGGAGCATGAAAATGTCTACCTGGATGAAGGAGAGAAGGTGAGGGGGTGGATTTGTGGAAGAACAAAGCAGAGGGTGGGTGGTGGGCCCCGGGTCACTGAGCGCTTGTGTGGGAAGAAGCTGGGCCCCTGAGTCAGCAAGGAGTAGGAGGCCAGCTTTCTGTGGGTGATGAGGGGGCCATGAGGAGAAAACAGAGCCAGTTTACAAGTGAATGTCTTAGGAAAATATCCATAGGATAGTGAAAAGAGTATTGGAAAATAATTAATTAACAATTCTAATTTTAAAAAGCAAAGCTTGCTGATAATGCCATCTTACAGGTAGTCATTTTGAATTTTAAACATTATGATTTTTTGGGGCACCTGGGTGGCTCAGTTGGTTAAGTGGCTGCCTTCGGCTCAGGTCATGATCCCGGAGACCCGGGATCGAGCCCCACATCGGGCTCCCTGCTCAGCAGGAAGCCTGCTTCTCCCTCTCTCACTCCCCCTGCTTGTGTTCCCTCTCTGGCTGTATTTCTGTCTGTCAAATAAATAAATAAAATATAAAAAAAAATACTAGTACTTTTAAAAAAAAAAAAAACATTATCATTTTTAAAGAATGTTTCCATTTATACGTAGCTTTCTGAGTGATCTCGGAATTGCATCCATAAACAAAAGAGTGGCCCAAAGGAGAGCAGAGGAACCAGTTGAAGGCTCATGGTTGAGGTGAGCTTAATTTTTCCATCTGAAACAAGGCTGAAAACCCTAGGAAGAAAGGGATACTTTTATTCCCTTATTTGTTAGCCAAAGGCATTTATATCAAATTTCTTTTAAAACTGTACTTGGGAATTTTTCAACATCTACATAAAGTCTGAAACTGAAGCACAGACTCATATAACATTAGGGTGAAGAATGGATCATAGAGCTCATCTTAATGAGCAGCCAAGCCATGTTTATGGAATGAGCTAAACCGACTCAGCTGCACAGGACTTGGCAGAGAAGTGGGATGCGAGGTGGGGAACATTTGATGAATCAATCAATCAATCAGCAAACAAGATGGGTGGAAAGGGCACTGGCTCCACCCATAGCAGCCTCCAGAAATAAATGTGGCGTATTTGTGACTCCACAGAGAGGCATGCGGATGGGCAAAGTGGGAGGCAGGGTAGTGAGAGCCCACTCTGGTGCCGCAGTGCATTTCTTTTAGCATCTGGGGGGAGGGCTGGAGACCCCTCCTTGGTATATGCTCCTTGGTACAACAATGTCAGCTTCCCGGCCCAGAAGTAGCCTTCTCAGACCAGAGTTTAGCTAATGAGTTGGCATCCCATTTCTACTGGCCTTTGCCTGTGTGTTCCCTCTGAGCTAATTTAGGTCTGCAGGGCTTGCTTCTTACTGAACTTCCCAAAGAGGGAAAGGGCTATTTGAATTTTCTCTTTTCAGACAACCGAGTGAACTCCAATTCAAAGATTTCTTGTCTTTCTCGTCTGTTTTACTGATATCCTTTAATTACCCTCAAAACTAGCTTTTCAGGCGCCTGGGTGGCTCAGTGGGTTAAAGCCTCTGCCCTCAGCTCAGGTCATGATCTAAGGGTCCTGGGATCAAGGCCTGCTTTCTCCTCTCTCTGCCTGCCTCTCTGTCTACTTGTGATCTCTCTGTCAAATAAATGAATAAAGTCTTTAAAAAAAAAAGAAAAAGAAAACTAGCTTTTCGTGCAAAGTTTTTCTATGTTGAGGACATCCAGTCAAGGGCAAGTTGAGCAGCAGTAACTACACAGTAAAATAAAAACTAAGATCCTCTTATTTAAAAAAAAAAATAAAGTTAGTAGCCTCCAAGACTAGGGCCACTAAAATAGAAAAATCTATCTATAATGTAATTAAGTAACAACTCACTATGAGAATAGCTGTGATTTATTTGTAATAGTGCTATTTTGACATTTATTTTGTAGAATATTTAAATGTCTGTATTTGATTTTTGAGAAATAGAAGCTCCTGGGTGGCTCAGTCAGTCAAGTGCCTGTTTTTGGCTCAGGTCATGATCCTGGGGTTCTGGAGTGGAGTCCCACATCAGGCTTCCTGCTCAGCAGACAGCCTGATTCTCTCCCACTGCCCTCTGCCCCTCAGCTCCTTATCTCGCTTTCACTCTCTCAAATAAATAAAATCTAAAAGAGAGAAAGAAAGAAAGAAAGAGAGAGAGAAAGGAAGGAAGGAAGGAAGGAAGGAAGGAAGGAAGGAAGGAAGGAAGGAAAGGGAAGAAAAGAAATACATATTTGGTGCTATGGGCTGAATTGTGTCCCACACACCCCACCACACCCCCACCCAAATTCATGTTAAAAGTTCTAACCCTTAGTACCTCAAAACATGACTGTATTTGGAGATAGGACCTTTAAAGGGTTAATTAAGTTATAATGAGGTATTATGGGTGGGCCCTAATTCAATTTTCTTAGTCTCTTCAAAACGAGAGATTAGGACCCAGACATATACAGAAGGAAGACCATGTGTAGACACAGAGAGAATCTGGCCATCTAAAAGTCAAGGAGATTTCTCCAAAGAAGACATCCAGATGGCTGACAAAGACATGAAAAAATGCTCAACATCACTTGGCATCAGGAAAATACAAATCAAAACCACAATGAGATACTACCTCACACCAGTGAGAATGGCTAAAATTAATAAGTCAGGAAATGGGAGATATTGGCGAGGATTCAGAGAAAGGGGAACCCTCCCACACTGTTGGTGGGAATGCAAGCTGGTGAAGCCACTCTCGAAAGCAGTATGGTGGTTCCTCAAAAAGTTGAAAATAGAGCTACCCTGTGACCCAGCAATTGCACTACTGGGTGTTTCCTCCAAAGATATAAATGTAGTGATCAGAATATACTCCAAATAGCAGCAGTGCCCACAATAGCCAAACTATGGAAAGAGCCCAGATGTCCATCAACAGATGAATGGATAGAGAAGTGGTATACACACACACACACACACACACACACACACACACACGGAAATATTATTCAGCCATCAAAAATGAAATCTTGTCATTTGCAACAATGTGGATGGAACTAGAGGGTATTAAGTGAAATAAGTCAATTAGAGAAAGACAATTGTTATATTTTCTCACTGCTATGTGAAATTTAACAAACAAAACAGAGGATCATAGGGGAAGAGAGGGGAAAAGAAAACAAGATGAAACCAGAAAGGGAGACGAACCATAAGAGACTCTTAATCATAGGAAACAAACAGAGTTGCTGGAGGCATGAAGGGTGGAGGGGGTGTGGGGATGGGGTAACTGGGTGATGGATATTAAGGAGGGCATGTGATATAATGAGCACTGGGTATTATATACGACTGATAAATCACAGACCTGTACTTCTGAAACCAATAATATATGTTAATTAATTGAATCTGAAGTAAAAAAAAAAAAAGAAAAAATCGAGGAGAGGCTTTAGAGAAAGGCCTCAGAGAAACCAACTCTTGACATTTGATCTTGGACTTGTAGCCTGTAGAACTGTGAGAAAATAAATTTCTGTGGTTAAGCCACCTGTTCTATGGCAGGCCTAGCAGTCTGGTCGATATGGTCTTCATTATGTGTTACACGCTGCTTTCAAGTGTTCTTTGAGAGAAGGTAGTGGTTCAAGGCAGAGATTACACTCTCTTACTTCTTGAGTCTCCTCACATAGGGTGTTTGGGGAAGGGGACAGGCTGCAAAAGAACAAACAATACTGAGGGGGACAGAGAGGATCCAGACCCTGGGAAAATGGAGGTAGTGGGGTCTGGGTTCATCCCCTCCTCTTCCTGCTCAGTAGCAACTTCTAATCCTCCAGGGAAAAAAAAGCATTAAAATGTTCTTAATGAGTACAGCTCTGTTCCATTTGCAATATTAATGTGAGGGATAAATTCTCTGGATACTTGTCACATAAATGATTAAGTTTTCTAATTTTTCAAAATTAGTAATGGTATTATAACAAACAAATACAGTATTTTAGTACTTAAAAATCACTTGAGGGCACCTGGGTGGCTCAGTGGTTTAAAGCCTCTGCCTTCTGCTCAGGTCATGATCCCAGGGTTCTGGGATTGAGGCCCACATTGAGCTCTCTGCTCAGCAGGGAGCCTGCTTCCTCCTCTCTCTCTCTCTGCCTGCCTCTCTGCCTCCTTGTGATCTCTCTCTCTGTCAAATAAATAAATAAAATCTTAAAAAAAATCAGTTGGAATATGAAAAGTGATATTTAGGGGCGTTTGGGTGGCTCAGTTGTTAAGCATCTACCTTCAGCTCGGGTCCTGATCCTGGAGTCCGTGGATCCAGCCCTGCATTGGGCTCCCTGCTCAGCCGGAAGCCTGATTCTCCCTCTCTCACTCCCCCTGCTTGTGTTCCCTTTCTAGCTGTGTTTCTCTCTTCAAATAAATAGATAAAATCTTTAAAAAAAAAGAAAGAAAGAAAGAAAGAAAGAAAGAAAGAAAGAAAGAAAGAAGGAAAGAAAGAAAGAAAGAAAAGAAAAGTGGTATTTAGATCCCTAACTCTACCCAGAACTCTGTCCATTGAATTTATAGTTAACAAGATTAAGTCGACTTAATGGCTATGCCTCCTACATATCTTAACAGTGAGCTACGTGAATGAACTGAATTCACAACAAATCCATGGCACTACTAAATGGCAGCCAAATTTAACAATATTTTGGTTGGAAGTTAATAAATATAAACTCCTTGCCAAATAGGCTCTCAACAAATATGCATTGAATTAAAATAGAAGATACCACCTAAAATCACAGTATCACCAACACATGTGGCATATTTGTCCAGAAGTTCAAAGATTTAATCCAGATGTCCAATTTGTTTTTAAAAGAAGGTAATCAGTAATGGAGAGCAAATGTCACATTTTCTTTAATTTTGTTAAAGTTAAATACTGTTAGGGTATAATTCTCAAAAAGAGAAAATGACTAACACACAAATAGTAATTTAATAGGTAGGATTTTATTCAACATGTTAAAAATGAGAGAGCAGCAAGATGCTCAAACCTGTTCAATAAGGCCTTGAAGAGGGAGGTGTATGTAGGCAGTTGGGTAAAGGAGGGACAAGTGTGATCTCGTGGTGGCCACTGCATTCCTTACCTGCCTCTACCCACTGCTCCCAGCCTTCTAAAGCATTCCTGTCCTAGCAGCAAGAACGGCTTGACTCCTACCTGCAGGGTCCTACCTCAATTCAGTGTTCCTTCCAGGCTGAAAAAATGGCAGCAGTTCTTGTCTGCACACTCTCAGGACTCAGTAGTTAAGTCACCTTACTTTTCCTTTTGCTCTGAACCTTCTGCCCTTGAGTCCTGAGCCTGGCCCACACAGTGCACACTGGAGTAGGTAGCTGCCTTCATCTCTGTGCCTCAGCCACAGCTGGAGACCTGGCTATGATGTCACCCCGTTAGGGTTCAGTTCCTGCCTCATCATCACCATCCTCCTTTTCAGAAATTGGTGACAGTCTCCAGAGTCCCTGAGCAGACAATTCTGCAACTTATTTTCAGTTTTCTGAGTGCTTGGCCCTGAAGCAGCCAAACCTCACCTCCCAGGCCCTATGTCAGGTAACCTTCTCTACCCACTTCCCAGAACTACCTATAATTTTTTAGGGTGCTTCCTTGCTAAGCATTTATAACTGCCTGCCTAAACTACTACCTCTTTTGTTGCTCTCTCTCAAGGTATAATGCCCTTCTAATTGCTAAATTGTATCTTATTAGACCTTCTTCTGGCATTGAACACTGCTGGCCACTCCCTCCTTAAAAATTCTCTTCCTTTGGCTCAGGTAACCCTCTGTTCTCCTGTCCGCTTCCCAGTTTCTGTTGCCAGCTCTTCTTTTTCTGCCCTCCATTTATTTGTTTGTTTGTTTAGAGAGCGATTGAGAGTGTATGTGGGAGCAAGTTGGGAGGGGCAGAAGGAGAGTGAGAATCTTAAACTGGGCACAGACCCCACACAGAGCCCAATGGGGGCTTGATCTCATGACCCTGAAATCATGGACCTGAGCCAAAATCAACTGACTGAGCCATCCAGGTGCCCCACTGCCCTCCTTATAAATGAAGGTGCTCTCTTCAAGGTTCTGTCCTTGGCCCTCTTCTCATTTGACTCTCTCCACTCATCCTGGCAATCTTGTCCCCCTTCCCCTGCCTTCAGTTAAGATCTCTGTGCTCAAGAGTCCCAGATCTTTCTCTCCTGCTCACATCTCCTTCCTGAGCTCCAACTCTCCTACCCAGCTACGTACTAGTTTTGCATGTACTTCAGCATCACCTCCAAATGGAATTCATTCAGAAACTTGTAAACTTTCTAAACTTGTATTTTTTTGTTTTCCTAGTCTCAGTAAGTAGGATGGATATTCACTTAAACCAGAAACCTCAAATCACATTCATGGGAAATCAGTAACCAATTTCTGTGGATTCTAGCTCTATCCTCATGGCCACTGCCTTGCTTTGTGTCCTGATCATCCTGACCTATTTGCACTTTGAATGGTCTTGCTGTCTCCCTTCCTCCGCATTGCCACCAATTTTTTTTTTAAATTGTGAGGTGTATTCTACAATGGGTTGTGCAACCAATTTAGTGAATTGTTTTATATATATATATATACATACCTATATACCTTCACATATATATATACACACATGTATGATGTATCATATATAACATACATATATATACGGTATATACAAATCACATGTAAAATATATTACTATAAATGATGATCATAAAAGTTCAAAGTCATTCTTCTAAAGCACAAAATTGACCAGGCACTGTCTTTCTTGCTTCATTGGATTCTCAGTGTCTAGAGAATAAAGTTCAAATATTTAACAAAATCTTCAAATTCCCATGATAGAGCTGCAGCCTACTTCTTCCACTTCCTATCAAGCTTTCAAACTGGGGAACTTTAGGAATACATGGGTATATGCCAGGAGGTGCTAAGAGAGCCACTGGAGAACCAGTACAGCTCCTCCTCTTTAGCAGTCATTTTACTTGGTAGCAGGTGGTATGGAAGATACTCTTTTTGTATTCAAATAGCACAAGTGTATTGCCAGTCAAATTTAAAAGTTGCATGAATTTTAAGGTAAATTATTAAGATGTATGTAATAAAAGCCTCCCTGAAGTTTTGGAACAGGGTTCTCTGTAAAGATCGGAGAAGCACGGCCACAAGCACAGGGAATGCTCTGGCACTGTCCTTTCACGTCTACCAAGAACCGAAGTTACTCCTGTCCAATAACACGCAGGTATAATGATGCCATACGGAGGTCAGTGTGCCGCAGGTCACACAAAGCATGCTGATGAAACTGATGTTAGCTAGCAGGAAAAAAAGCAAACCAGAGGTTCTAGAGTCCTAGGTTCAGGTGCCACTCTGTCACTTACAGACTCTAAGATGCTAGGCATGGCTCTTAACCAGATTGTTAGAGAGCACCAGATTGTGAGAGAGATCTGACTATGGCACCCATAACCCCGTGGGGCCTCAAGAAACACATGACTGGTATGGGGCACTTGGGTGGCTCAGTTGGTTAAGCATTGGGCTCTTGGTTTTGGTTCAAGTCATGATCTCATGGGTCAAGAGATTGAGGCCGGCATCAGGCTTCCTGCTCAGCAAGGAGTCCGTTTAAAGATTTTTCTCCCTCTGCCCCTCCCCCACTTCCCTTCTGTCTCTCTAAAATAAATAAATAAATAAATCTTTAAAAAAAAAAAAAAAAAAATATATATATATATATATATATATATATATATATATATATATCCCTGCCACAATCTATGCAGGGATCTCTCCAAAGCTGAGCCCTTGGTGGAAGAGTAAACCTTTTACATATAGTGTCTTCCGTGCTAAAATCTTAAATCAAGTTGTTTAAGCCCTCTAAGCTCTATTTCTTTTTTTTTTTTTTTAAAGATTTTATTTATTTACTTGAGAAAGAGTGCACACACAGAGGAAGAGGGCGAAGCAGACCCAGGACCCTGGGATCACGACCTGAACCAAAGGCAGACGCTTAACTGACTGAGCCACCCAGCACCCCAAGCTCTATTCCTTTTGAAGAGTAGGACTCATAGTAACAATACGTCTCTAAGGTTATTTTGAAGATGAAATGAGATAATATATGTGAAAACACTGTGTAAACATACCTCCTCTTACACAGCAAGAAGAATTTTACTTTTGTTATTTTCAGTTTATAACCTGCTTTGCACCAAAGTTTTATATGAAGCTGGCTTTCCATTAATACCTGGAATACTTTCTTTTTTTTTTTTTTTTAAAGATTTTACCTATTTCTTTGACAGAGATAGACACAGCGAGAGAGGGGACACAAGCAGTGGGAGAGGGAGAAGAAGGCTTCCCACTGAGGAGGGAGCCCGATGCGGGGCTTAATCCCAGGACCCTGGGATCATGACCTGAGCTGAAGGCAGACGCTTAGCTGAAGGCAGGCCCCCCAACACTTTATATTTTAAACTGGTTTGAGGACACAGAAATTTTCTCTCTTTAATTGTGCCAGAAGTAGACTGAATACACACCTCTAAAGCTCTCAGAGGATTTTAGAACGTTAAGAAAACATTCGCTAAACTTTGCTGAAATTATAATAAAATTATCACATCTTAGAAAGTTATTAGCAATTTACTCTTTCCAATTCTTGTGAAAATGTGGATTCTACTTAAGAAGAGACTATTTTAAATCTACTGGGTAGGTTCTAGGAAAATGGCTACAGTGGCAATGTAATTTTGAATCCAAATCTCAGCATAAAAACACACAGAACTACCCAATAAGGTGAAAAACCCATGGATAACATTTACATTGACACTAGATAATGAGGTGCCCACAAAGACTTCAAAATGCACATGAGTAAGGACAATCCACCAATAGCCAGAGACCTGAATCATATCAGCATCTGAGCAGGAAAAGCAGAGAGAAGCAGTGAAGCTTAACAGACTTGACAGACTTGAGAAGGGGAGTAACCCAAAATAGCAATGACTTGTTCCTGGAAAACATAGTAGGTTTGCCCAATCCAGTAGATGTGAGCGCATCACCTCTGTTACAAAGCCTCAAGGTGTTTAAGCAGTGTCTGCCCTATGAACTCTTTGGAGAATTGACCTGCCACAGCCCCCTTCAAAGGACAGTGTCCCACGGAAGAGAAATGCTAAGAGTGGAACCAAAATTGAACTGAACAGAGGCAACAGAATAAAAATGGAAGGAGACCTCAATAAAAGTGTGTTGGGGCAAGGTAACTGGACAAGGAAATCTCATAAAGCAAGCTGACCCTTCTTTACTACATGAAAATAGCACAAGAGGGAATTTGTGAAGTTAGAGAAGCTTATTTAAAACCAGAAGACAATTTTTACATAAAAAATGAGATACAAAGGGGCGCCTGGGTGGCTCAGTTGGTTGAGCAACTGCCTTCGGCTCAGGATATGGTCCCAGAGACCCAGGATCGAGTCCCACATCGGGCTCCCTGTTCTGCGAGAAGCCTGCTTCTCCCTCTCTCACTCCCTCTGCTTGTGTTCCCTCTCTGGCTGTGTTCTCTCTGTCAAAATAAATAAAATCTTTTTTAAAAAAATGAGATACAAAAAGTTATTGAGGCCAAATCCTTTGCAAAGTTGTATCTAAGAAAAATAATTAGTAGAGTAATATCCCTATGCCAGAAAGAGATACACAGAACAAATCAAAACTATAACTTTCTATCTCAAGAGAAGCTAACATACATTAAGAAAATGATACAAGATGTGAAATGAAAATGTTAAACAAAATTGTTAAAACTTAGAAAATTTTAAAAACACTGCCACAGAGGTGGCAGAACTCAGGAGACAATTGGAAGTTAAAAAAAATTCAAAAGTGACACTAAACTAGAAGGAACATAAAAGGAAATATAATTAAAGAGATTATCCCTTAAGAGAAATAAAATATAAAAAGGACAAAATGTTTAAAAAGTATAAATTAAAAAACATTTGAGAGAAATTGACAAATAGTGAAGATGGACAAAAGTTTCAAACACAAGTAACCAGATCTTTGAAGAACAGATGCAAAACAGGGGACAAAACAAATAATTAAAGTGAACTTTCCTTAAATAAGAAACAATGTGAATTTATGTATTGAGAAAGCACACTATGTATTTGGAAATATTGACCCAGAATAATCAATACTAAGACACATTTTCAGTAAAACAAATGAACTTTTAAAAAAAATGAAAATATTCCATTGAGTATGCAGTCAAAGCCACCACGTAATTTTAGGGTAAAAAAATTAGATTATCATCAGTTTTTTTTTTTTTGACAGCTACACTTTATGCCAGAAGGAAATGAAAGAACATATTTAAGAGACAAAAGAAACAAAATGTGTGAACTGAGGATTTTATAACCTGCAAAACTGACTCTAAACCATGAAAGTCACAGAATGACAGTTACCAGTATTAAGAACTCAGAGAATATTGTTTTCATCAGCCCTTCCTGAAGAATCTAGTGGAGGATACATTTTAGACAAAATGGTTAGAGGTATTCTTGCATAATGTAGAAATAGTACAACTATGAAAAACTGAGCAAGAGTGGAGAGAGCATATAAAAATACTTTAAGTTCTTTGTAATTATATTGTGGAAGTAATATGTGTATTGTTATTCTGAGCCTGTCATATGTACAGTGTGGATGAGTAATTATGAGATATTCTAATTCCGTCATCTGCTGTATCCTTGGGAACCAGAAACTTGTTATGGAGGAAAAGAGATACAGATGTAGTAAAAGCATTAAAAAGTCAAAGTAAAAAACCCCATAGTGTCTGAATTTTAATTGAAAATATCAGGATAATAGGTATATTTATCTGTAAAATTATGTCTATAGGTATAATTATTAGTAGGTAGATTTCCTAGCCTTGCCACTGAAAAGGCCAAGAAACAATAACCATCCCTGGAGCAAAAGACATTAGCACCTAAATTGTAATCTTGAAATTGTAAAAGAAGTCAGGACTTTTGGAAACATGACTGATTCCATGTCTAAGGCAAGACAAGTACAGGATGGACCTGGGCAGCTGATACCAAATATCAAAGAAGTCATCAAAACTTAGTATGGTATCAAAAGGATTCAGAAGCCAACCTGAAAAGAATCCTGTTGGCCTAAGAAAGGATAATTTGAACTTCAAAAGAGAAGAAGTAATTGCTATTGATTGAAACTTTATCAAATATGTTGAAATCATGGGTTCATGATAAGATTTTTTTTTTAAAAAAAAAAGAGTCACCTTCAGAGGAGGATAAAAAAAAAAAAACCTATTTATTCTCCTAGAAACTAGTAAATAGAAGGAAAGAACCAAGTACTTTGTCCTATCTTTTCTTTATGAACTGTGTACCACTGAGTAATCAAATAGTACATAAGGACATGTATCTCCTTATAAAAGTATTCCAACCAATAAGTGAAAAAGAAGTAATGGAATTTGAATATCACTGTTTTGCAACCTCCTAGGGAGTTAATGGGTTCAGACATCAACAGTTAATAATATCACAAAAAGAGAATCTACCGGACATCATATGCCTCCTTATGAAAGAACACAACATAGCCTATCATCTTGCCCAAAGAGATAAAAACCCAAGTTCAGTGACGCTTCTGAATCCAGCTCTAAGTTTTCAGGACATACCCAGGACAGAGGCACTTGCCACACAGCTCCATGAGTAGGAACACTTCCACGTGGTGGAAGGATGAACCTATAGAATGAGATTTAAGAGATATATTAAAAATATTTAATGGTCAAAAATATAATGTTTATGGAGGTGTACATCTGCCATTTAACTATAAAGAAACACATGGAAATAATTACTATAAAGATTAGGATGGTGGGTACTTTCTGGGGAGGTAGATGGTTTGAAATTAGTAATGGATGTGGAGGGTTTCTGGAATAGCTGGAAAATTCTATTTCTCAGTTTGGGGGTTGACTACAAGAATGTTTACCTCATGATAAAGAATTCATTAGGGTATACATTCGTTTTGTATTGCTTTCGACACATTGATTTTATAATAGATGTAAGGATTAAAACAGCAAAAACCTGTTCAAGGTTACCTATCACAACAAAGAGAGAATTTCAATGATTACAATTCAAAGATTCTCTCGTGTATTATTTAAGATTGATAAAGTGTTAAAAAGAACCTATAATATTTCTGGTGATTATAGTATATGGCAAAGAGTAGAAAGGGGGGAAACTTGGAAAAGGCAATAAAGAACTAGGTGAAATGAGAAAATGGAAAGCAGGAAGAGTAACCTCTCAATCCTAAAATAAATCCAAGAAATATTTAGTGGGTTTAGCTTTAATTATTGCTGAAACAAGCTAAGAGCCTTAAATATTTAGGTGGATGATTTTAAGCATCATTGTTAGGCAAAATATCTTTAAGTGAAAAGAAGAAAGAAAAAGGAGTGCCAACCTATATGAACATGCATATCCAGGGACACACCTGCATCGTGGTTAGAACAGACAAATTCTAACTTGCAGGATGCATGCCTGAAATAGGAGTTAACTCCCTCCTCCTTTCCTTCTATTCCCTCCAGAGTCTTAACAGCTTACCCTGCCCATTATTCCAAGTGGTAAGTGACCCAGTTAACTGAATGAACTCTCTTACTCTTATGTTAGACCATCCAGAATAGTCACTGCTCAGTCTACGTTACCTTTCCTTTAGTTCCTTACCTTTTTCTTTTTCTACCATTCCTATTACTGTCTCCATACTTTCCCTATTATAACCCATTCGCCTTTGTCTAATTTTATTCTGTCTTATTAGAATAGAAAATATTTGCTATTTAGGAAATTCAGTGCTTTAGAATAAAGATGTTATATAAATCCACTAAACAAGAGCAATAGTAGGGAAAATACTTACATGATATAGAAGCAACACCTATTTTGAGTCAATGAGTATATTTCTAAAGGAAAATACATTTATCAAAGTTTAGGATAAGGAATAAAATTCATTTATTATTAAGTCAACATAAATTTCAACTACCATTTTCAGAAGCCTCCAAAGGCTTTTGGGAGCTGTCAGAAATATCACACCATAATGATTTTTTCCCCTGTCTATTGCTATTCCAGTCTTTGTCATCTATGATACCCTTCCCACCGTGGAGGCTGAAAATGCCAGATACTCACTCCGCCCCATTCAGCAAGGGTATGGGCTAGTCGCCTCTAATTTTTTTTTTAATTTTAAAGAGTTTACTTATTTATTTGAAAAAGAGACAAAGAACTAGAAAAGAGAGAGCAAGCAAGAATATGAGGGAGGGCAGAGGGCGATGGAGAAGCAGGCTACCTGCTCAGTGGGGACCCTGTGTGGGACTCGATCCCAGAGCCCTGAGATCATGACCTGACCTGACGGCAGACACTTAACTAAGTCACCCAGGCACCTTGGACTAATCACTTCTGATAGGACCAGCAAAGGAGTCTGTTGAGAGGGTGAAGGGAAGGGCTTCAAAGAATGGCTTTACTTCCCTATTCAAGAGATGAAAGGAGAGTTAGTGCACCTTGCCTTGGGTCACAGTTGTGTGAGGACCCAGTACTGGAGGCAATGGGAGCCCTGATTTTCCGTTATGAGAAGAAAAGTTTACAGACAAAGTCCCACTAGCTAAGAGTGGTAAAGTAGAAAGTTGAAAACAGTTTGAAGCCGTGATAGCATGCTTAAGTTGCTAAATCAACCTGCATTGAGACTTACTTCAATGTGACATAATAAATGTTTTCATTGTTTAAGACACAGATGGAGTTTTTGACCCTGTCAGTAAGGACAAGGCCTATAAATCCCAGCAAAGAAATATAAATAAGTGTGTGGGGAAAGTTCCTGAAATGTACTGAATAATAATTATTTTTCTCATCTAGCTTTATAGACTGCTTAATGTAAGCAAAATATATCTAATTTTAGGCAGATAGACTTCACAGGCAAATATGATTAATAACATTAGCAAAAATTAGAAGTATATTATGTGAATTATTTCCACTTTCCATAATCTCCACTGACACATGACTAATCTAGAAATTATGATTGTGTTATAGAAACCGTTCAGAACAGATAGACTCTTGTGTCACTTTTCTTTATAAATAAAATATTATTTTTATTATAAATAAAACATTAAAAATTTCTTCCCAACAGTTGCTTACACTTTCTTTCCACTCCCATGATCAACAATAATATCCTGGACGAATAAGGAAAGTAAAAAATCTTTATAACAACTCCATAATATACTTGGATCTAGCCAGATGTATGTATTCTAGATAAAGAATGCAAAGAGACAGCAATATTGGAAATGTAGCTAGGTTATTTAGATTTGACTTGAAGAGGGAGAGAGAGAGACAGAGACAGAGAGATAACATACAAGCAGAAGAACAAAATCCACAACTTCTATTTATCTTCATTGCCCAGCCCCTACATGCCCTTTTAAAAAAATATTTGGGTTCTTTCCAAAAACACATGAAAAGAAATAGGTTGAAGAATTTTCTGGGTCGACTGCGACCACCAGGGACATTCTGAAGTAAGTGCGTGATCAAGAACTGAAAGCAGGAAGAGAAAAATCCCTATTTTAACTGAATTGAAGGGCTCCTGAATCATATACAATCTTTTTCATTGTCAATAAATGATCGATAAAGACAATTAAAGAACTTAAACTAAACAGATACCTGCAGTTTACTGCTTTCCATGAAAGAAAAATAGAAATTGGGGACGCCTGGGTGGCTCAGTTGGTTAAGCGACTGCCTTCGGCTCAGGTCATGATCCTGGAGACCCGGGATCGAGCCCCACATCGGGCTCCCTGCTTGGCGGGAAGCCTGCTTCTCCCTCTCTCACTCCCCCTGCTTGTGTTCCCTCTCTGGCTGTGTTTCTCTCTGTCAAATAAATAAAATCTTAAAAAAAAATAGAAATTGAAATATTATTATTTCACTATAATTGTTTTAATAGAAATTACTCCAGAGTAGGGAAACAGACCTAGATTAATTGTAGAAAATGGCTGATTAAAAGTGCTTCACAAGGGGGTGTTGGCAGCAAAGAAAACTTTGATAGAATTTCCTTAGGAATCAGGAGATGTGGAATGGTTACATTGGATGGTGTCCAGGTGAAAGATTCCTCTACTCTTTGAAAACGTAATAACTGGTTACCAGTTTTCTGTGTCCTAGTTCCTTAAATTAACTCTTAGAAAGCTATAATTCTTCAATGTTACTTTTTTCAGATTAACCGAATATGTTAAGTTTTTCCCTTAGGTACTATTTGCTAGCCATCATCAACTAACCATCAGTCACTTTTGAGTATTTTTTCTACCACTAATGAAGTATAGTCAAAACTATTTGCCTCAGAATTACAACTGTAGATTCCCAAGCCATACACTGGACCTACTGAATAAGAATGTTTGGAAGTGGGACTTTTACCCACACCAAAATTTGACAACCACTACTTTAAAGAATTCCACATCTTTCTATTTGAATTGAAAGGTCTGAATTGAAGGGTGCCTGGGTGGCTCAGTTGGTTAAGCAACTGCCTTTGGCTCAGGTCATGATCCCGGAGTCCCGGGATCAAGGCCCGCATCAGGCTCCCTGCTCAGCGGGAGGCCTGCTTCTCCCTCTCTCACTCCCCCTGCTTGTGTTCCCTCTCCAGCTGTGTTTCTCTCTGTCAAATAAATAAATAAAATCTTAAAAAAAAAAAAAGAAAGGTCTGAATGGAATTTGACCAATTGTTTTTTTACAATGGGCTTTACTGATTTAGTATAGAAGACATACTATCTTTCTTATAAATTATATTTATTCTAATCCTTCCCAACATCATTTATTCATACTGAAAAGCTATCTTTTAGTTTTTACATGAATTATTACTAAAATTATGGAACTGGTATATGGCAAGTCAATTTCAAAATATTTCTTAAATGAAGTATGCTAAGAAAAACATGATCTAACGAGTCAATTTCTATTTTTACTTTTTCCTTAATGGAGAGGTCTTGAACAGCCTATTGTTGTTGTTGTTGTTGTTTTTCTCTCTCTTTCTGTAAAATGGAAAAATGGGAATTTTTAAAAAGAAGACGTTACGACATATAGCGTCTGTAATCTTTATGGCATTGGCAGGTGTCATTGCAGTACAAACTAATTCTTTCTTTATGAAAGAACACAAAGTAGTAGAACTTTATTTTATTCTAATTCATTTAATTAAATGTTCTACCTACCTAGAAACCAAGTGAAAGTTCCTAAATAATTTCTGACATGAGCTAAATTTTACATCTGATTCATAATGACTGATTATAACCTTATGACAGTTACAGAAAATTAATTAGTTATGAAGAACAAGAAGTCTAGAAATAAAAATGCAAAGGCTGAAAATTGAATTACAATCTTTTTCACACCATGTGGAGATATTGAATGGAATTAAAAAACTCAGGTCACTAAAATAATATTAAGGAAGCTCTTTATTATACATTTTCCCCAAAAATATATCGTATTATAGTAATATGAATTATATAAAATACATACACACAATGTTTTAGTGTGGATACAGACTTGCTTAAAAAGCTACTTCCTGGGCACCTGGGTGGCTCAGAAGATTAAGCCTCTGCCTTCGGCTCAGGTCATGATCTCAGGGTCCTGGGATTGAGTCCCACATCTGGCTCTCTGCTCAGCAGGGAACCTGCTTCCTCCTCTTTCTTTGCCTTCTTCTCTGCCTATTTGTGATCTCTCTCTCTCTCTTTCTGTCAAATAAATAAATAAAATATTTTTTAAAGCTACTTCCTGCCAAGCATGAAACTTGTAAAACTCAAAGTTTATTTCTAATGAGTTTGAATCACTTGGGGTACATATTAAAAAGGTATATTTGGGGGCTTTCCCCTGATGAACTGAATCAGTCTCCAGAGGGTTTGTCTTGGGAATCTGTATTCACAATGCTAAACATTTACTTATTACTCATACTGACAGCAGTCTGACAGAAGTGCCAACTTCTTCATTATCGCAGATATCCAGACCCCCAAGCTGCCGTGCTTGATTCCATCTTAGAGGTGAGCATAGGCTATTTGCCAAAAGTTCACAGCTAAGATCTGTGGCACAACTGGGAAACTGCTTCAAGAGGCATTGAATTTTGTCCTTTTTTAGTCACCCATTTTGGCATAGAAATTTATGGGCCGGGGTTATTATCCAGTGACAATTGTTTTTGCATCCTCTTGACAAGTTTAATGGCGATTCCAACTGCAACTTTCTCACTTCACTGACAACTGATGGACAAACTTTTTCTCTATTTTCTAATGGAAAGGTAGAAAGCAAGCCTGCGTAATATCCCAGGAAGCTCTGAACAGAAGATTCTGCTGGTGTCCTGTTTATAGGAGGTTTTGTTTTCAGTTGGTTTGGTTTGGTTTGATTAATGAGTTTATTTCATCTCCTAGAAGGATGGAAACAAATGCTGGTGTGATTTAAGAGTAATATACTGCAATAATCACAGTTTGTTAATCCCATCTGCTTCTCATGAGAAGGAAGCAATGTTCCATGATGATGTCAAAGAACCTATGAGTCTGACCACACTCTCAATTCTGTCTTTGTTTTTCTCCCCTTCCTTCTCCTTAGTGTTTTGTTTTGTTTTGGTGTGTGTGTGTCTGTGTGTGTGTCCCATTTCTATAATTACTAGAAAGCTTAGGTGTGGTGCTCACTTCTAAAGCTCTTTACACAGCTAAAGTTTGATTTTGAAATAAGACTTTACAAAAGATTAAGTGTAGTGTTTTCTAAACTGTATATGCATGGGTTATTAATGGATTTTATTTGAGAAAAATAATTATCAGGCTTAAATTTTGGTGTAGTATATGTGTAAACCAAATGTTTCACCCAGAATTCCCCAATCCAAGAGAGATCATGATGGAAACAACACAGCATTAGTAGGGAAAAAACTAACCTAGTATTATTTACTATATCATAGTATTTGAGGGTCAGGTATATAGGAGCAGCTGAACTAGGTGGCTCTGGTTCAAGATCTCTCAAAGGCTACAATCAAGACATTGACCAGTACTACAAACATCTCAAAGTTCTTTTGGGAAAGAACATGGGTCTCTCCACAGTGCTGCCTCACAACATGGTAACTGGCTTCTCTAATGAGAGTGATCCCAGAGAAAGTGGGACAGAAAACTCAAGATAGAAGCTCCAGTCTTTTTATAACCTAATCTTGGAAATGACATCCCAAGTCTTTCATATACTATTCATTAGAAGCAAATCAGTATTTCCAACCCACATTCAAGGAGAACTTATTTAAGGGCATGAAAACCAAGAAATAGAGAGGATCATTGGAGGCTATCCTAAAGGCTGCCTGCAGCAAATTCCTTTACTACATGAATTTTTAAGTCTTTAAGATGCTGTTTGTCATTGTGATTGTCTACGAGGAAAACACAGTAAGCTGTATTTTCCAAACAATTTGAAGTTGGATTCATTCCATCTGCCCTCATTCTGTCAGTTTTCTACGGGCTTAGTGTTTTAAGAACTTGCTATTTAAGATGCCCTCAGGACACTAGTGTTTTTGCTAGAAATGCAGAATCTCAGGCCTTACCCTAGACCTACTGAATCACCAATAGTATTACTTATTCTGAGTCTACTTCATCAAATATTAATATAGCCACTCAACTTTCTTTTGATTTTTTATGATGTATCATTTCCCATCCTTTCCTTTTTAATCCATTTAAGTGTATCTCTAAATTTATGGTGTATTTCTAGTAAATAGCATGTAAACAAACTTTTGCTTATTTATCCAATCTGATATCTACCTTTTAATTAGATTTGAGCCATTTATATTTAATGTAATTATTGATATGGTTGGATTTAGACCTACCAGTTTTTAAGTTGTTTTATATTTGTCAGTCTGTTCTTTATCCCCCACCCCCATATACTTGCCTTCTTTTGGAATATTTTATTGTTCTATTTTATCTCCACTGTTGGTTTGTTAGTTATACCTCTTTTTAAAAGATTTTAGTAGTTGATCTAAGGTTTACAACATAATCTTTTAATTTATCACAGTCTAATTTCAAGGATTACTATTCACTTTAGGTATAGTGAAAGAACTTTATGATAGTATACTTCCATTTCTTTCCTCTCATCCTCTGTCATACTGTCATTCATTTTCATTCTACATATAAATCCCACAGTGCTTTGAAACTATTTTTGCTTTAGACACATCTTTTAAAGTGAGTACAATAATAAAGTCTTTTATATTTACTTTTACTTTTATCATTTCTAAAGCTACTTATTTCTTTGTGTAGATCCAAAGTTCCATCTGCTATACTATTCTTCCTGCCCAAAGAACTCCTTTTAACTTTTTTATAGTGAAAGTTTAAAAATGAAAGGAAAAAAGCTTCATTTGCCTTCAATTTTTTGAAAAATATTATAACTGGGTATGAAATTCTGGATTGATGGTATTCTTTCTTCTAGTACTTTGAAAATGTCACTTATGTAGTTTCTAACAAGAAATCTGCTGTAAGTTTTAGCCCTCTGCAGTGTATATTTTTCTCTGTCTTTAATATTTTATCTTTACCTTCTGTTTTCATTAATTTTGGAAAATTCTCATATTTATATCATAAAATATTTCCCCTGTCTCATTCTTCTCTCCCCTTCTTTTGGGATTCCAACCTGAGTTTATTAAACCACCTGATATTATTTCACAGATCTTGGATGTTCTGTTACTTCTTTTTTAAAAATTATTTCCTTGTATTTCAGTATGGATAATTTCAATTTGCTATATTCAAGTTCACTATTTTTTTTCTCAGCTATGTCCAGTGTTCTGCTAAGGTCATTGAAGGAATTATTCATCTCTAATAATATGCTTTTAATTTCTAGAATTTCCATTTCACATTTTAATTATTTTTATCTCTCTGCTGAAATTTCCTATATGTTTACACGTGTTGTCTACTTTTTCCACTCGATCCTTTAACATATTAATCATAGCCCAACATGTGGGTCATTTTTTAATCTGGCTATGTTGATTGTTTTAAGCTCTTTAATGATTATTTTCTTTGCTGCTTTGGGTATCTTATAATTTTTTATTGAATGATGGATATCCTTGTAGAAGAACAGTAAAAACCGAGGTAAAAAATATTTATACCCAGTAACAAGTATGCCTCTTCTTCTGTCAGATTAGAAATGTAAGTGATTAAATCAATCAAGTCAGGAGGTGAGCTGAATTTGGGTTTTACTGTTATAACAATAAATCCTTCAGTGTACCACAGGAAATTTTTTAAAAAGATTTTATTTATTTGACAGAGGAGAGAGAGTGTGAGCACAAGAAGCAGGGAGGGGCGGAGGAAGAGGGAGAAGCAGACGCCCTACTAAGCAGGGAGTTGAGGGCTCAATCTCAGGACCCTGAGATCATGACCTGAGCCAAAAGCAGGCACTTAACCAACTGAGCCACCTAGGCACACTGTGTTTTAATTAACCACAGGATTTTAATTTTTCTGCTATTAACTTGTTCTTAGTGTAGAAACCGGAGTGCTGAGAGTTTTTCTTAGTATCCCTTAGCTTTCAGCAGTTCTTCCATGCCTGCGTTACAGAGGGATCTCTCCCCATGTTCTTTTTCCTCCTCAGTAGGGTTGCTTGTTGGTTGTGTTTGGCTTGTGGCAAGGCAAGAGGGTTCTCCATTCTCCTGGTCAGGTTTGTTTTTAGGCAAGTCCTGTGTACCTGAGCCTTAAAGATGGAGCTTTTTTTAGTATTTCTTCCCCCTTTCCCATTGCTGAAAAATCCTGCCTTGTTTCTGTGGTATGTCTTCTATAAAAGAGGGTTTCTCAGAAGTTGCCAACCTCTACTCTCTGTTAGTTCAGTTCAGGCCTCTCAACCCAGTGTTTCCTGTGCTCCCCCAGGGGGCAAAGAATTTGCACTTCTATCTCTCCACCAGAAGTAAGAGTCTTTGCCATGGCCCTGTGGTAGTAGTGTTTCATGGTTGTTCCCCAGTAGCTTAAGGTTTTCATATCAGAGAAAGGTTTGGGGAAGTTAGGTGAGGTCACATGACTATCCCCCAATGAGAGAACTACCACCTTACAAGATTCTTATTAACTCTGGAAAAATATTAACTATCTTATAGAAAGGAATGTGGTGTTTTGACTTAGTTTCTTTACAGATATTTACTAAAGATATCCTACATGAATAGCAATTTAAATATTAATTTATTATATTGCTGCCTACTCTTTACTAGATACTGCTGCAGGAAAACACATTTATCTTTCAAGAAGCTACCTGTTTTGGGACACCTGGGTGGCTCAGAGGGTTAAGCCTCTGCCTTCGGCTCAGGTCATGATCTCAGGGTCCTGGGATCGAGTCCCACATTGGGCTCTCTGTTCAGCGGGGAGCCTGCTTCCCCCTCTTTCTCTGCCTGCCTCTCTGCCTATTTGTGATCTCTCTCTGTCAAATAAATAAATAAAATCTTAAAAAAAAAAAGAAAAAGAAGCTACCTGTTTCTTTTAGTTACTTTTCACTGTGGCATCCAAAATTAAGCTAAATCAAAATGAATGTAGTAAGGAAAAAAAAGCTGTTGTGCAAGAAGCCAGTGCACACCTCACACTTGGATCAAGACCTCTGTTTCCCTGGAAACAGTCTTCAGGGCATACAAGGTGGAAGTTTAATAGCAGTTTATTTGTAAAACTCATCTCCTTGAAGAGTTCCTTATAAGGAGATTTCTAAAGTTCCAAAACCAACTATGCATAACCACATGGTGCCAGGGATTTGAGGACAATTGGTTAAACCCTCTTTGAAGCCAGGGAAAGTCTAGTTAGTGAGTCCTACTCATACCTTTGGGGAAAATGAAGCTGAATTATTTTTAGAGGATGATTTCTGTCACAATTGGCTTTTCTGAGGCACCTAAGCAGAAGACCAGAATTAGAAAAGAGGAAGTAAACTTTTTTTCTAGTAAATGTTTAGTATGAAATATTGAATCATATTAGTGGGTTTTCAGGGCCTGAAGAGGATCTGTTCTTCAAAAAAAAAAAAGCAACATAATTTACTTAAGTCTGCAAGTTCTGTACTAATTACCAATATTAAGGGCACTCAAGATATTTTTCCAGTTTTATTGAGTATAACTGACATAATACTGTGTTAGTTTTTAGGTGTACAGCATGATGGATATATGTATATATTGCAAAATGATCATTACAGTAATTTAAAATCCATTACCTCACATAAAATTTTTTGTGTGATGAGAACTTTTATGATTTACTCAGCAACTTTCAAATATACATTACAGTATTGATAACTTTAGTCATACTGTACATCACCAGCACTTATTTATAATTTTTTTAAAAGATATTATTTATTTGACAGAGGGAGAGAAAGATCACAAGTAGGCAGAGAGGCAGGCAGAGAAGAGGAAGCAGGCTTCCTGCTGAGCAGAGAGCTGGATGAGCCAAATGCGGGCCTCAATCCCTGGACCCTGAGATCATGACCTGAGCCTAAGGCAGGTGCTTTAACTCTCTGAGCCACCCAGGCGCCCCTTATTTATAATTTTAAGTTTGTACTTTTTGACCCCCTTTGTCCATGTTGCCTACCTTCCCCCACCCCCTCCCTGTGACAACCACCAGTTTTCTGTACTTTTTTCAATGCAAGCTTATTTTTTTTTAAGATTTTATTTATTTGACACAGAGAGAGATCACAAGTAAGCAGAGAGGCAGGCAGAGAGAGAGGAGGAAGCTGGCTCCCTGCTGAGCAGAGAGCTGGATGCGGGCCTCAATCCCTGGACCCTGAGATCAGGACCTGAGCCCAAGGAAGGGCCTTTAACCCTCTGAGCCCCCCAGGCGCCCTAATGCAAACTTATTTTAAGACAGGTTGTATTCGAGAGGGAATGTTTCACAGCCTCTTTATACTGAAATGTGTGTTTAGGAGCTTAGTCATATAAGTCAGTGTTATTTAAGCAACTAAATTGCCAGTTTGTTATTGATACAAACAAAAAAGGAGAAATAAACTTTTACTTGTAAAAAAAGGGGGTTCCTGAAAGGTCCTCCCCTTCACAGAGCATCACTCAAGAGACCTCTGAGAACGCATCCCTAAAACCCCTCAGGTCACAAATGGGTCAAGAAAGTTTTAGGCAAAATTCATAGAAGAGCGGCCTCCTCCTCCCACAATTTCCACCTTGGCAGAGATTGACCGGACTGGGAGGCCGCCCAACTGCCTCAGGGGAAGCCCAGGCCCGGAAGCCTGAGGCCGGGAGGGGCCCGGAGGGATTGGGAGGGGGCCGGGGCGGCGGGAGGGGGCTACCAGGAGCCCCGCGGGCCTTGGCCAGCCTTGCCCCACAGCCCACGGCTAACGCGGAAGCTCCGTGCCGGCTCCTCCTCCGCTCCGGGAAGGCGGGGCCTCCGCCTTTCCCGCGTGCGGGTCTCACCCGCCCCTCACCCTCCCCGTAGGCCCCGCGCCATTTCTGCTGCTGACGGCCGAACCAGCCCCCAAGGGCTTTAGCTGCGGCCGAGCGGCGCGGAGCTGGTCCCAGAGCGTGATGCGGTCGCCCCCGGGGCGATGGTGGCTGCTCCTGTGGCTGCCGCCTTTGTCCACACTGCCCGCTGGCGCTGTGCGCGGAGAGGAGGAGGAGGCGGCGGCCGCGCTGTCAGGTAACCCCCGGCACTGGCGACGGGCTCGCGCCTGCGCGCACGGACTCGCGGCCTCCTGGGCTCTCCCGCATCCCTGGCGCCGGGCCGCGGCGAGGAGCAGGGAGCCGGCTGGCAGCTTCCTCGTTACTTCAGGCTTACCCCGCGGGCGTGGCCGGCAGCCGCGGCAGGCCCAACCTCCTTTTCCTTCTGCTTGGGCTCCCTGGTCTGTTTGGTGGCACCTGGGCTTTTTTATGATTTTGGTAGAAGCAACAGCAAAGTTCAGAGCCTAGCCCAGTTCCCTCGGTTACGGAGGCAGCAGCCAAAGCTCAGGCGGGGTTCGATTTGTCTGAGGTCACACAGCTGGTCACTGGCACGGCTGACCCTCGTCTTCGGACTTTCAAAACAGGACTTTTGTATCAGTTTATGTTGAAACCTCAGAATTTCTCTCTGTAGCTAGACTCAAGTTGAGAGAGGGTACGATCTTTGGCTTTACAGTTAGACCGAAATTCCTCGGCCCCCTGAGTATCTCTGTGACCTTGAGCAGGTCATGCTAGTGGTCACGTGGAAAACGCAGATACTGTCCAGACAGGATTGTTGCGATGTTTTACGTGCGCAGTGTTACAAGGAAAGAAATGGTAGTTGCTCATGGTGTTATGGCCTCTACGGTAGTGCTCTCTTGGTACAGAAGAGGATCTTGGTACAGAAGAGGAAGTTAAGAGCTCCAACTCCAGAACTGCTGCTAATATGCTAAGAGCTTAACATTTCTGCCCCAGCCCCAGCCCCCGTCATAAAAGCCTTTAAAAGATTTTCTGGAATTTTTGTCCACCAACTTCTCTTCATCTCACTGGCCACCTCTGTTTGCAAGGGAGGAAACCAAATGTGGTCTTTTATGCTGGCACAGCACCTCCTCCAGTGAAATCAGGGTTCTTTGTCTGAGGATGAAGACAATGATCAGATTCTGCCAAAGCTGCCAGCTCATGGGACTCTTGCAGTGAGTTACATTTTGGGGCACGATTCTATACCAGTTTTCATTGAACAGACATTTGTTGAGTGTTTACTAAGTACTAGGCAGTGTTAAAAGTGCTTTAAATGCATTATCTTATTTAATACCTGTAGTAGCCTTCTGAGAGTAAGTATCATAACATACCCATTCTATAGATGAGGAAAGGCAATCTTAGTAGTAAGAAAGGGTTGGTAGTAAGAAATGTAACCATTCTATAAGGATGAAAAAATAAATCACAGATGTGCCTAAGAAGGAGGATTTGTGAGCATGGCAGCAGCCAGAAACTTGTAAGTAGCCAGAAACTTGTAAGTAGCCCTGGACCGACACTCAGAACCTTGACTTCTAGACATTCCTTACATACCCCCACCCACTTGTAGAATTACCTTGGTCCGGGCACATAATCTTTATGGACCATGGTTTTCTCATCAGTAAGATAAAGTTGTCTATTGTGGAATGGTTCCCAGTATTTTCTTCACCTTTTTATTTCATTCTGTTAACCCAGTATTTCTCATGTTTGTGTTAACATTTGGTCTTAACTATGACTTACTCTATTTTGTTAACCAGAGAGCTACATAAATGCATGTCAGAGCTGTTCTGCCCAAGACATGCAGGATGTACACTGAGTTAATAAAATTCTAGCCCGGAGCCAAGAAAAATGGCAATTTACGTAGTCTTACACCAGCTCTTGCCATTCCAGATATGCTTTATATGGCACAGGCGGTGGAGCATCCTGGATCCTGTGGTGTACCAATGACACCACTTTGGAACCCCTGAACTAGACTAGGTCTAAGGAACATTGCTGCTCTAAAAGTGATTTACTTCCTTTCATAATAGGGCCCATTTATAACATGAGAAGCTTGGATTAGATGATACTTAACTGTTGTAAAATTCTGTCTTGAATGCACACACCCTTCCATAAAATAGAGAACACCCGGAGCCATGCTAGCTTTCTGTCACCCTATTTGGAGGAAAATCAGAGGCAGGTGACACAGGAGAGGCAGGTAGTTGGCTGGCTGAAAGAGTTATTATTCATAGCTTGCAGTCCTGGGGAGAGGACCCTAGAAACCATGTGTTGTCTTATGCTGTAGTTCAGGCCACTGTGTTGAGCTCTCAGGCTTAAACTCTGTAGTGATAGACCACCTGAAACCACACTTTTCAAAATCATCTAGGAGAAGAAAGATTAGTCCTTGAAGTTAAAATTGGCCTGAATGTGCATCAGTATGTGCTAATTTCAGATTCATTCGCTGTATACATTCTTGGAGAAACAAAAATCAAGCTTTTTAGTCAAGTCTGGTTAAACTAGGGTTTTGTTTTGTTTTTTTAAGATTTTATTTGTTTATTTGACAGAGAGAACACAAATAGGCAGGCAGAGAAAGAGGGGAAGCAGACCCCCCACTGAGCAAAGAGCCTGATGTGGGACTCAATCCCAGGACCCTGAGATCATGACCTGAACCGAAGGCAGAGGCTTAACCCTCTCATCCTCCCTAAAGTTAATAGAATAGAGAAGTTAGCTTCTAATTTTGGTGCTCCATACTAACTTCTTTGGAAATGTGAATTTACAAATAATATCCAGAAAAATCCTTCCTTTGAACTTTCAGGAGCTAAGTTTTCTTGGTTTTTGCTTCTTGTTTTTTTTTTTCCCTGTCCTTGTCCCAAAAGAAAAGCAATAATAGGCCAAATGGAGAAAATGGCAGTCTAATTTAATAAGTAATTTTATTATTATAGTTTCATCTGAAGATATTTTCTTCCCATATTAGGGCCATATAAAGGTTAAATTTTTAGAAGGAACATTACTGAAATATTTTTATGTTGGAAGTTGTTTAAGATCTGCTGAGATTTGAGCAGTGTTTGTGCTTTTTATTTTTAGCATATTCTATAAGTAGGCTTAAGTACTACCTGCCCTTTTCTGAAGTTTTGACTGCATATTTTTACCCTATGTATGACTAAAATCTTTAACTTAAATATATCTTTTTACATTTAAGAAAACTAAAATGACAAAAGCTGTACAAAGTAGTAATTTTAAATGTAATATATTAGTTAAAGCAGGTGATAACCCATCTGTCCCTTTTTTCATATAAGCTATGTAGTCTTAAAATTAGATTAATTGAATATTTATAAATTGAATGCTATTTAAAATGAACTAAGGAAGCTCATTGAGTAAGGTAACCTAATTCAAATCCTTTGGCAATGTAAATAATTGTGCTTTGTCTTAGCAGTTTGGGCACAACTGTCTAGAAAGTCAGAAGTCAGGTTTATTGTGAAATCAAGAAAACCTCATGAGGACTGCAGGGAGTTACAGAAGGTGATGATCATTTCATGGCTAAGAGACGCAGCGTTGCTGGGGTAGGCATAGTAAGGATGGCATTCCAGGCTGGCCCTGCAGATATTCCTAGGTGCTTAGGAGATGAGGCAGAGCTGGGATAGCCTGTGCTTCCAGATCTTTCTCTAGATCTGGAATCAGACTTGAGGAAAAGAATACCTGGGTTATGGGGCACCTTCTACGGTAGAAATAGATTTGGCCTCAAGTGGAAGCAGTAGTTATTCCTAGGCAGGTATTGTTCTCTTTTGATCAAATAAATGATTTTTATTACATTTTTCTGAATCCCTAGAAATTCTGTTTTGTTTTGTAGATTGCATTGTGAGGGGATTTTGTTGATATCATTGTGATATCTTTGGGTTTGTCTACATCTGCCTCTAGGAAGTTCCATCTTGACAGAATTAACCCGCAGAGACCGAGCCACATGAATAAATGACACCTGCAGACATGCAGGCTGCTTCCCAGACTACAGGGCTTGAAATGTTAGGGCTTCAACAGCTGATAGAGTTCAGATAAGCAGTCCAGCTGGCTACATCTTCTCTTTCCCACCCTTAGGTGGAGCTGGAGGAAGTAGAAACTGATATATATAATAAAATGTCTCTAGAAGAAGCCTAGATAACAATGTGTTGATTGTCAGTCACTGCATTATGCTTAGCCCAACTAGCCCATGGCTTAAGGTTTACATGAACTGACATGAAGCTGGATTTGTAGTTTCTTGTGGCTGTTTCTAGTTCCTTAGATATTTAGGAGTTCTTATGTGGATTGAATGAAATTCATCTCTGAAGAGAGTTAATAATAATGAAGGTAGCCAGAGGACACCATGAGATGTTAACACCTTGTCTGTTATGTCTCATGTATTGTGTAAATTTGACATCAGCTTCACCTCAAAAGCCAGAGGCCACTCTAGAGAATTCCAGAGGGAACACTTTACAACATGCCTTTAGTAATGTTTCCATGGGTATCAGTATCAGAGCAACCTGCCTCCATCTGTACTTTACTTAATCCTGTAGAGTACTGAGGAGAAATTCAGAGCAAGTTCCTTTCTTCTAACTGGGATATCCCTTATGCAGAATACACTGATGTACCATATGTGAGTAAAACAAAAGCTTCTTGTTTCTTGCTTCTCTCTCCCCTTCTCTCTCTGGAGAGGATCAAGAAGAAGGTCCTTGTCCAAGGGATCTTAAGGATTACAGCTTTCAACCCAGTAGTTAAGGTATATTGATGATGAAGTAGGGTGAGGGGGAGATTTGGCCTGTGGGTTCCGCAGGTGGGATGTGATGCAGGCTGGATAGCGTGTCTGATTACATCAGGTTGCTTTGAAGGGAGGGCCAGAGTGCACCTCCTTTATGGTGCTGACTGGTACTGGCTAGCCTTTTACAAAGACTGTCCAGGCTTTCATTGTCTCGGCTATGCATGCCCAAATGACCCAAAATATGTTTATTATGGCTGCAGTCTAAAGTCATGGGTTTTGAGCAGGTAAGTGATGTGCTCTGATTGATGTTTTTAAGGTTTTTTTTTATATATATAGATTTTATTTATTTGACAGAGAGAAACACAGCCAGAGAGGGAACACAAGCAGGGGGAGTGAGAGAGGGAGAAGCAGGCTTCCTGCCGAACAGGGAACCCGATGTGGGACTCTATCCCGGGTTTCCGGGATCATGACCTGAGCCGAAGGCAGTCGCTTAACCAACTGAGCCACCCAGGTGCACCTCTGATTGATGTTTTTAAAAGATCTATATGCCGGTTGGAGAATAGGTTGCAGGGGAACAGCATAGGGGTGATGCCTCAAGCAGGGAAACCAGCTAAAAGGCTATGACAGTAATCAGCTGCAGGGAGACTTATTGCACTATACTTAAATTACACCATCTTGCTCTTAAGACTTACAGATATCAAATGAGTTAGGAGACAGTCTTAAGAACAAGTGGAAAAAAAAACTCATCGGAAGGCAGCATTTGTAAGCAAAGTTCAGGTCCCACAAAGGGGCTATTCCCTCAAACTACTAACAGGAAGAGTAGTTCACTGTTCTGTGGGGACTGATTCCTTGAAGCAGTAGAGCCCACTAAGAGAGGCAATGCGAGCAGCCCTGGAGCCACCCTTAAGAAAAGCTCCTGGCATTGGGCCCAAGTGTGGTATTAGGAGTAAGCCTGAGGAGAGCATTGGCTGGAAGTTCATGTTCTTACAGTGATCTGGGGCTGCTGCAGTCTGTGGACCTAAGGCTGCTTTACCTGTCCTGTTAGAATGCACTTTCTTTCCAACAATAGGTAGGAATTCCTCTCTTTTATTGTGGACCCCTGGTATAAAGTTGTCAACTCTCGACACCTGCCTTAGCCCTGCTCCTGCTCACATCACAGGAGGCTCTGCAGAGACAGAACGTGAGATACCAGCAGGCCAGTCCACAGCCTGCCTTCCAGCCCTACCTCTGCTCTCACTAGCTGAAGGCTTTTGATGTGCTTTAGTTGCTCAGGTGCTGGAAGGTTCTACACTGCCTTTGATGTTGTCTTTTCTGTGGATGGCCAGGAGTGCCCTCTCCCCTGTGTAGGCCGTGGCCAGGAGCGATTTGCATGTCAGATATACCCATGAATTCACCTCAGCATCGGTTGCTTTGTGTTGGTCACACAGGTTCTGCATTCTCCTTTTGGTCTTGCATATAAACAGGCCATGCCAGGGGATGCATTTTTAATTTTTAGTGCCCTGTATATAGCAGAGCACCTCTAGACCTTCTTCACATGCCTTTTTGAAACCTGTCTCTTAGAATCTTGTATTTGTAGCTCAGACTCTCAAACTCAGCAAATTTGTTGGTATATTTAAAAATATATGCATTTCCTCACCACGTTAAGAATAAAAATTAACTGATTTGACAGTGTCACAGTGGAAAATACTGAATTCTCTTGTGACATTTCTGCTTTGTGTAACTTTGTGACTTTTATGCAATGATGTTGGTGGGTGTTCTCTGCGTCTTCTCCCCAAGTCTGTCTTCATTTTCTCCAGCAGAATGCTTAGGATGCTTCTAGGGCATGGACCTATGTGGGCTTATTCAACAGTATTCCATAAGTGGATGAAATTGTTGACTAGTCACTCAATCCTTCCCCAGCTTTGGTGTAGCAGATTGTTCTAGCTTCATTGCAGATTTTTCTAGAGCAGCTGACCATACTTTCCTTGAAGGAGATGGGAGATGGGCATAAGGCCCATTTCTCTGTGTACTCATAGCATTCTCTGTGCCTGCTTCCTATTGATAGATGTGATGGTGACACCCGATTCTGGATCCAGAAGAATTTATGGCTTTCATCTCAGTTCACTTTCTCCACACCCCCCCGAAAGTGGTTTATTGCTTTTAGAACAAAATAAGATGGCTTTCAGAACTTTTGTTAGTGAAGAAAAACAGAACTTGAAAACTTTTCTAAAACATGATTTTGTCAGCTGATGGAAGTAAGCACTTTATCATAGAACATTTCCCACTGGGGCGCCTGGGTGGCTCAGTTGTTTAGTGTCTTGGTTCGGCTCAGGTCATGATCCCAGGGTCCTCGGATCAAGCCCCACATCGGGCTCCCTGCTTGCTGGGAAGCCTGTTTCTCCCTCTCCCACTCCCCCTGCTTGTGCTCCCTCTCTTGCTGTGTCTCTGTCAAATAAATGAATAAAATCTTTTTTTAAAAAAGTAACATTTCCCATTTGTAACTGTGTGGGGCGGGAGCTGTCGGATTCGAGAAAGCTAACCCCTTAGAACTGGGGCTTTTGTGCTTGTGGCTGCTTCTACTGAGTGTCAGATCTGACCTTCTTGCCCTGACGCCTGCAGAGCTCCTTCTTCTCTAGCACCCCCTCACAGCTCTTCCTCACCACCCCCCACCTCACAGTCCTGCAGGGGATCCTATACGGGAGACATGACTCTGAGTAGATGGATAGAGTAGCCTGGCTGGTACCCAAACTAATCCAGGTGGCCTCAGATGCCCCTTCTACAACAGAATTCCCCACTTTTGGACGCCCTGTCCTTCCCCAATGATATCTCCTGTGGCCAAAGCCATTGTTTAGTTGGAGAGCAGGAGGTGAGTGGTCCCACTCCCTCACAGGCGTCTTTGTGGTAGATGATTACCCATTTAGATTTGTTTGTTAGGCATTGCCAGTGGGGCAGGCTGGGCGCCAAGCTACTTCTGGGGCAACCCGGGCTAGGATCAGTTCGTGAGAGCCTGGAACTATCCAAGGAGAGCTAGAGGCCCCGGCTGTCCTCAGACCCTCGTCTGGCTGGGGGTTAGAATGCCTGGTATAGACCAAGTGGGGGCTCCCAGTAATCACAGATGTCTGAAGCAGAAAAACAAGCCTGCCAGCTTGTGGCAGCCCTGACAGGGATCCCCAAGGGCGAATCTTGGCCTCCAACCCTGACTGAGGAGTAAAAGGCATCTCACTTCATTTTAAATTCTGCTACAGAGACAGCCATAGAATAAAATGCATCCCATTACTTCATACTTTTCTTATGCTGTTTATCCTCTAGTAAAGCACCTGTCTCTCCTCTGTATATTACAGTATATGTTGTTGTGTTGTGTATTATTCTATGTTACATGTAGCATACAGAAGCACGTATATTTATACACACAGACACAGGCACACATATGTATCTACCTCTGTCTCCAAATTTCTCCTGTGCTACAGACCTGTCTGTCTTCACTTAGTCCCACAACTGAAACTTAGTTATGTTCCAAATTGTACTTAACCCCCTTTCCCTGCACAAACTTGCATCTTCTCTGGTGTTCCTTATCTGGGTGAAGGGCCTTACCATCTGTCCACTTACCAGAACTTCCATGTCATCTTCTTGCTCTCCCTCATCTAATGAATCTCCAGAGTCTGTTGATCCCTGTCATAAGTGGTCTTTAATCTGTTCTTTCTCCCTCCTGTCTAGTTCATCTCATGCTTAGATTATTTCTGTGACCTCCTTAGTGGTTCTTCTACTTTCAGTCTTCCTCACTTCTAAAATTTCACATTGCTTATAGAATGCTTTTTCTAAAATACAACTGTACCTGTTGTTTCCCTGTTAAACTGTTTATTCTCTGTTTGTTCTCACAGATCCACTCTGTCCTTTCCTCCCCTGCTCAGGGCCTGGAAGCTGACATCTGTGGACTCTATCACCTGGGCTTCTTTAAAGGCCCTTTGGTTCCCATTGTGTTTGGCCAGTGAGAGGTCTGATGGGAGGGCAGGAGAGAGAGGTTGAAGGAGTCATACCTTCCTCCCACCCCCTCCACACACACATTTTCTCCGGGATTGCATCCTATTAGACTGTCCTCGGCTTCTAACATTGAGTCCTACCTTTGCCGTTTCAGGCCTAGGGATGTTAAAGGCTTCCTGCTGTTGTTGATGTCTATGAAGTTCACAGTGCTTTGTTGACAGTGTTAATGCCTTAACTCTACTCACATCCTCCCTGAATTCTTAGGTAAAACCCTTTGGAGTGTCAGCAGTTTCCTGCTGAGACTTGGATGCTTACCTAAAATGCTTCAGTGCTCTGTATTCAACCTAAAGTCCATACTGCTTAAAGTGGTAACCACTGCTTACCTCTCTGCTGCAGGTGTTGAAAGGCCCTCATGTATTCCCCATACTCCATCCTCAGTGAATGACTGAACTACTTCCGTGACTTCCCTCATCTCCATGGTTTTGGACACAGTTGCCACCCCCTAACTTGTCTTCTCTGTCTCGTTGCCTCCAACTTATCCTTCAGTACTCCATTCACATTTCCTCTTTTCTAGGAAGCTGCCCCCAATTCTTGCCCTCTGCTTCAAGATTGAAGTGCCTGTGCTTTGTGTTCTTATAGTACCTTCCATATATTGTAAGAGTATTGACACTAGACTAATTTTTGTCTGTCTCCTTTGTGTTGGAAAGACTGAGGGACTATAACTACCATGTAGAAGAATTCATTGGTTAGAGAATGTAAAAATAGCATTACTCTTGTGAATAAAAAAAGGGAAAAAAGATAAGATTCTGGGAAATTAAATATTTCAGGAAATATATTCTCTTTTCCATCTCTCAGTTCTAAGGTGTAAAGCTCTGAAGGAAATGGATTTTATTAAAACTTCTGACTCAGACTGTTACTGCTACAATCGAAATTCCCAAATGGAGTGGAAATATATGTGGTCGACTATGCAGGTAAGGGCCTACATTTAAATCATGTCTTAGGAACTGAGAATTAAAATGTACTCGTTCAAGAATAAAAAATAGCTCTTATATGACAAAGAACTGTGCTGACTTGGGAATCACATAGAGTGACCCAAGGGAAAGGGGCGTGTGGAAGGGAACATTAACTTTTCATACTTTCTGTCAGCCCTTCTCCAAACCATTCCAAATAAATATGGTATCTAAGTGAGTACAGTGTGCTTGCTGTTCAGACATAACTCAAGACAGCTCCCTCTCTCCTATTTTCCACAATAATTGCTATCCTAAACCCCTCTCTGATTCCAGGTATGGCCAAGATAATAGTTAATCTCAGTAGCCTAATACTTTCCTTCATTTGGCACTTAACACTTGCTAAGTGCCAGGAACTATTACAGGCTCTTAGGATGCATCAGTATTGTAGGATCCTAAAAACAGATCCCTGCTCCTGTGATGTTTATACTCCTAGGGATAGGGGATAGGCCATAAATATAATAGAGAAGAAAATGATAAAATGAGTAAGTGCTATGAATAAAGAAAATGTAGAGTAAGGTAGGTGGAATGAGGGAGGTAGGGAGCAAGTTATAGTATAAAAAGAGTGATCAGGGTAATTCTTATTGAGAAGGTGATATTTGAGAAAGATTTTAATGAAGTTAGTGAATTACCAAGATAATATACCAAGGGAATGTATTCTAGGCTGCGGGAAAAGATAGGACAGCATATCAGAAGGCACATGATGTTGATCTGTGCTATTACTGATAATATACACCATTTTGATCACCTGATTAAGGTGGTATCTGGAAATGTATAATTTTACCACTGTAAAGTGACCATTTTTCCTTTTGTAATAAATGAGTGTTTTGAGGAAGTAATTTGAAACTATATAGATACCCTTTTCCTCATCAAATTTTCACTCCCTATTTTTATCATCCATTGGTGATGCTTGCATGAAACAGTTATCATCATGATGTTTATCAAGTGGTCATTTTCTAATTCCGTATTCTTTCTACATTCATCAGCATTCTTCAGTAAGGAAGAGTTTTTCCTTCTCTAGTTTATTTATATTCACATAGTATTACAGATTGCCAATTTGTTCAGTGGATTACAATCCATTACCTCATTATTTATTTTGACATTCAAATTATCCTAAATTTGGCCAGTAGGAGTACCGTCAATGTAGCTCATGTGTCCTTTTATTTTGTGCCTTATCATTTGAGCATCTTCTGGTAAATAAGATGTTCCAGGCTTATCTTATAATTTCTTAAACCCAGCTCCGGAATCACATTTTTTCAGGGGTATTCAGAGTTATGACACTAGTGCTGGGATACCATTCTCATATGTGTACACACAGAAACACATACATGGCCAGTTCATTCTCAGTCATCATATTTGATCCATTAACAGCATTTAGCACTGCTGATCATTTCCTTCTCCTTGTAACATCTTCTTCGTGCAGTGCTCTTTCTCTCTTCCCTATATATGACTGACCCAGGCTCAGCCGTTGGTCCTCTATCTAAACTCACTCCTTAGTACTATCTATAAACATGCATTACTGCTTAGTTTTGCAGAAAAAAACACAGGAAAGACATACAGAAGCTAGTAAGACGACCCACAAGGGCTGGGTAGGAATGGGTATAGAAATAAGGGGGAGTGACACTTCTCTGAGAATATTTCTGCATAGAGTTGTAATTTAAAACCATATTAATACCATAGCTACTAATAAATGATAATAAGATCAACTAAGATAGGGCAGAAAACCTGAAAACAAAATATATATATATATATTTCAAATGGAAGTGAAAACAAATTAAACCAAATATATTTCAAATGAATAATATAATCATATTAAAGGAGGTATGTGAGAATGAATTAACCTAAGTAATTCTGGAGCACAGCATTTAGACTATATACTCTTTTTTTTTTAAAAAAAAGATTTTATTTATTTATTTGACAAAAACACAGCGAGAGAGGGAACACAAGCAGGGGGAGTGAGAGAGGGAGAAGCAGGCTTCCCGCCCAGCAGGGAGCCAGATGCGGGGCTCAATCCCTGGTCTCCAGGATCATGACCTGAGCCGAAGGCAGTCGCTTAACCAACTGAGCCACCCAGGTGCCCCCGACTATATACTCTTAGACTAGAGGTAAAACACACTCTAAACAAATATTAACAAATAAATAACAAATAAATATGTATTGGTAGGATGTCCTTGAGTAGACAAAGGAGGATCTGATTCAGTGCCTTCAGTGAATGAACCACTGTGGGAAGTTGCTTCCTACGGGCAGGAAGCAGAGCACGTGCCTGCAGGTACCCACTAGTGGTTGGGTAATGGGATAGGAGCCTGTTGACATCGTATTCTTACATTTTCAGTCAAGAGTGAGGAGGAGGAGGAGGTGTTGGTGTTAAGAAAGCAAAAACTGTGAAATCTTTGTTGAAAAGATAGAGAGTAGATAAGAATGTGTGGTATGATCCATCACTTACAGCTTTAGGTCCCACTTCAGGTTCACACTCAGGGGCTTGAAGTCAGACTGCTGTGTGTTTATCTAGTGCCATTTGGTGGTGCAGATCCAATTTGGTGGAGAGTTGGATTTTGCAGGTTGGTGTGACAAAGCAGGAGCCCTGCAAAGGAGTCAGGGGTACTTGCAAGGGAATGATTTATAATGTTGATCATGGAATTTAGCTGGATAAGAAGGGGCTAAGGACATCAAAGGGGTGGGGAGCAGGGGGAAAATGCTTAATCCGTGGTGGGGTCAAAGGCTTCCTAGGGTTGAGGTCCTAGAAGGGGCATGCTGGAAAGGTAGGAGTTGGTGATCAGCCAGTGGGATGCATGAAGCAGCCTACAGAGGCCTGTAGTTTGGTAATGACAAGTCCAGGGTGTGGCCGTGGGAGTGATAAGCTGAGGTCAGGCATAGGACAGGAATACAAGAGGGGAGGAGTTCAAGATGTTGAGAGTCAGAGTATAGGAAGGAGTTTGGTGTATATTTTGTGCATATTGAATCCCTGCGAAGTATGACAGGAAATAGAGCAGTAGTGAGCCAGGAGCTAAAGTCCAAGAGAAATGAGGGTAGCTTAGTGGGTTATATCACCTCATGCCCGAGAGTCAGCTGGTGATCTCATTCTCCTTTTCTGGCTCGCTTTACTCTTGGACAAAGGAGATTATAAATACAGAGGGACAGACAAAGGCAGCGGCACATTTGTCATGTAATGATCACGGACTGGATTGTCACTATCTGCTTGGTACTGTAGCTACTGCTTTGTTGTGAGACTTGCATAGGACCTGCGGTTGGATCCTTCTTCAGGAGGCACAGGGGGAAAGAAACCTGAATTACAGATGCACAGCTGATCCAGAGGAAGTACGTTTTCTCAAACACAGTAGACAATGATAGAGATCTAAACCCCTTTGTAAACCAAGTTGTTTGCCACCTCTTGCTTTCTGCCATCATTTTTCACCTGTCCCTTGGCCACAATAACTTGCTAGAAGAGGGAGTTAAATCACCTACAACTCAAGGGAAAAAACATACACTTTACAAAGTCTCTGTGCTCCAGTATGTTCAAACTAAACACAGATCCGTAGGCCCATCACTAGGACCCCTGGAATTGTGTACATCTGACTGTCCGTTCTTTACTCCGTTATCTCGGATTCTCTTTCTTTCTTTGCTCATCATTTTAAGCAGCTTATGAAAAGGAGCTTATGTGTTTATGGATTTGTTTGTTTTTATTTTATAGGTGAAAATTACCAGTTCAGGCCCGCTCAGTATTGTGTATATCACAGAAAGATATAATTGTCAGTATCCAGAAACCGTTCTGTCTTTTATCAAATGTATGTTTCATAATTTTTGGACACCAAAGGAGTCTAATGAAATAACCATAATCATCAATCCATATGGAGAGACCATGTGCTTCTCTGTGGAACCTATCAGGAAGATATTTGTCTATACAATTAGTGTGAATCGAAATAGTAAGTCTCTTCTGATTTTCTGGGTTTAGTTTTTCTGGAGTGACATTTCAATAAATTGATTCTTCTTTCACTAACTACATTGACACAAAATCTTTGTTGTGTGTGTCTGTCTTTTTTACTCCAGTTGTAGATTTCAAACTCTTCCTTGTGTTTGTGGCAGGCATTTTCCTCTTCTTTTATGCAAAGACGTTGAGTCAGTAAGTATCCATTTTTACTTTCTTAATTTTGTGAATTACTCTATATCTTTAAAAAGAGGATAGAACAGTTTTGACCCTTTGCTAAATATTTCCACACTAGCTTGTAGTTCTTGCTTTGGTTTTACAAACAATAGGTCTAAAGATAGTGCTTTAAAAAAGGCTTTTAAAAACTAGTAACAGTACACATGATATGTATGTATATTACAGAGTGCTTTTACATGTATTACTTTGTATTATGTATTAATACCCATTTTTAAAATCTGATCCCCTTACCAATTATGTAAGCTCTATATTTTTGTTCTCATTTTATGGATGAGAAAGCCAACGTTCATCGTCACATGACTTGTTAGGGCTGAGATTTATACTCAGGTTTTCTGATGCCAGATGCCTTGCTCTGTCTGTTAGATTCAGGCTCCCTCCAAGATTTGTGGCTCTGATACAGATGGTTGAATTTAACAAGTATCTGACTCCTGGATAAATATCCTGATATTTTGTGTATTACCACTTCTTTCATGAAAAAGAGTCTTTTTTCCAATAATATTTTACTTCTTAGCTTGCTGTTGTTAATATTATTTATCTCTCTTGTAGTATAATTATGTTTAATGTAGTCCTTGGCCTTTAGAAACCCAATGTTAGTTACATAGCCTGAAGACTAAAGCTTAGGCTCAGAGGAACTGGGCTGCAAGCCTGAATTCTCCAGTTGGCAGATACTCACTTGGGGATGGTCTTTAATTTCCTAGTGCCTTTTGTTTCCACCTCTGTGACATTTAGACATGGCTAGCCATTTCACAGAGCTGTTGTGAATACACGCACAGCTCACAGACCAGCGTCTATTACATGGTAGGTGCTCAGTAATTCTTTCTGCATCAGATTCTAAACATAGAAGGTATCTCAGACATTTTGTTTTGAGTTAGTGGCAAGCTATTTACCATAAATTTCAAGTACAGACTTTATTTTTTTAAGAGTATAGATTGTAATTAAAGCTACCATCTGAGTTTTTCTTCTTAGTATTCTTTATGGCTACTGTCATAGTTTGAACATGGTTTTAATACTGAAAGTGGCTGCTTAGCATTTAAATGGCTTTTATCTTCTTGTCTTGACAGAAGTCCTATTTTCTATTACTCTTCTGGGACTGTGTTAGGTGTTCTAATGACATTAGTCTTTGTCCTGCTGCTGGTGAAAAGGTTTATCCCTAAGGTAGGCATACGGGGCATAAATGAATGGAAGAGGGAAACCATGATCTCAAAGACATGAAAAATTGATCAAAGTTAATTCACAATGATTGTGACAATTTCTAATTAAAACTGTATCTTTTTCTAGAGTTTCCATCTTTATTTGTTACTATATATATATAGTATATATATACTATATATATATATATATATATATATATACCTGAAACTAAGTATTAAGTTTTAGTGATAATTTTTTTGAGACCCTTTTACTTTTGGGCAATAAGTTTTTCTTATGAGTGGCAGGGGGCTGACCTATGCTAAGTCGAAATTTGTCTTGTCTTAGCAGAGCTAAGGATGTCATGATGCTAAGCCATCAAGGCCTTGAATAACTGCATTGCTACATTTGGGGATTTCTTCATTATTATTAGTTCCTCGAAACACCTTTAATGAAAGAACGCTCTGCACTTAGTTGAGGATAAATATTAGTTCATGATGATAACGTTGCAGATACTCTGATTAAAGCTTGCAACACCAGCATTATTTTGAGATAAATTTCTTCCTTAAAACACTGCTTTTCCAATGTACTGAGGGTCCTGTTGAAATACAGAGTCTGACTCAGAGTCTGCCGTGGGACCTGAGAGTCCACATTCCAGCAAGCTCCCAGGTGATGCCGATGCTGCTGGTTCGTGGACCATAACTACCAAGACTCTAGAGAGGATCTTGAATTGACGTCATGCCATTTGATATAGAAGTTTCTAATACAAAGGGTTTATATGTTTACTCCTATTTTTGTGAGAGTGAATGAACCCAAAACCGTGTCATTTATTTTCTTCCACACACAGTATAGCACCTTTTGGGCTCTAATGGTTGGTTGTTGGTTTGCTTCAGTTTATGTCGTGTGCCGATTGATGGAGGATCTGAAGTGGCTATGGCATGAAAACAGAATGTATATATTAGGTAGGTAATTTTTTAAAAATACGTTCTATTATTGGTAAAGCTGAAAAGTACAACTGGAGGCCCTTCTTTGGAAATATGTTTCTCTCCAGAGTCTAAATTTTCCTTTCGAACTAAGGAGAAGTGCTGTTAAAAATATTTTTAAATTTTATTCCCACAGTTGATTTCAGTTCATTAGATCTCATTTTAGACTATTTCCCTATGACATCTTTCTTAGTTGTCTGTACTAATGATCAAAAGAGCAAAAAAAATTTTGTCTCTTTTGACTGCTTTTATGCTATGAATTGTGGTTAAGCTTTAGCCAGATCTAACTTATAATGAAAAAATTTCTCTGAAGTGTTGGTCTTTCTTTTTCTTAATGTATTCAGCATGAAAGGTGAGAAATTCTAAATATAAATGACTAATGAAAACTTGAATATTCAGAAAGAGAGGCTATTAAGAAACCACTTGTTCTTACTTCATGTAACCAAAACAAACTTTTTAAAAATTATTTATTTATTTTAGTTGGGAAATAATGGAGAATGGGGGTATCAGTTTTCTCCTAACCCCTTAGCACCAAATTTTTCACACAAGTCCACCCACCCAAAACAAAAGTAATTTTTTTGTTTTACCTAAAGATTTTGTTTTTAGCTCACTCTCCTTTTTTTGATAAAGTATTTTTTTAAGATTATTTATTCATTTATTTGAGAGAGAAAGAGTACATGCACAGGTTGGGGAAGGTGGGAGAGAGGCAGGAGAGAAATCCTTAAGCAGACCCTCTGAGCATGCAGGTGGACAGGAGTTTCATCCCAGGACCCCAAAATCATGTCCTGAGCCAATCAGGAGTTGCCTGCTTAACCAGCTGAGCCACCCAGGAGCCCCTGTGATAAAGTATTTTTAAAGTAAATTGTAGATATCATGGTATATCCCCCTAACCACTTCACTAAGCATCTCTAAAAAACAAGAGCATTTTCCTCTATAGTTAAATAGTGATTAAATCTTAAAAAAATAATAATTACATAAATTACTCAGGTCATGTTTAGATTTCCTAAGTGTCCTTGATAGTTGGTTTTTATAAGGGGAGATAGAGTCCAGAACTATATTTTGCATCTGCAGTGTCTCTTAAGTCTTTTAAAATCCATAACAGTTCCTTTTTTCATCATAGTGATATGCTGAAGAGTCCAGTCCAGTTGTCTTATGGAGTGTCCCACTTTCTCTGATTATTCCTTTCCAGTGTAATTTAATTTGCTCCTCTCTCCCCTGTATTTTCTAAATTGGAAATTAGATCTTAAGGCTTGCTTAGATAGTGAAACACTTTTGGTGGAATACGGAATGTGCGTTTCATGTCCGATCCCAGCAGGAGCTGCAGACGATCTCATCATCCCACCATTGTTAGTGCAGAAACTGAGCACTGCACTAGGGGGTGCAGCCGGATCCCTCCACTCCAAAATTGTATTTTCCTTTTTTAACTAGAAAGTAAAAATAAAAAATAGAGTTTTTAGCCAGCTGTGACATAGGCTGAGGCTTATATCCTGACCAGCGCAGCCATGAGAACATTTGTCCATCAAGGACTCTGGACTAAAAACCAGATATATATCGTAATGATTTATTATTGCGGATCCTTCATTATTACAAAAGGCACTGTCACGTGGAAGGAGTAACCACCCCTCTGTGTGTTTTTCAGTCTTACTTCGGAAAAAGAAGTGAAAATGTGAAGGCTTTCTGATGTGTTCTTAGCTTAAGTCAAGACTCTGGCAGGATTTTTCATACAACTTTTCAAGTTCAGGTTTTCAAGTTCTGCTTTTTTACAGGCTATGTCCTAATGGTGGGATTTCTCAGCTTTGCTGTTTGCTACAAACACGGACCCCTTGTCGACGAAAGGAGCGTAAATCTTCTGACGTGGACACTGCAGCTCCTCGCCTTGCTCCTGATCTATTGCAGTGTCACCGTGCCCCAGTGCTCTTACGCGGTTATGGTCCTCATCCTGTCCTCCAGGAGTCTGCGCTACCCACTGAAAGCATTCAGTTATATGAGGTGGTGTGTATCTTTTTTCCCTTGTAAGTGGGACATTTTGAGCTCTGGTTTTATTTATTATTTTAGTATATTTTTTGCTGATGTTATATTTCATCTCAAGATTAACTACATTTCATGTGGAGATTTGAGAGAGGAGCAGGATAGAGAACGTAAGCATCAAATCCTGTCTCCACTCCTAGTCTTCGTTAATCTTTAAGGGGACTTCCTCCAATTACTTGGTAATCATAGCTCACTCAGAATTCACTAAAATCAGTGGTTGAATTACTTGCCCTCTGGGTTGCCTAAAATTTGTACTTTCATTCTACATTTCCTTTCATTAGGGCCCAAGATTGCTTTAAAGGTATTTGTTGTACTTATGAAATAGAGCTGGAAAAATGATTGAAAAGTATTATTATGTTTAGGATTTTTTTTAGGTTTTAAGCTAAGGCTTAAGTCCTTTAAAAATACAGAAAGAGAGATGAGGAAACTTCTATTGCCACAGCTATATTATGTCTCTCCTTAGTAATTGAGTCTGAATACCTTTTTTTGTGTCTTTGAAGTGTTAAGATATACTTGTTTAGGGACTGTGGCACATAGATAGAGCTCAGGAGAGTGCCTGGAGAAGTATTCACTAGGCTGAATCTTCATGAATTAAAACAGCCAGGTGAATAAATGTGGAATGGAAAGGACTTTTCCTGACAGGGAGATGGCCCAGTCCAGTAGCATCATGAGGCCAGTGAGTGAGGTGGGTGTCGGCACAGTTGTGGAGGCATCATAGGCTGTGTTAAGGAATCTAGTCTGGTCCTCACGGCGTGAAGGCCAGAAGCCATCATGCATTTCAGTCGGCATTCTCTGCGTGTTGCTTAGGCTGGAGTTATAAATCCAGTTGCTTGGGGCTGGTACCGAGTGAGCGATGCTGAGCAAGGTCAGGCAGTGGGGGCGTCACGAAGACTGCGGGAAATGCCATGGAGCAGCCTCATTGGCAAGGGGACAGTTACTACTCAGCTTGAGCTGACCGTTGCCATGTAGGAATATGGGCCCTACCTTGCCGGATCTCCTGGTATTTGTTTCTTAGAAAAGCTGGGAATATGGATTTGAATGTGAATTCTTATTATTTTTAAATGTTGGCAACTAATCTGAAAAAAAAAAAAAACAAAAACAAAAACCATGTTCAACAGTCAAGATCAAAGCAGAGACCATGAACCTCCCTGGGTGCAGGATGTGGCGTAACTGCCTTCTGGCACAGAGGGTATGTGTAACTGGGAGGTCCCGAGGCAGTGACATCACAGCCGTGCAGGCAAGAGGTGATGAGGGCCTGGAGTCGGGCAGTGAGACAGTGAGGCAGTTAATAAATATTTATGAGGCAAACCTAACTGAGAGGAAGAAGACTCAGGTAAGTGGCAGTCTATGGATCTGGGACTGCATAAGTAACCGTGTCACAGTGTTGAAAACGTACCAGTGGCAGGAGAGGGCCCATGTGGATGTTGGCAAGGCTGAAAGGCAGCAGGGCTGGGTCAGAGGGGCTGCCGCTAGCTGCTGCTCCCGGCCCTGTCTCAGAGGCTCACTGTGACTAGGATTACCAGAGGTCACTCTGCTAGGGGGAGGCTGGCCAATCCACATCTCCCAGACCTCCGGTCCTTTGCCAGGCTTGTGGCTTGAGGAATCCAAGATAGAATTTGGGCCTCTTCCCCCTTAAACATCCAGTGGCTGTGCCAGGTGTAGATTGTGGTCTGTTCTCTGCATGATGGTTCTTCTCTGCACTTGTGCATTCTGTTAATATGAACCTAATACAATGTTTTGTTAACTTCCTTAGCTTTTCATTTTGCTAGGGAATAATTATGTGAAGAACAGGATAAAACAGGAATGTGTAGGTTAACAAACCAGAGAAATAATATCTTGATTTGCATAGTATTTTAGTTTTACCAAGAGCTGTTTGAATATATCCTAGTGTATGGTAGTTACTCTCTTAATTATCCTTGTTAAACTCTCACTATAGGGCCCTCACTGTGCAGTCCTTTACACAAAATATCTCATTTAATCCCTACAGTGGCCTCCTGAGGTAGATGTTACTGCTTTTACTTAGTTCATAGAAGCAAAGTGAGGCTCAGAACTGTTAAAGAATTGCCTCAGGTGACACAGCGGATAAACCTCAAAGCCAGAACTGTGGCCGGGTCTTCTGCTCAGACACCAGAGGTTTTCCTTGAGGGAGACCAGGCTAGGTATTCAGAAAAAGAGAAGGAAAAAATGTCAGTGGTGCCCAGTCTGACCCTTCACAACCACACAATCTTCAAAAGTTTAATAAAGGTTTTTCAGGTCCCAATCCTCAAGAGGATATATGTTGAAACTACCTCCTGCTAATTCTTATACTCATCTAGATTTGGGAATCTCTGGTTAAATTAAATTTTAAACAACCCAAGAATATTTTTAAAAACTCATTGTTAAACATAACAAGTGTTAAACTGTTATCATCATTGCCATTTTTATGAGATTCTCCCCTTTAGGACTTTCCTGATTGGAAACAAAAATTGCAGTCATGAGTCCCTTAGCATGTAGCAAAGGAGGAGTTATTATAAATTATTGTACATAAACAATCCTTGTACAATGTTTACTCTCCTCTCTAGGATTAGTCAGAATCTCTGCCACTAGGTGGAGGCGATATCCCACAAATCCTCCCTTCTTTTTTTGGGGTGGGGGGAGACCATCCACTCGGTGGTCATTATTGTACCAGGTCTTGGTAAAAGAGCATCTCAAAGAATTCCTTCCATTTATGCTCAAAATAATGAGCATAAAAGAGCCAGACTTTTAATGGTCTGATTGTGTAATTAAAAATCACTGAGAAAAAAAGTAGAATTAATATGTCTATCAGAAATTGAGCCTCAGATTCCTAGGAACATAATTTAGGATGGTCCAGGAAGAGAGGAAATGTACTGTCAGGCCCAAACTGTGCGTGTTCTGTATCCCTCAGTCACCGGAAGAACCGTGAGAGTACAGCGTGATATCAAGGAAGTTGAGTATCACTGTTCCTTTCTAAGAAATGAGTCTTTATAAATCTTAAGGGTTGAATTGAGCAGTTCAGATACGACCAGGAATCTAGCAACCAAATGCCACATGTTTTAGGAAAATGAAGAAATGGTTTACATCAGAAAAGCTGGTGGTTAAGTATCTTACTGAAGACGAGTACAGGGAACAGGCGGATATGGAAACGAGCAGCGCCCTGGAGGAGCTGCGCCGCACCTGCCGCAGGCCTGACTTCCCCGCTTGGTTGGTCGTCTCCAGACTTCAGGCTCCCAACAAGTAAGCCCTGCTCAGCTGCTTGGACCAAACGTGGGTTTAGAGTGAGTGTGAGAATGCCGTGCTCTGTTACCCGTACTTCAGACTAGGAACGGACTCCTGCCCCGGGTAGCAGACGGTGCAGAGGCCATCAGAGGAGGGTCTGCTCACTCTTCAGTGCTCTGACTCTCATCGAACTGCTAATGGCAGGACAGGTACTTACCTGATGTGTTTGACAGGGAAGGTCAGAAAGATCATTTACATGTGGGAAGGTACTGGGATGGAAGATCATTTTCAAAGTTTATCAAGAAAGACATCTTGGCCCCAACACGTTTTTCCTTACTGCTTCCCCTTCTTCCTAGCCTTATTAACAATGCCCTTAAACTGAACATTAAAGAGGGGAAGTATTGACATACTAAAATAACAAATGAATAATGAATCTAATAAGAAAGGGAGAAGGAATTAGAAAACAGGAGTGGGTATGTTCGGCAGCAGGCAGTGCTTATAAGTTTGCCTGCTTCTCTGTTCTTTCCCTATCTCTAGAAGGATCACATAAGCTGTTGCCATTTTTACATCCAGTGTATAAATGCTGTTCCCTATTGACATAAAGTCAAATTTAATTAAAGAGGACAAATAGCAAGAGAACATGTTATCTTCCAAATAAACCTTTCTGTGATAACATTAACTTTATTTAAAACAAAAAAAATACGTATTAGATTTGCAGACTTTGTTCTTGGAGGAAGCCACTTGTCACCTGAAGAAATTAGTCTGCATGAAGAGCAATATGGATTTGGGGGTGCCTTCTTGGAAGAGCAGCTGTTTAACCTGAGGACTGCCTGATGACCACCTGTGCATTGACTTCCTTCTGGAAGGAATGGATTAAGGGCAAGGATCCTATTAACATTGGCCAGAACTGTTCTAGGGAACAATGGCAAAAGCATTTACTATGGGAAGGAGTTGTACTGGAAAGGAAAACTAAACTGTATTGAAGATGACTTTTCATTCTTGGTGAGTTCTGCTACTCCTTGTACTATAAGGTGGCATCAAGAAGAGTCTGTGAGAGTCATTAGCACGTTCCTTGAATGAAGACTTTGATTAGGAACAGAGGAATTCTGTTGATCTTCAAGGAGCCAGTGAACACCAGGACATTAAATCTCCTCTTAACCTTCAGAACTCTTCCTACGTGCTATCAGTAGAAGTGCTGGAAGAGACCAGAGATATGCTGGGCCAGTAGTTTCCCGAGTATAATCCACAGGATGCTGATAAATGTTAGTAAAGGGATTCTGAGGTCATCTGTGATTGATGCAAAGTTAAACAAATGTACCGTAGGATTTCTTAGAGCCGTTAATAATCCTGATGTACATTGTGAATCTCCTAAAGAGAAATTGTGTCAGCAGTTTCTGACTTAATTTGACCACAGATCCCTTTTTCATGAGATTAATATTCCTTTGAACAGTTTAGAAAATGGTAATGAATACAGGATTGAGGTTTGGAGAGGTTAAATAACAACCCAAAACTACAACGCTATTTAGAGGCAGCACTGGGACTAAAACTCGATCCCTAGTGTAGACCTTCAGTGGTGAGTCTGGGGGCCATCTTCCTACAGCCTTGGGTCTCACCATATTGGTGACTTTTTTATTTTTTATTTTTAAATAATGGACAATTATCTACTTGATAACTATGATAAAGAACATTTCTTAAGATTATATTTTAAAGCTTGATAAGATTTTTATAGATGTAAAAATTAGAAATGAGAATTTCTGTAGTTTTTTGTATGTTGAAATTGAAGACATTTAACTGCTTATGACATTTTGAGGTGACTGGTCCATTTTTAAAAATTTATATATATTTGTAACAGTTTCCTACAAAACAGATTTATAATCTTTCTTCACAGATCTTTTTTTCTTGATTCTCCAGAGTGAAATGGGGGACTATGAACTTTAACCCTGGGGAAAGAAGGCCAAAACACAAGAGCTGAAAAAAGATGTGAACATGGAAAAACAATCCAAGGGTTAAGATGTGCCAAACTGATTCACTTTAAGAATCAAACATAGGCTTTTTTTTTTGCTATGATGGGTTCCTAAAGAATAGAGACTTAAAGAATGAGAACTCTCCTTTTACTAAAGGAAGGGTTAGAGAAGAGGGACATACAGAGAATTTAGAGCTGCTTTCCTGAGCCAAGTTCAGTAAAGTATTTCTAAATTGTTGAGTAAGAGACTGACTCCCATTTGAAACTTTCTAGGTTGATTTTCAAGTTATATTTCCTCTTTGAAACTGTGTCAATGTTTTATGTTTCTATCTTGGCTAGGTATTAGGAACTTCACAATTTTTGTGAAATGCACTAAATCGAATCTGTGCTTTCACATGGACTGATTTCAAATACCAAAGAATTTTCCATTCAAATTTATGATTGTGATGATGATGTTTTATAAGTATAAATGGTTGTCATGTCATTTTTGTTATAGTTTAATCTGATTTTTTTATAATTAAAATTATTGCTGATATAAATGTATCAGATGTATCAATGCTTGTGCTCACCACATTTACCTCCCAGGGGCAGTTTTTGACAGACTGTGTGTATGAATAACAGGCCGCAGTCAGCTGGAGTTCCCCAAGGGCTGTCCCAGTCAGACCCCCTGGGGCTTACCTATGCAGGTTTGAAGAGGTGCTGACTACAGAAGGAAGCAGCTCCTTGTGGGTCAAGCTGAGTGTAACCATCACAATGAAAGGAAAAGAACAAGTCTTCCAGGATACTGTTTTTCACATTTATTTTTAGAGGAAATCATGGATTTGTCAGTTTCTGCTCCGTAAGAACTGTGAGAAGCTAAACAACTACAAGGATGACTTGTGATACATTTGGTTTATTTCTGTTGTGTTCATTTGATTTGGGGTTTATTATGGTGTTGATCACAGTTCTAATCCCCATGAAGTAATATATGACTCCCATAAGAGATCTTTTTTCTCTTCCTCCCTTCCTTTCTCTTTCTCCCTTCCCCACCTCCCTTCCCCTCCATTATTTAAAGACCCTTAAACTGTGTAAATGATTATTTAGTAAAATGGCTCTGCCCTTCACAGGTGGTTGAAAGTTGGCCTCGTGCTTCCTGTCAACATAGATGTGCAATTATGGACCATAACTGAACCTTTGTTATTGCTTATGCAAGGTACCTTACCATTGTTAGTAAGTTGGGACTATTTGACACCAAAATGTGTGGGTGAGATTTTGTGTAGATGGCAATGCTTAACCAATTGTATCATTCAAATGTTATTTTTAAAGGTCTTAAAAAACACATTTTACATATCACAAAAAATCCTTTGTGAATTGGTGGTTGTACAAATTGCCAGTAATACTAAGGGCCAGATTGGAGGGGAATGTCCATCTGATATTTAAGGATAATACTTGAATTTATGACCTTTTTTATTCAATCTAGAAATTTAAGAAATTTCAGGTTTTAAGAGGCTTGGAATAGATGATGGATGATCAGTATATCTAAACATGGGGTTGAATTAAGACCGCTGCAGTTGTGTCAAGGAAAGAAAAAGAATTATTCTGTATGTGATTATTTCCCAGTTAGAGAAGTAGAATTTTTTTAAATCAGCTTTTTGTGTCCAGTTGTTATGCATAGATAACATAATGGATGTAGAATTTTAAGAAGGCTGCCTTAAGACAGAGCTGTTTGTAGGTGACCCCAGAAGTAAGCTCCCTTCTAAAAGACTTACTGATATTGATGGCTTAACCACGTGGGTGTGAATCTTGACCTTAGGGATTCAGAACCCTGATTTTTGTCATTGCATCCTGGGAAGACCTGTCTCATGTTAGCCAATTCATTGTCTATTTAGTGATTCACAGCCAAAAATAAAACCAGCATAACGATTAAAAACACTTCATGAAACCAGCAGATTCTCTCCCAGAAGACCTTATGAGGAGGGGTCAAATGGTGTAAGAAGGTTGCTTGAGCAGAAGAAACAACGGGAGTTTGTTATATAATTCACATGTTGAATGTCACCAGACCGAAGTCTACTGCAACCTCTCAGTGGGGCTACCATTGCTAATGTGATAAGATACTCAGTCTGTTGGCAAAGACCCCCCCCCTTCCTTTATGCAGGCCCTTCCAGCTTTTCCTTCTGTGATTGTTGTTTTTGTAAATTTTTTTGTCATTGACCAGTATTTCTACCCCCTTCTGCTGGGCATGTTCTTCATTCAGATATGTTGTTAAAATCTGCAGTCTTTCTCTGGCCTAGGAGTCTAGTTACCTTTTTCAGGTAACTATGTTTTTTTAGCTATTACCCAATGTGTGTGTGTATGTTTTAAAATTGATTTTATTTGACAGAAACACAGCTAGAGAGGGAACACAAGCAGGGGGACAGAGGGAGAGGAGAAGCAGGCTTCCCACTGAGCAGCGAGCCTGATGCAGGGCTCAATCCCAGAACTCCATGATCATGACCTGAACCAAAGGCAGACACCCAACGACTGAGCCGCCCAGGTGCCCCCGAATGTGGTATCTTAATAGGTCACTGGAGATTTGGGTTGAGTGTATATTTACTAGGATAAATCCTGGAAGATACATTCAGTTGGGTAGCTGCTTATTGTTTCTTACTAAAGTTGTCTGGGGGAATGTTTACTTTTTAGGTTTTGTCCATTTTCCAACAAGGCAGTAATCAAAAGGAGAAGGGAAGAGAGTACCAGCATTTATTAGCCATCTATCAGTGCTGTACTAGGCCCTTTCTGTGCCTCTTTATTTAGACTTCTAGTCACTTTGTAATACACTGTAGCAATTGTTTCATTTTTCAGCAGAGGGCAGACTCAGAAGATTGCTAAAGGACTTAGTAGCTAAAGTGGTAGAGTCAAAATGTGAGCCTTAGTGTGTCAGGGCCTTTGTGTTGCCTTTACTGCGGTCTTTAAAAAACAGTTTAGTCAAGTGGCTCCATGGCTAATCAGTTGAAGAGGTGACTGCATCTGATGTTAGGTGCATGCCAACTCTGGGGCAATGGGCCAGTTCCCCCACCTTCCATCAACCACAAAATAAATGAGAATTACTTTGAGTAAATGTTATTTTTCCAGACCCCCATTGATCTTTCAGGGAACAAAAAGTTCCTGACCTTTTTAAAATACAAGTTTACAGTTGAAGACAATAATATCCTCAGCTGACTTATTTGGCAGAGCAGGGTATATAACTTGATATATGCTTATAAAATTCTTACTTACATTTTTGACACCCCTTAGAAGAAAAAGAAATACTGAAACTGTAGAACAAAGTCTTATAACCTCTTCTGTCTGTGGCTCTTCCACATTGTAGAATTGCCTTGGTTACTTGTCATTTTGCCCAGCTCTTGAATTTTTATTTTGCTTAATTTTGTCACTTAACTTAGATCTGCAAGCAACTTAATGATTACAATGCATGTTGGAACTGAATGCTTGCTGGGTGTAGGCAAACATTTGAACATAGCCCTATAGTTTGGGAGAATGTAGCATTACAGATTTAAACGTTAACAAACTACTGAGAGAGCTAGGCCCTAGTTGGGGAAGTGAGACAGACTCCTCTTGCCATAGGCTGTGTGTCACACAGTGATGGCGTTATTTATAGAGTGTGTGCTGTGTGTCAAGTACCTCATTTAAACCTCAAAACCACCTATAAGGCAGATATTGTAATCACTGTAATTTTACAAAGGAGGGCTCTGAGGCACAGAGAAGTTATGCATTAAGTTCTCACTGGCAAAGCGGACACTCAAATCCAGACTTGGGACTCTAGAACCTGCACTTCACTCCCAGCACTGTAAGGTTCCTGGGTTGCCATTGAAAATCTTCCAGGAGCCGCAGCGGGGCAAGTGGTCCTGCATTAGCCACGGGACACAGACGTGAACTCAGTGAGAGTTAGGCACCCCCTGGACTGGCTCATTTCTCCCCTGGTCTAGACAGCAATATGTTTTCCATTACTCCTGTAAGCCACAGTTTGTCCTGGCATAAGGTCAGTTTCTGATTGGAGAGACCACTCCCCCTTTCTCTCACCCCTTTATTCTGTCCCCATCTCTCCCCATTAGCTTGATGGTTTGGAATGCTTGAGCCAGGTATTCCTAGAGCTTTACTGAAATGCCACAGGAGTGTTTTGGGGCTTCAGAAGTAGCTTCGCCTTGTTCTCAGGCACCAGGGGACACAGACCTTCCTAAAGGAAACTCAACTTTTACTTCCCTACAGTCAGCTCTGTCACAACATACCTTATCTTCACAGGATAAGATAATTTTAGGTCCAGTCTGTCATGCTGAGATGAGAAAACAGGCCCAGAGATCTCCCCAAACTGATCTCTTCCTCTGTAACTACACTGCCCAATGTGGTGGTAGCTACGAGCCTCGTGTGACTGTTTAAAGTTCAATATGATGAGAAATCTAACGTTTTCAGATGCACTGGCCATTTTACCCGTGCTTAAAAGCCACCCATGGCTAATGGCCACTGTACCCAACAGTGCTCCTGGGTACTGAGTAGATCTGTCTGCTTGTCTTTCCTGACTCCTGTGACACTGGCCTTCAGGGGCTCTGCCAGCCTCCCAAGTTACGGGTTGCCAACCATGCAGGCCATCTCCAGAGTGTAAGGCATCCGACACTCACAACTAACAAAACACCAGGAGTTTGAAGGTACTGGATTTCTAGGTATCTGGGAATATCTGGCAGTTCTCATGCAAATACAACCACTCACGCGTGTATCAGGCACACGTCCAGGCCAGGGCTGCCTTCTTGCTTACTCTACCACAACAGGAGCAGGGAGTGGCCTTCCCACCTCTGGGGGTGGGGGAGGGTGCTGGTGGACCTGAGCTTTGGCATCCGGCAGGTTTAAATTGGTACCATTCATATCCTGGCTTGTGATGTTGTTCCCACGAGGCGAGCTCTCTTGGCTGCAGACTCTACCAATTCTAGGAGTCCTGTGTTTAAAATGGGAATAGTAGTATGTATATACCACATTGGGTTATTGTAAGGATAAAAAGATAATCTCCTCAGCACACAATCACCAGTCAGGAACTGTGGATATGGCTCTCCTTTTCCAAGATTCACTGCTTAACTCCAGCCTGGCTTAGAGGACCGCTGCTTAAGTAATGGGCTCCCGTAGCACCAGCATCCCCCTCCCCACAGGACTGAATAAATGCAAATCAGGGAGGTGGTTAGCCAGATACTTCCTGTGGCCCTGGCAAGATTAATAAACCAGTAAAGCAGCATGTTCTTAGGAGGTTTACTAGCTAGTGGATCTATGAGTATTATAATCATCTAATATTCTCCTTAAGGTTCCGAGTAATAGTTTAATAATTAGCAACTAAACTCTTCGGAACCATACAAGCTCAGCACTCAGCTAATTCACACCTTTTCTACAGTCAGAGTATGAAATAAGACATTAAGGCTGTGTGACAACTCTGGGGATTTCCAAGGAGTCTCAAGTGGGGTTATGAAATTTCTCAAAATTTAATTTGAATCCACCTTAATATTTTTTAAAGGGCACCTGACTGGCTCTGTCAGTAGACCATGTGACTTTTGATCTCAGGCTTGTGAGTTCAGGCCCCATGTTCGGCATGGAGCCTACTTAAAAAGTAAGTAAATAAATAGAAAATTTAAAAATTATAAAATGCCAAATGGTGCTTTGGTGACAATAAGAAAAAGAAAGTCCACAGACCCATGAAGGTGTCTGCCCTAAAAGGCTAGAAATCACTGCATTACTGAATCAGCTCTCTCTTTTCCATAACCAAGTCCTGTTGAATTTGGTCTTGGTCATTACAGAGTAAAGGACTTTTATTTGTTTGGTAACATCTTTATCATTTAAGAAATTTTTAAAAATGATATTTTTATTTCAACATGTCAACTGTGCATTTCCAAAACAGCAGGCTTTTCAAAGGAATAAATCAGAACTGTAAACACAAGACACAGTATAAGTTTTTGACTTCCTAAAGTCAGTTTCACAAATCCACATACTGTACATTCATAGGTGAGGTTCAGCCTGTCATCCATTTCTTTATTTCTACAATTACATAAGCATAATAAATACATCTGATTTTAAAGGTCACTTAAAATGAGTCATGATAATTTACAGTACAGTACGTTTCAGTTCAAGTGCAAAAATAACTATTTGCTTAATTCTATTTCTTTCCATTATTTTATTTTTAAGCTGTGTTTTGTGGAAAAGCTAGACATCCAAGTTATAGAATTTCTTCTCCCAGATACAGTATTGGGCAGAAGTATGGTGTCATGGAGAAGCCCTCAGTTTACAACTCATCCTGTCTAATCAGGGTCAAGAGGTAAGGTGAGTTGCTCATTTTTAACTCTGTTCTTTTTCTCCCTCTCTCCTCTGCCCACTCACAGTTATTACACATACCATAACTGACCTTCATGCCCCATAAACAACATTCCCTTTTCCACAACCTTCCCCCAAGGCTTCCTCCTATCCTCAGCTTTTCATTCTTAGCAGCAGGCTTTATGTGTGACTCCCCAGCCGCTGTCTGACTGTGGCTGTGATTCTTACTGTCGCACACCCCTGTATGATCGTCCAGTGTCTGACAGTGTCTTCATGGAAAAGAGTACACTGAGATTTGTTCCTTTAGTCATTGGAAAATACAGTTACTTCTTATTCTCATCCTTTCCATTCCTGGCTTCCTATTCACCACCTTTTCCCCTCACCAAAAAACAAAGCAAAAACTTACCCATTGTGTAATTTTTAAGAATTGTATCCCTCTCCCAGGCACTTAAATCTTATACTGTTATTTGTAAGTAGTACTGCTTAATTAAAGAAACCCTTAGGAATTCAGTGAATTTTTTTTAAAACTCCCATCAGCTACTTAGAGCCCAAATCACTATAAAATTGTTAAATAGTGATAGAGGCTATTTACAGTATCAATAATATTAGTAAACCCTTGTCTGTCAAGCCACAGGATACTGAATTGGTTGGTTTATTTGAAATATTCCCTCCTCTGGTCTTAAAGCATTTAAAACAAAAGGCATGTTAAAGCTCAGCTTAGTTTGCAGTAGTCAGTACGGTCTTTGCTGCTCAAGAATTGACTATTTTCATTATATACCATATACATATAAAAATATATTTGCTAGAGATATGCCAAGTTTCTAATGAAACTTTTTCCTTTTTTCTTTAAACAAAAGCATATAAGCTAGTAACTTTTATCTGGCTACTTTTTTAAATATGTCACATAATTTTTTAAATAGTTCTCTTCAAGAGAAACAATTTTATTTCTTCCCAGTTTGCATTAAGAACCAAATAATTAGAATAAATAATCAGAAGAGAGAAATTGTATCAGCATACACCTTGAAACTCTTTCCCTCCACTTACTTAGTGTAACTGCTGCTTTCAACCCTGACTGCACTGGCAAAGAAGTCCTATAGTCCTTAACCTAACCATCCAAAGAACCGGAAGTCTTCACCAAACTCCCACTGCCCTTCTGTGATTCTGGTGGGATTATGGAAGGTTACCTGTTTCTGCCAGTATGTACTGTAGCTGCTGTGTATGTGTGTGTGTTTCCATGTTGATGAGTTCAGATATTTAGAAGCGTGTATAGTGCTATGCTTCTCAAGATGAGGCATATCTTAGGTTCAGGGAGCCTCTCCCTCTGTCCTGGCAGAGGAGCCCAGTTCCATGCAGGGTGTGAGATGAGTGGGAGCCCTCAGTGTCCCCCAGTGGCAGGCTGAGCCTGCTGGTCCTCCCTTGCCTCCACACGTTGGTCCACACTGGGGTAAGTGGGGCTGCTCTGCATCTGAGATGCTGCTGCTTGAGGGGATGGCTGGTTTCTAGATGGGTCAGAGTGAGTCTCACATGGGACAGGCCGGACTCCACCAGCTAGAGGATTTTCCCGATTTTCATTGGTCCCCTGGAAGGAAAAAAAAAAAAGAGAAGATGTTCTGTAGTCAGGGCTGCTTGCAAAGAAATCCAACATGTTATATACGCCTTCAAGTAAGATGTAAGAAAGATAGGGGATCATCCTGAAGTAACTTCAGGGAACAAATAATAGAGGAATAAAAAAGACAGAACGTCTTACCTTTCATCTCCTTTCCTATGTGCAACTGCCAAAGCCGCATGAAAAACACAAACACTTTAAGCAGGCATGTCTCGTGCATAAAGGAACATCACTACCAAAATTCCTGGTACTACTAGGAAAACCATTTACATCAGCAAATATTTACTGAGCCTCCACCATTGTGACAAGTCACTGAGCAAGCAGCATGGAACTGAAATTCAGGCCATTTGCTGAGACCATAGAATTCAAGAGCTGGAAGCACCTGACAATAAGTAAGGCATCCTCAGCCTCAGAGACAGAGCAGCAGCAGATGTCCTGGCAGTAAGAGTCCTGATGAATATTTGGGTTTTAAAGTATACACTACAAGTTAAACAGGACACAACATCTGTGTAAGAAAACGAATGAAAACAAGCACTTAGGTCACCAATTATAAGTAACTGAGTCCACATGTACTTCCATGTCACCCCCATTATGTCAGTAAAATGCCACATCGCCACAATCCATATACATTCCTGATTGATACAAATCAGGAAATGTGTTTTTAAAAACATTTTCCTCTGAATTAATATACATCACTTCTAATAACTGACTGGCAAAGAAAAAGTTTATTTCTGTGATCATCGGATTCTAAAATCTAAGGAAATCTTAATATGATGACTTCTTACTCATAAGCCATACCAGCCAATTTTTCTTAATCCTAACATGCCAGGGGAAGAAAAATGTACTGATGATATGTAGGTCTAATAGGCTTCTGTGAAAATGAGCATGACTACCCAATGTAATGACAACAGTGCTCTTCAAGCAGAAGATCTTAGCCTTTCTTCTGCTTCACCTCGCGGCCTTGCATCCTTTACACGCTCCTCCCACCCCAAGACTCCTTTCTGACTGAGCAGGACATTCATATGAGTTTATAATCTTGATAAATGAGTAAGATCATGCATAGACCGCGTTACATTATGAGTATGGGTGAAGAATCAGGTTAGGTTTAAATTATAGAAATGTTACACGTTAGGTTTACAAAGTCACAATAAATTTAATTAAGGTAGTTTAAATTTTCTAAAAGGGAAATTATCCAATTACTCTTTATTTTTGTCTTTCTTATGTGTCCTCTGAAGCTACTCTAGCTATAGAGCTGACATGACTCATCAAGTAAAAGGATGTGATTAATATAAACAGGGAAGCAGACTCATTACTTTAGCCGAACTATTCACAGAAGTCACACTTGATCATTTCCAAAGGCAGTATATAGGTTTAGTTAACAATTACCCATACTGTTTTATCAACATGATCTGACTTTATTCAGTAGAGACCACATTTTTCATGTGAGGAGCACCAGCAAAACAACACTTTCACTAAGCTGAGCATTCCATTAGACTCATACAGTGGCTCAGGGTATTCATTCATCAGATATTTTTTGAAGTCCTACTATATGTAATGTCCTCACTAGAATTTCGAATTAACAGAGATTAATAAAGAACGGTCTCCTATGGTAAGACCATATATCCTCACTGGAAACTGGTATATGTCAACAATGAAATTTTAAAGAAATGTACAATTTCTTGGATTTATTTATTTTCTTTCTTTCAAGAAATACCTTCTCTATGAAGCCTTCCTGAGCTCCATAAGGCAGAATTTTCCCTCTGTAGAAACTTGTATACACCTCTATAATGCACTTGTCACAGATACCAAAATTATTTGTCTGCCTATTTTGCCCACCAGACCTTCCATAAAGCTTGCTGAGTAACACAGCTGAGCCCATTTAAGGGAGCACGCTTACCTGCAAAGGCTGTATCTCAGGAGCACGGCTATCTTTTGTTAGCTGCATCATCTCTTTAATTTGGTAGAGTGCATAGACAAAGGTCACCCAGGGAGAGGAGCTGACCCCCCAGGCTGGCTTGTTCACATCCTCCTGTTCTTCCTGGTGCTTGGTTTTCTTGGGCGGAAGTCTGGGCTCGATGCGTGGCATGACATCCTCTGTCTGTTGCTGTACCAGGTCAATGGTTGCTATGGGAACAGGGCTAGAGGGAACAGGAATCCTTTCTGCCAGCATTGTCTTGTCTGGAGAGAAAATCATGTTTAAATTATTTTTCAGAGTTTTCTACATATTTAAAGAAACATAAAAATAAATAAGGAGACAATCCCACAAGCCCATTCTAGCATACTTGGCAACATTAGTAAATTGCTATGTATCAAGGGCCTCGTGGTGTAAGTACTGAACAACAGATGTGATGTGTATCTCCCAGGATATCTTTATAGGTATTAATAGATACTGTATTTATTTATGAAATGTATTCATTACACTTAGATATAATTTAATCTGTGGGCATGGGTTATTGTGAATGTGGTCTTAGGCCCACTTATAAGACTGAGTTTTTAAAGATAAGTGTATCTTATATAGTAATAGCTATTTTTATTGGCCTTTTACTGAAGGCCTGGACTGACACTGCATAATCCCTTTAGGATTTTTAAAAAAAATGTGAAAAATCGTGTTTGTCTTTCTTTCTGTATTACCTGTTAGCATTAAAATCCACCCGCGGGGTTTTCTGTAGTTAGTATTCCCCTAAACAGAAGCACTTGAGGTGCTTGAGGCAAATGCTCCTTAAAGAATAGGACACCAGGGGCACCTGGATGGCTCAGTCGGTTAAGCATCTGCTTTTGATTAACGTCATGATCCCAGGGTTCCCACATCTGGCTCTCTGTTCAGCGAGGAGTCTGCTTCTCCCTCTTCTTCTACCCTTCCCCACACCATATGCGTGCTCTGTCTCTCTCTTAAATAAATAAATAAAATCTCTAAAAAGAAAGAAAGAATAGGACACCAAAGAGAATGAACCTTGTTCTGGGACCCAAGAACTAAGCAAGAATATTTCCTTTTTTTTTTTTTTTTAAGATTGTATTTATTTATTTGACAGAGAGAGACAGTGAGAGAAGGAACACAAGCAGAGGGAGTGGGAGAAGCAGGTTCCCAAAGAGCAGGGAGCCAGATGTGGGGCCCGATCCCAGGACCCTGGGATCAAGACCTGAGCTGAAGGCAGAGGCTTAACCCTCTGAGCCTACAAAACAAAAACAAGAAAACCCCAAGCTACTTAAAATGACCAGCTTTCATTTCAACAAAGGAGATAGCTTCTCTCTCTGGCAGTGGTACATACATATTCATTGATACACACCGCTAAGAAAATCTAGCCAGACAGGTCTGTTACCAACTCTGGGTTTCGGAGGGATACTAATATAGAATTCTTCATGGCTTCAACCTGAGGAAGCAGTAAGATATAATGGACAGGTTTACCTTCTTCCTCATCTGGCACTGCCAGCCACTGGATCAGGGCAAAAAGCAGGAGGATCACCAGGCAGGCCATGCCGATGCCTCGAAAGGTCGCAGCAGCCCCTGTGGAAACAAACAGAGCACTCTCAAGAGTAATTCCAGGAAATGCAGATAGCCGTCTTCCCAAACTGTCCATGTGCCGACATTCAGGGTAAAGGCACCGGAGCTTGGGATGAACCAGAGAATGATGACTAGCCAGTGGCCTCATACAGTGGAACGGGCCTGCTAGGTGCCAGGGGCCCCAGATGCTGGTACTGGATTGGTCATTCATCAGATTCTAAAACTACACTTATAAAGGATTGTCTCTGAGTGCCTCTTACCATAAAACTCAAGAGATGTTCTCTTCTTCACAAAGACCATTCACCTGTTAAACAGCCCTTTAATCAGTAGTTGGAACAGCAGTACTCCAATAGTGCCATAAATTCAGATACCCTGGGCCCACCCTCCACAGATGACTGAGCAGTCCAGATCCCTTGAGCAGGATAATCTCATCTCCACCCTACTCCCTCTATTTCTCACAAGGGAGAGCGGACAGGAAAGACAGATTGTGTTGCCAGAGATGCAGTGACATTACCAAAGGCAACAAATAGCTAGAATTTTCTGAAATAACAACAATGCATTTTCTTTCCTCTAGCATTATTATCAGCAGGTTTAGGGTACCTTGCTTCAAACCAAAAGCACAGGTGCTTATTCATTGGTTTGGCTCTTCTGGGGTATCTGTGGAGCATCCCATCGTCTGTTTGTCGTAGAAGTGTGCACAGTTACAGGCTGGCTCCAACATCATAATGACTTGAGCACACTATTTTACAATCATGGCTACCATGAAAGTGGGAACAATAATGTGAATGCTGGAGTTTGGCTTCTGACAATCTTCGGTAATAATCTGAGTGTTTACTGAGGTGCTGCTGAAAAATCATACGTTTTCAACAAAGAAGGAAGGGAAAAGGGGAAAGCCATTCTTACCAAAATAATTGACTAATACGCCTCCGATCATGGCACCACAGCCTCTCCCCAAACCCAGGTGAAGGCCTTGCAGGATGCCCTGAGCAGAGGTCCTCAACTCTGGGGGAACAGCTGCACTGAGGTAAGAAATGCATGCTGCCCAGATGGCTGCATGCGTTACTCCTGCAGAGGAAGAAGAGCGGGAGTGTCTAATGAGCGTTCCTTAGGTCACTCTCCTGGAGTGCGAAATAGTTACTTAATTACACACACACACACACACACATACTTAATAAAGACATGTACTTGATTTCTAGTCAAATATACATAACATAAAATTCACCACCTTAACCATTTTTAAGAGCACAGTTCAGTAGCATTAGGTACATTCAAAGTTGTATGCAACCATCTATCACCAGAATTTATTTTTTTTTATCATCCCAAACTGAAACTCCATACCCGTTAAACAATATCTCTGCCTAGGCCCTGGAAACCACCATTCTACTTTCTGTGTCTGAATTGGGCTTCTCTGGGTACCTCATATAAGTGGAACCATTTGTCAGTGGAACTGGTACTTGTTCTTTTGTGTCTGGCTTATTCACTTAGCATAATCTCTTCAGAGTTCATCCAAGTTGTGACATGTTTCAGAATTTCCCTCTAACATTCTCTTATATGGAGATAACACATTTTATTCATTCATCTGTTGTTGGACATTTCAGTTGTTTCCACTTTTTGGCTAATGTGAATACTGCTGCTACAAATATGAGTGTTCAAGTATCTGCTTGAGTCCCTGCTGTCAGTTGTTCAGTGTGTACACCTAGAGGTGGAATTACTAGGTCATAGGGGGATGCTGTGTTCAACGCTCTGAGGAACTGTCTGCTCTTCACAGCTGCTGTACTGCTTTACATTCCTCTGGGAAATGCACAAGAGTTAGTTCCAGTTTCTCCACAGCACTTGTCATTTTTCATGATTTTTTGATAATAGCATTCCTAACGGGAATGAAGTGGAATATCATTGTGGTTTTGATTTGCATTCCCTAATGGCTAGTGGTGCTCAAAATCTTTTTATATGTTTACTGGCTATTTGTGTATCTTTGCCCATTTTTGAACTGGGTTGTTTGGGGTTTTTTTTCTGTTGAGTTGTAAGCGTTCTTTATATATTTGATGTTTCAACCCCTTACCGGACACCTATTATGACTTAAGATTATTTCCATTTTTTTCCATTATAATGGAAAATGATTAACATTTCTAAAGATACAGCTTTTTACATATCTGAGATTATTTGTTTGGCTATAAGTCTACAAATAAGGTTACTGATTCAAAGGATATAATTTTTATGCCTTTAATATATAGTTCCAATTTCTTTTCCAAAGGAGTATAGAGATCATTTATAGTGCCTCAATTCCCCTTTTCCGTATATTTTCATCATTTGTTGGGAGGGAGGGAAGGATAAAGATAACAGATGAAAGATAATTTTGGTACAGCAACTGTGCATTGTCTGAATTTAAGTCTTTATTAGAGCACTGCTGTAAATGTAATGAAAAGATATTGCCACAGCAGGTTTTATAGCTAGAAGGGGTTAAGAAATCATCTGGTTCTGCCTAGATTAAGTCATGAGCTTGCTCCCTGAAAAATAACCTCATTTGGAGATAATAGCATCCCATTACTTATGTTTTGAAAAATTAAACTGAAAGATTAATATTCATTTAAGATTTAATCTGACATTAGTTTGCTTCTGACCAAAATGGAATAACGGCCTGGATTTGCCCTCCTTCTGAAACAATCAAAAATTGGACACGATATATGAAACAATAGTTCCCAAGACACTGGACATCAAAACAGGGATCTCTGATTGATGGAAAACAAATAAGCCATACCATATTGCCTGGTTAGAGTTTAAAAACTGCAAGGCATGGAGGGGGAGTCACTGAGTTGAGATGAAGCCAACAGTCTGGAGAGACCACAGCAGCTAGAGTTCCAGAAAGGGCAGAGTATCAGAGATGAGAGAGCTTTACAGAGGGAAACCATGGGTTTCTGCAGGTGATTTCCCTCAAGTGCTCAGCAGAGTGCTAGTGCAAAAGCATGGGATGGTCCACCACCAGGGAAAGAACCATCCAAAAGCATTACAGAAAACAGTACTCAGAACCCATGTAGGGCCAGGAATAGTGCCTGTTTCCACCAAACTGGAAAGCTCATGATTCCTGGGGTTGGGAGAATATTCAAAAGGGCCCTGTGTTAGTATTATGAAAGAGTGAGAATAAGTCTGAACACTGCTCTGGTCCCACCTAAGTAATCTTCACAGGCAAAACCCAAAAGGATCATACTATTTCCAAATAATTTATCTGTATTCCAGTACAAAGCTCAAGAATATTTATAGAAATACAAATATATCCAGCACCCAACAAAGTAAAATTCACAATGTCTAGCATACAATTAAATTACCGGGGATGATTTTAAGTGGATCCAATAATGGAATAAACACTCTTTTTACTGGATACAAACACTCTTTTTACTGGATACTTTATGCCCTATAGTTAAATCATAAAAATAATTTTTATGAGGTTTAAATGTTTCAGTGATCCTTTCAACTAGGTTATTTTTTTTTGAGATTTTATTTTATTTTTTATTTTTTCCATAACTCAGCCACCCTAGGTTATTTTTTAACTAGAAAAATGGACTAGATGATTAGAAATAGTATGCATATCTAATTTCCATGGAAATCAAATAAAGTGTTTGCTTTATCTGACTAAAAAATTGCAATACCTTAGATGATGCCAGCTTCCTCAGAACTGAATAATTCCTGGGTAGTTTTTATTTTGTTTTTTTTTAAAGATTTATTTATTTATTTTAGAGGAAGTGAGCAAGCAGAGAAAAGGAGAGGGGGAGAGAGAATCCCAAGCAGACGCCCCCTTGACTGTGGAGCCTGATGCCGGGGTGTGATCCCAAGACCCTGACATCAAGACCTGAGCAGAAATCAAGAGTTGGAAGCTCCAACAACTGAGCCACACAGGCGCCTCCTAGAGTCTTAATTATAAATATTAACCCAGTAGTACACAATGGAAATATTTTTAAATATTTCCCTTTATATTATTAAAGATGCTGCTAAATCCGTTTTTCAGATACACATATTTCTTCATTAACAACACTGAGGGAAAAAAACTCAAATATTCTAAGAAATAAGATGAATGTATGCAAAATTAGATTTATTAGTAAAGTCCAACATAGACGTGGAAATAATTTCTTAAAGATGAATCTTCAAAAATCTGAAACCACATCAAATGATTATAAATTAACATTAATAGTGAAGCCAAATCTATCGTTATATCTGTGTGTGAGCAGTCAATTGCTGGATTTACAAGTAGAGATGGGGCCTATGTATTTATGTAACAAACAATAACATATACTTTTGTTATAATTCCAGGCCAAATACAGTTCTAGCAGTAAATACGGTTTCTTTCTTTTTCTAAAACATTGAGTCTTCTAAGGTAATTAAAGGATCTCCCAGAAGAATGACTTAATTCAGGATTCTTATTAAAGATTCTAAACTATTCTTAGACTTTTGGGGCTAGTATTATGTGACAGTTGTAAAAGAGTCTGCAGTCAGATTTCTAGAGTTTCCTAACTGCTTTTGGGGACTAGTTAGGTAATTGGGAACTACATTCCTTAAAGCAACTCAGAGCATTAGGTGAAGGAAAATCTAGTATATAGTAAAAAATTGTCTTTGATACCAAGAGCAAAAGAATGAAAGTCACTCTGCCTGTATGCGCCAACATTTTCCAGGGCAGATGCAGAATTAAAAATTGGTTTCTCTGAGATGCCTCATTTCAACATATGTAAATACAAGAATCCATACCGTTTCCTAGAAAGGAAACCAGCAAAACTGAAAAATCTGCAAGATGGGATTGGGTTAGTGATACCACCTTTGTATAAAAAATACAATTGTGGAGTTGTGGTTCTTATTCTTAAGTTAAATATGGAAACATCTAGTAATCATACTAGTTATCTGAAACTCTTGTCAATGTTTTTACTACAGTTCTGGTTCTATAATTTTAAAACAATAAAAAAGCAATCTAGAAACCTACAAACTCTCCACCATTTTTCACATTTGTAAGGCAAGAAAGAAAGTCTTAATAACTGCGCTACCCAAAACAACTTTCCTGTAAGATTTGGGAGGTAAAAGATATAAGCTAAGACAAGAAAATGCTTCTGTCCACTTTATTTTTTATTAAGAACTATGAAAAAGTAGTAGATGATTACTCTCTGTATGATGACATAAGCAAATTTACTCAGTGGCATAGGTAAAAGTGTTTTCACACTAGAGCTACAACTTTTTAAACCTTTTAGTATGAGATAACTAGGTTGGTGGATCAGTCTAAGAAAAAAAGATGCCAGCCCGTGATTGCTAATAATAACAAAGGTACTTGAACTGACTCTCTTTGCAATATGTATTAACCCTTCCTTCACTACTTGTCAGAAAATTACTGATATTTGTGAGTGGCAATTCAACACCATGTGTTAACTGACAATGAATGATTCTCAAAGACCACATAGGTCACAGAAACTTAGCTTCTCAGTCTTTCCTTATCTTTACTGGGGCCACTCAAGATCACTTACAAGGCCTAACAGAAACACAGACATAGCTCCACAGCACCTACAACCAAGACCTTAACTGTTTGGGAATACACTACATATGAATAACCAAGAACCGTGAGAAATAATTATGACTAACATTACATTTTTTTCATTAATAATATTATAGCAGTTTACTGGGAATGGGGCTAAGTGTTTTATATAGGTTATCTCATTTATTCCTCCCAGTAATAAGTATTTTTTTTCCAATTTTTCCAAGAAAGGAAACTAGGCACAGAGAGGTTAAAGTGCCTTGTCCAAAGTCACACAGACAGCAGGGTAGCAGAACAGGATTTGAACTTAACCTGTGTAAGTTCAGAACGGCAGTGCTTAAGTACTAATACTATACACCCTCAAAACAGTTATTCAAAGTGTTATATAGTAAATATAACAATCTGAGAGGTTTTTTGATGTCCAACAATCTATCAGTTTAACAAAATGTGTATTCAGGGCGCCTGGGTGGCTCAGTCAGTTAAGCATCCAATTCTTGATTTCAGCTCAGGTCACGGTTTCAGGGTCATAAGATCAAGCCCCTCACTGGGCTTTGCACTGAGCATGGAGCCTGCTTGGGATTCCTTCTCTCCTCACTCCTGCTTTCTCTACAAAAAAAGAAAAAAGAAAAAGTGTATTCTTACTACCTACTTCTCTTTCTCTAAGGAGCTTTATACATATTATCAAGGTTTTTATTTGCCCCAAATAACTCTTTACATTATTCAACATTGGTATCTGATCCTATAACACGAGTTTCAGGATTATTCAGTCCGGGCCCAGAAGAATGCTCTATTGCAATAAATGTATGCAGGGATGAGAGCAAGAAAAAAAATCCTTTCTTTCCAAATAGATAGCTGCTCTTTGTAAAATGCTGCTTGGCTTGAGGAAATCACATCATTGGCTAGGTGAGAACTGACAAAGTACTGGAGAACTAGGGCTTTTTTGTTTTGTTTTTCTTGCTCTGCCACTGACTGGTGCTCACTAAGAAAACATAAGTATCCCCATGGCACCGGCACACTGACTCAGTTGTGACAGACCTTATGCATTGATGAACCAAAGCATACATTTCAGTTACTTCAGGGTACCTCTCAAATGTTAGGATTAAGAAAAAGCTTCGGAGGGCACCTGGGTGGCTCAGTGGGTTAAAGCCTCTGCCTTCGGCTCAGGTCATGATCTCAGGGTCCTGGGATCAAGACCCTCATTGGGCTCTCTGCTCAGCAGGGAGCCTGCTTCCTCCTCTCTCTCTGCCTGCCTCTCTGCCTACTTGTGATCTCTCTCTCTGTCAAATAAATAAATAAAATCTTAAAAAAAAAAAAGGAAAAGAAAAAGCTTCTGAAAGATCAACCTAGTGAAAAGAGACTGTAAAAAAAAAAATGAAAGCTCCATTGCGCTCATAATAACAGAGTCTGTATTGATTAAGGTAATGATAGCTGTTGTAACAGGTAAACCTTGGAATCTCAGTGGTTTCACGACATTTTTTTTTCTTGCTCACATGAAGTCCAATGGACATGGATCAAGAGGGGTGGCAGCAGTGCTCCCTATAGTCATTCAAGGATCCAGGCAGTAGAGGCTCTGCCACCGCCAACACCTGGGTACCTCGGGTACCAGTATGTAGCTGGCAGAGTAGGGAGGAGAGGATGGCACGTGGAAAATTTTATGGTCTGGGTTTAGAAGTGACACACATCATTTCTGCTGACCTTCCACTGAAACGAATTAGCCAAATGGTCATACCTAACTGCAAAGGAGGCTGGGAAATAGAGTCCAACCACCTGTCCATGAAGAAAAGGAAACATCAGGTAAATAGCAAGCCCAATGTCTCTGCCAAAGTCAGGGTCACCAACAGCAACAGACCTTCCAAAAATAGAGAACCCTACAAAGAACAGAACCTAGCAGCCACCTGCATGAAGCATCTGTGTGTTGCATGAAAGAAACTTTATATAAGGCATGCAACAATTATTGTTAAAAACCAAAGCTCTCCCATACTCACTAGCATATAGCACTGTAAGACTCACCATGTGTAGGGGCACCTGGGTGGCTCAGTCCTTAAGCGCCTGCCTTCTGCTCAGGTCATGATCCCGGAGTCCCGGGATCGAGCCCCGAATCTGGCTTCCTGCTCAGAGGGAAGCCTGCTTCTCCCTCTCCCACTCCCCCTGCTTGTGTTCCCTCTCTAGCTGCACCGCTCTCTGTCAGATAAATAAAATCTTAAAAAAAAAAAAATCAATCAACATGCATTCATTCAGCAGGACTTATTGAACATCTAGGTTGTGTGCCAGAGCCCCTGCTTTGCTTTGAGGATAAGATAATGTACAAAACACCTCTTAAACCACCATGGAGTTTACAGTCTAGTGGGTAAAAAAGACTGTGATTTATCTGAAAGAGAGAGACTGAGCTCCTTAAGAACAAATATATCTAGTGCCTTGACACACATTGGCTGCCGAGCAAAACAATGTTGAAACTAAGAAGGCAGTGGTCCGCATGCTGGGCTATGAGGAGGAAAACATTTGAAGATGAAAGGTGCCCTGGGAAAAGTTCCAAATTCCATGTATGAGGAAAAATGAACAGAGAAAACGAAGCTCTGTGAGTTTCTAAACTTTACAAGTTAAAAAAAAAAAAAAAGACATAAGTTGCCTTTTTTTTTTATCAAAGATTTTATGTATTTATTTGACAGAGAGAAATATAGCTAGAGAAGGAACCCAAGCAAGGGGAGTGAGAGAGGGAGAAGCAGGCTTCCTGCCAAGCAGGGAGCCCGATGTGGGACTCGATCCCGGGTCTCCAGGATCACGACCTGAGCCAAAGGCAGTCGCTTAACCAATTGAGGCGCCCCGCCTTTTTTTTTTTTTTTTAAAAAGGTGTGTAACTGATACAATAATGTTTTACAGGCCCTTGTGAATTTTACATGCTGGCACCGTGCCCTCAGCCTAGCTCAAAGAAGTTTTAGGAGGCGAGCACCCAAACTGTGTTTACTGTGTTTCCTGCTGAGACTTGCCAACAGTGTGTGCTGCAAGCTCGGTGTTTCCCCAGGTCAAGCCACAACGTGAGAACTGCTGTCACATCCAAGATGGTAAAACTTTCACTTCCCAAAGACAGCTTTAAGAACAGTGTGCACTGACTAGTCATTTGTGGCCAGGTTTGTTTTTTTTTTTTTAATTTTTTATTTTATTATGATTTTATTTATTTGACAGAGAGAAACACAGCCAGAGAGGGAATACAAGCAGGGGGAGCAAGAGGGAGAAGCAGGCTTCCCGCAGAACAGGGAGCCTGATGTGGGACTCGATCCCGGGTCTCCGGGATCATGACCTGAGCCGAAGGCAGTCGCTCAACCAACTGAGCCACCCAGGCACCCCTTGTGGCCAGGTTTTAATGCATAACTGCAACTTAATCTCATAGAGTAAAATCTTTTTTTTTTTTTTTAAGATTTTTATTCATATATTTGACAGAGAGAAACACAGTGAGAGAGGGAACACAAGCGAGAGAGGGAGTGAGAGAGGGAGTAAGAGAGGGAGAAGCAGGCTTCCCAGGGAGCCCAATGTGGGGTGGGATCAATACCTGAGCTGAAGGCAGACGCTTAACCAACTGAGCTCCCCAAAGTGAGCACCCCAAATCTTTTAACTTATATTGCTCTTGGTCCTGATTTTTATTTATAATTTTATTTTACTTTTATTGTTATATTATCTGACATTTATTGCAAGCTACCTATGTGCCAGCTAATATGCTGAATATTTTGCATGGATTAGTTTATTTAATACTCATTACCAGTCTATAAGGCTTAGAGAGACTAAGTAAATATCTTGCCCCAAAACACCTAGTTTGGGGGCACCTAAGTGGCTCAGTTGGTTAAGCGACTGCCTTCGGCTCAGGTCATGATTCTGGAGTCCCAGGATTGAGCCCCGCATCGGGCTCCCTGCTCGGCAGGAAGCCTGCTTCTCCCTCTCTCACTCCCCCTGCTTGTGTTCCCTCACTAGCTGTGTTTCTCTCTGTCAAATAAATAAATAAAATCTTTTTTTTTTTTTCAAAGATTTTTTTATTTATTTGACAGAGAGAAACACAGCCAGAGAGGGAACACAAGCAGGGGGAGTGAGAGAGGGAGAAGCAGGCTTCCCGCCGAGCAGGCAGCCCGATGTGGGACTCGATCCCGGGTCTCCAGGATCATGACCTGAGCCGAAGGCAGTGGCTTAACCAACTGAGCCACCCAGGCGTCCCAAATAAATAAAATCTTAAAAAACAAACAAACACCTAGTTTATGGATAGGGGAGCTGGAATGCAAGGCAGTCTAACTCAGGCCTACGCACTTAATAGTTTGTAGATTCTTGCATATCTTGGTAAGTTTCATATATAAGTTATAGAATGAGGTGGGAACATAAATAAATGATTAAAAACACATTGATATTTTATAAATGTGCAGTGGAGAAAGGATAATATCCTAGGGGAAAAGCTACCATATTGAAGGTTTAGCTTTTTCTTTTTTTTAAGATTTTATTTATTTGTCAGAGAAAGAGCACACACAAGCTGGGGGAGCAGCAGGCAGAGGGAGAAGCAGGTTCCCTGCTGAGCAAGGAGCCCGATGCGGAACTCGATCCCAGGACCCAGCAGGGATCATGACCGGAGCCAAAGGCAGACACTTAACCGACTGAGCCACTCAGGCGTTCCTTGAAGGTTTAGCTTTTAAATTTAGTTTTCAAATCTTCTTTACATATTTATAAATTTTTGAGATAGAACTTTCTGTAGTACTCAAGAGCTTTAAAAATTAGTAAATATAATTACAGTGGATTTTGCAGGTGACTATAAAATCAAACAATAAGCAATTATAGCATATCTTCCTATGTGCATGTTTCTTTGGAGATTTCAAAAAGCCTAAGTATGTTCTTTGCATGTAAGAGTTAAAACTAAGTTAGGAAGTAAAAACTAATATTTGTAAAATAATTGGATAGCAATTAAGTGCTAAACTGTATAACAGTCCATAAATCTGAGATCAGTTGAGAAAAGGAAGAGCTAAGTGTGTGATGCAAGTGCCAGAACAGGATTCTTGAAGCAAACATTTAAAGTGAATTTTAAATGGACAAAACAATGCCTACTTTGAAGAAAAGTTTATATATGAACCTTTAGTAACTGTAAACAAACCAAGGGAGTGACAAAGAATAAAACTGCTCTATTATAAGTTATAAGACTATTCGGATTAAAACATGATCTTAACAGCACCACTGACTTTTATATGCCAGTTTATCAACTGAAATGCTAAACCTAGAGCATTTGTCTATCCTGCCTATTCAGGTGGCAGGCTACTTGTGTTTCAAGGGTTAAGCCAGATGGAAAATTTCCAATATGGATGCTAACAGATTGGAATCATGTCTAGGATTTCCACTGTCAGGTAAGGGCTGCATAGTAACCCTTTCATAATGTCTGCGTGATCTTTCAGAACACAAGGGGAAGGGAAACGTGGTCCTTACTTGGTGAATAGGTTTACTAAATAAAAAGCGAAGTTTCGTAGATACTGGTTCAAGCTCTCCTACTAGTGACACTAAAAAACCATCTTTCACCAAAATCTTCACACAGCTCCCAATGCTTGAGCATCCTGCAGAGAAGGACCTGACACAGACCTCATTTTCACCCTCAGTGCCTGAACCATTCAGTCAAGTACCTCCAAAGGGCCTCTTTAGTTACAGCAGCCCTGGCTCGCCCTAATCTCCTTAAATGCATTTTAATAGCAAGGATCATTTTGATCACATTCATCTCAAAAGTTTGTAAGGATTCACAACTAATACCTGCATAGGAAAGTGCATGACCAATTTGGGTTTGATTTGTTATATATACAGTAAAGTATATATACCTCATCACAGTCATGAATGTTTAAATGTTCCTTGTACAAAAGCAATAGAGAAAATTCCCATGGGTTTTAAAAAATGAGGTCTTGAGAAATAAATACAATGCCCTCTACTCCACCCAGCAATACTTTCGGGACTTAGACTCACTGTCTATTTTTAAAATAAACTGCAGGCTCCTTATGGGCAGGAAGTAGGTCTTCTCCTTCTTTATATGGTGCTGCCAGTTGCCTACAGAGCAACATGTTTGCTGCAGATGGTAGCCAGGCTGCTAAAAGGATAAGCTCGCAAGAGTACTGGGCAGAGAATGCGAGAAAGAACATTGGAAAGAAACACCCTCACAGTTCCCAGTAGTATCCAGTAGTCTTACCCTGATTTCCAAATGGATACCTGCAGAGCCTCCTTACTAGGGGCCTAGAGAGGAGGAAATTTACTTCATCCCTGTCTCATTTGCTTATTATTACCAATATGACCTAAGGAGACAAATGCTGAGATGATGAAAAGAGCTCCAAGGAACGAAGGATAACAAGGAATCCTCCTTTGTTGCATAGAATCCAAAAGAGAAAGAGATGGGCAGTGGAAGATAGGGAGTAAAGTGCATTCCTTGTCTCACCTTCAGTTGCCCACTAGTTCTAGTTCTCGTGCTGTTTTGGGGAAGAGAAGGGATAAAAGGATGAAGAGATAGGCCTCACCTCTATTTTTTTTTAAGAGGATCATCTGGTGTGGCGCTGGTTGGGAATCAAAGAATGGAAGTGCTGATGATTCAATGTCAAAGATCATCAATGAAAAGAGCCAAAATCCCATTTTCCCAGCCACCACCCCATTGAGACTAGGTCTGGTAATCATCAGTAACAATTCCCGGAATTAAGGAGCAGCTATATCATGACAATGGGATTGTCCTATAGTCAAATCAGTGTTCTGTCAGCATGTTCCCTTGCCTTTACCATATCCTAAGTAGAACTGCCTTAAGCACAAAACTTTAGTCATTTGGACAATATCTGTAAAGGTAGAAGAATCTAGATTGGCAAAACCAACCTCTTCAGTCATAGGTGTATGTCTGTAATACAGTACTTATTCCACGTGAGTGAGCCACTATTTTCTGTGGGGTGGGTATGAGTCTAACAAAGGCAAGGAATTTTGTTTTTGTTGTACAACCCAAACATACTAAGCACTCTCTTCTGCCAGGGAATGAGACCGTCTCCTCCAGTCTTAGACACAAAAAGCTCTTAGAAGTGGTCACAGAGTCCTTTATAAGACAAGGAGACTCTATGTATTTATAGACGCTCCTTTTTACTTGCTTCAGATCAGTAACTAGATTTCCCTACTGGCACAGGGGAAAATAAAATGAACCTCAGAGGTATAAATTATAGCCTGCCGCAGGAAACAGAATGCCTGTTTGGATCTCCAGCTGCCTAAATGCTAGGATAATCCCCCTGAGGTATCCATAAATATGTACCTATGGCCACGGCGTACACTCTGTTTCCCTGGAGTTGCCACTCTGCTTTCCACTTCTTAGCTTTGGCAAATGGCTTTATGGCATTTTCTCTATGCCATAGTAGATTCCTATGCACCCTTCAATATCTAGTTCCTATGCGATTTCCTGGGGGGAATCTTTCAATAATATCTTTATCATTCCATCCCCTGCTCCTTCCAAGGAACTTCTTCTCTGTTACCTGGCACATTTTTCTGATTCCATCTAACACAATGTGGTAATTATGTGTTTTTACATCTAGCTTCCGCAACAGATGGTGGGGCCTTGGGGCCCAAGTTAATATATTATTTTTTATTACATTTTATTACAATTATGACATTCCCAGCATGCTACCTGACTCTTGCAGCTGGTAATTTATCTTCAATAAACTAACAGGAAAAACGTTTTTAAATTCATAACAGCATTTTTTTCTCTCATAAAATTCCTTTGTTGTTCCTTTAACCATTTCATTTTAAAAGCTTCTCTTTTGCTCTCTTTTCTTGAGTCATTTATGTCCTTTCCCATCTAATTCATATTAAATTAAAAGGAAAGAAAATATATATGCATATACTATTACAATATCTTTTCTGTGGGCATACCAGTTAGTGAGTATTTTTTAATGTAGAGTCTGCACCCTGTGGTATACCAACAAATAAAGCAGTTAAGTAAGGCAAGGATCCTGCCTCATAAAACTAGAGGTGGGAAATCCTAAGAACTGTGTTTGCATTGGCCTTGTTATTACACAGTTCTTTCCTTACAGCCCATATTTAGTGCTCTGTTGTTCTTAAGTGACACAATGCTGAGACGTGCTCTACCTCAAGACTCTTCCAGAGTTCTAATTATTATAAACAATAATTTATTATAAGACCAAATTTCCATTTTCTGTTTTAAACAAAATCTCCTTTTGCCAATTATACCATTTCATCAGGCCTGAGAAAAGTACCTTTAGCGTATGTATATATTTTATGTATAATTACAATGTGAATAAAAATTATATCTCCTTTCAATAAGGATAGGTTTTTTTTTTTCACTGCCACAATGATTTGATGCATGAGCTTGCATTTTGTACATTTTTTTAAAGATGTACAGTAATGAGTCTTTTCATCTTGGATATCATAATGAGAAATTATGTTGATTGTGCTGTATTTGTATCCTCAGGTTTAGGGGAAAATGATAATGGCAGTCTAGAAAACTAATGAAATTGTATATAATCATAGACTACTCAGTACAATTAATGATTTAGGAGCCAGGGCTGTCCCAGAAGGCCTCAACCCCCATAATCTTGTCCTAAACTTTTATTTTAATCATCATGCCAGCCACCAAATGGTTCGGCAAAGCAGTTAACAAGGGTCTTCAGTAAATAGTCTAGATTTTATGAGCTAATATGGCAGTGAGCTTTGGATAGAAATCCAAGTTTTTATTACTCCAAAGCCACATGGCAAGAGCCTCTTAGAAAAAATTTCTTTCAAAGTTATCTATTGAAGGGAAACAGTCCAATGAAGCAATGAGAAGAACTCTGGTTAGGATATTTGAGCAAAGATTTAAAAGGCTCATGGGAAAATAAAAACTTGACTCTAAAGCTTTAGTTGTAAATCATTAGGTGCAATAAAAGAAGCTGAAGAAACAAAATAATTATGGCAACCTTTTTTCAGTATGTACAGTCAACCTACAAACACCAAAGCACCAAAGTCTTTAAAAGATAAATCCTTTTATACTTAAAACCGTCTTTGGATGTATAGGCTTAACAATTGTACATAGAGCTTATTCACATTCCTTCTTCTTTGTGTGATCACAAGGGCGAGACAAACCTAGCTTTATTTGGCTCAACAAACACAGAACACTCGGAGTAACTGAAGAACCAACCCCGCCCATATCACCTCTTCCTTAACAATCACTTCAAAATCATATAAAAGAGTAGGTCTGTCCCTCCTTTCAGAGTCAGATGCTCAAGGCCACTAAACTTTTACATAGTCCTAGCTCAGTCATGTAGAAAAATAATTCTAATTCCAGCTTTAACTTACCTTGAAGAACTTCCATGGGGAGAACAGTCCAGGCATTTTCCAGGTAGGAAATATAAATATAGCGAGCTGTATTGCAGGCCAGACCAATGTAAAGAACCCTTAAAAAAAAACAACAACAACGAAGGGAAGTAAGTGGAAGCCCTGTATGAGACAGAAAACATACAAATATTAGACACATTTTCCCCTGTCCAAACCATCTGTCATCCAGCAGTGTTCAATCTTAGGAGTCAGGAAGCTAAAGGACAACTAAATTTAACCATGAACTCTAAGGAATAAGAAAACTGCTTCTAACATATCTGCACTCAGTCTTTTCAGAACACTTGTTAATATAAAAGCAAACATCACCCTTCCTGAAACTTAATTAGTAGCACAGCCAATGCTTTTTTAGGATAGTCTGGGCACAGCCCCATCTGTAATGACATTACTGGCTTCCTTCCAGATGGCTGTAGGGTAAATATGCCTGGCATTATAGCTACTTCGCTATGATGGAGCAAGGACAGGATAAAAATGAGAACATGAATATGAATGTGGTCTCACATGCAATACTCAGGACACCAAGGAATTTTATAAGGAGACTCTCAAGGTCATCAAAAACTATCCTCTAATGATGAATAATAAACTATTTGGAAATCAAATACATCTTCCTATCAGTTCAACTGATACATCTTCATTATTTAAAAATAAACCCATGATATCATATATGCTGACCAAACTAATAAATATATATCAACATCGCCTTCTTCCTCACAAACACCACCACCAAAATTCCGAGAAAAAACAAAATAAAGGTCTTAAGTTGTGCATGCAAGGATAGGATTACATTCTCTCTCATTCTGAACTAGATGAGCTGGTTTGGAAGCAAATGGTGGCTGCTGCTTTGTACAAAACACAACCGGATGGTGGGAATTTCTGTTTCTAGTTTGTTTTCCATTTTCTGTGAATCTTCCTAATCTTAATGCTTTTCTTTTTTTTTCCAAATTCAAGTGGATGAAAACTCAAAGGTAAAAGAAATAAGCCAACAGGATGGTCAGTGGTATTTTTCTAATCTTGCTCAACTACATTTTTATATTAAAATCATTCCAGTAAACACTGTTCTCTTTTCCCAACCTTGAATCAAGGAAACGAAAGCTTTGAGACATCCAGTTGGTATTAACTGCAAATATGGAATAGAAGGATGGGAGAAGGACAAAAAAAGGGCTGAGGGACAGAGATGGGATAGGAAATGGATAATACTAGGGATTTCAGAGAACTTCAGTACTGAAAAGGTCTGGGTTATCATATTCTGTGGACGTAATGTTTTTTGTACTGGTATGTCTTAAGGAAAAAAGTATATATTTCAATCCTGTTTGATAAAAGATTTCCTGAACAAACTAGCTATAGATCCATCAACCAGGGTCCCTTTGCCAGAAAACAACAGCAATAGAAAAAGCCCACAGAAAATTAAAGTGCAAAATACAGTACACAAACATACAAGTTACACACACCTATGTTTTCCTTTTTCAGTTCTAATCTAGCTCTGTTGATTACCTTGACATAGCTTAGCTCAGGGATCAGTAAACATTTCTTATAAATGGCCAGAGCACACCCTCAGGAGGTTAGGCTTTGTATGTCTCTTGGAACTACTCAGCCTTGCCACTGTAGGGCGAAAGCAACCACAGACACTGTGTATATGAATGAGCATGGATGGCTGTGTTCCAATAAAACTTGGATTATGAACAGTGAAATTTAAGTTTCATAGACAGTGGACCTTGGAACAATGCAGGGCTTTGGGGTGCTGGCCCCTGCGTAGTAGAAAATCCACATATAACTTTGACTCCCCCCAGAATTTAACTACAAGTAGTCTACTATTAACTGGAAGCCTTACCAATAACATAAACAGTCAATTAACACATATTTTATATGTTATATGTATTATATACTATATTATTAAAATAAGGTAGAGGAAAAACATTATTAAGAAAAACGTAAGGAAAACACATTTACAGTACTGTACTGTATTTATTGCAAAAAATCTGTGTATTAGTGGATCTGCATAGTTCAAAGCCATGTTGTTCAAGGGTCAATTGTAATTTGTATGCATCACAAAATACTATTATTCTTTGATGTTTTTTTTTCAACCACTTAAAAGTATAGAAACCATTCTTAGTTCTGGGCCATAGAAAAACAGGTAGCAGGCCAGATTTGGCCCATGGGCAGTAGCTTGCTAACCCCTGATCTAGCTCATTAGTTCTTGTTAACTTTGGCTATATGTCAGATTTACTCAAGTAACTATTAAAGACAACATGCTAATCTCGATAAAGATCTCTACAGCTGGAACCCAGGTATTGCCCTTTAGAAAGCATCCCAGTTTATTCCGATACTAAGCCAGGTTGAAGAACCACTGCAGCTCCCACTGATACTTTCCCATAATCCCATTATAAAAAAATTTTGGTGATACATCTTCCTTGGGTTCATATTACACATCCTAAACCTTTCTTTTGAGGCCACCTCTGAGTCAGTTATCCTGACAACTGTGGTTCACTGCAGGCCATAATCCCCAGGTCCTCACCCAAAAGTCACTCAAAGTCAATGGAGCCAGTTTAAGAGGTCGACTGGGCTGTGCCTTCAAACCTCGCCATGTGGAATTCAGTCACTGGAGTCGATAACTTCTGGGACCCTCAGATCTCAGACTGCCACCAAGAAGCCAGGTGGCTCTCAGCTTGATGTCCCACATTTCTAATCTCACAATTAACAGTCCTTCAGAAACCAACATGCCTTCCAGGAGAAAAGAGAAACAAGAAGTATCCAGGAGAAGTTACTTCAGCTCTCTGAGCCTCCATTTTTTCCTATAACAAGCAGAGACAATACCATCTATGTTGCAGGCTACTTGTGATAATTACAATATGGTGAGTCACTCAAAATAAGCACCCAATAAATCACAGCGGCATCATCATCGTCATTTTAAAGAAAAATATCCGAGTATCCTTTTGTTTTCTGACAAAAACAAGAGGAGCACTAGCATTTCTTCCTCACCAACCATTCTGGGCAGCCAGTGGCATCGAGAAATCAGCAAGGGTAAAACTGTGAGCAGGAAGGAAGGCAACATTTTGATCTATGAAAAGGAAAAGAAGTAGGTATGTATATAAAGTATTTCAGCAACCTAAGAATCTCTTTAGTACTTGAATGTGATATTTAAACTGCCATATTATTCACCGTTATGGGCTGAACTGTGTCCCTATGAAATTCCTATGCTGAAGCCCTAAGTCCTAACCTCCAGTACCCTGGAATATGAATATGTATAGAGCTAGGGCCTGTAAAGAGGTAATTAAGATAAAATGATGTCATACGGGTGGGTCCTCAACCAGTATGACTGGTGTCCTGGTAAGAAGAGAGGAAATAGTCCAGAGACAGGCTCAGAGAGACCAGATGAAGACAGTGGAAGAAGACAAGACAAGGAGGAAAGTCTCTCAGAAGAAATACAACCTGCTAAAATCTTGATCTTGGACTTTTGGCTTCCAGAACTGTGAGGAAATAAATTTCTTGTTTTTTAAGCCAGCCAGTCTGTGATGCTGTGTTACTGCAGCTCTAGCAAATGAATTCATGCATGCTCAAAAAATTAAGGATTTGCTAATAAAAAGAAATTTAAAATGTTTTACTAATCATCTTCTGGACAAGCAAATTGTTTACACTGAATATAGAGCACCTGTTCACAGTCCTAGAATATTCCTAAGCAGTAAGAGGTCTGGAAATATATAAGAATAGGATGAAAAATGCTTCTCGGTGAGATACCGATACTTACTGAAGACCTAAAATAAGGAAGTCCGGAGACAACATCATCACTTTCCTATATCACAACAGGAAGTCAGTAAGTATAAAATTAGGCAAGAAATAAAGGCAATATTAGAATAGGTTGTTGGTATAAGTGAACTTACCTAATAAAGAGGAGGAACACAATTGGTAAGAAGCAAATAATTTAGCAGAAAACAAGTACACCATGGAAAACCCAAATCTCTTATCAAATACCTTGATTCTGTATTTGAGCAAAGTATAAAAGAAGAAAGCATGCTATGACATTCTAATATCTTATGTAACTGCAATTCGCAGTATTGGCAGGACAAACGTAGTCCTTTTTCTTTCAGACACAGTATTCAAATACAGATATAATTGTGATCCACTCTGCAATTCCCTACAAAGTGTAGATTAGTTATGATGCCTACTTTTCTAAGTTTAACCCATCTATAATGTGGCCGAATACCCCCCAAAAGTCTCTCTAAACCACAATGAACGTAACTTTTGCTCAGTAAACACTACTGAGATACTGTTATGCATCATACACTATGCTGTACACAAGGAGAATAAAAATGAGGAGAACTCCTCCTTGCCTTCAAGGAACTTACAGTCTGGAAGAGAGACAGAAGTAGAAGCAAATAAATTAAATACTAAAGGGTATGAAGAAAACACTAGGGAGCAGTATGAGAGGCCCTTAGCTATCCCTGGGGGGTGTCAGGACACCGAGTTAGAACTAACTGGACAGAGTAACTGGGAAGAACATCACAGGCAGAGAAACAACAGGAAAAACTGTTAACCATAAATCTCAAGTGTTTGCAGACAGAGAGGGTGTCTGAAAGATACAAGGAGAATCAAAGTCTGAGGATTTATGAAGAGATGAGTGAACTTCTCCAGTCCAGACCCAATCTGGAAATACTTTATTCCCGAGACAACACAGGCTACGAGCCTCAAAGAAAGACCCGAGCAGGATTATTAGACAATGCTCACCACGAGACAGAAGAGCAGTAACACACACAGAGATCCCGTTCTCAGCCAAATGACTTGGCAGCAAGCCTTTGCAAAGCCTCCACTAGAAAAATGTAAAACCTCCTCAGAAAGGAAAAACCACTAAATAAAAACAAAATACTCTGGATGAAGGTAGTCTTTAGCCATCAGAAGTGGAGTATTTGCAGACAGACTGAAGATTCTGTTCAAGGCCCCTACACAAAGATGCACGCATTCCAGTGCACAGAAGGTGTTGCTCAAGGGCCGAGTGGGAGGCGAAGATAGACTAGCAACAAAGATTCAGAAAACATTTTAAACAGGTTACAAAGCACTTGGACAATATGCTCATCTACATCTGCCTGGAGTGCTCAGCCATTCCTAATGAGACAGAATTGGTCATTTATAGCAAATCCATGGAGCACAGTCTACAGCGTGCCTCAGGATGAATCAGCTTAGGGTTTCTGTATGGTGAACAGTTACGGTCTCACTCCTAAATTGGGTTCCATTATTCTGAGATCATCCTTTTACAGTCCATATAAACTTGTCCTTCAGATATTGTTACAGATGTCTTTCTAGACCAGGCAGACATCAGCTGCTAATTATAGTCAAGATTTTGGAGCTTACGGTAAGCATTCAAATGTAAGCAGTGCCCTCCTCCCCAAGAATGAAACTTATTTCAAGCATAACCACCAATTTATACTGATACTTTAAGAAGATGAGGTTTCCTATAGTCATTAATGTTAAAAAGGTAGGAAAAAATTATATCCTAACTCTTTAGAAAATAAGTAAAATATAAATGTTAAGCCTTCAAAGAGTTAAATGTCAGTCTAGAAAACTCATGTTTTCTTAAATCCATTTCCCTCCTCCCAGTCTCCATTAATGTTACTGTGGCTGTCGTGCCAGGACTTCTCTGCCCTGTCTAGGAAAACCGGTTTTTATCATCACTATCTGGAATCTCCTGTTCTCCCTCCCTCTTCTTGTCCTCTCCGTGTCCTTTCCTGCCATTCTGTGTTCCATACCCATGGGGTTTGAAAGGATCATAGCTGGCATTGCTTGGAATTCCCACTCTAAGGAAGTGACCCAAGCCACCATCACGGTACACTCTTCTCCTGCCCCAGCGGTAACAAAAGCAACCAGATCGAGGGAAGGAGATGTGGCCACAGTCCGTGACCTGAACAACATGTGGCAGGAGCTCCGACACCTCGTCCTTAGACCCCAAGTGCTTACCTAGAAGTGTCAGAGCTGATAACACACCTGTCCTCAACACCACTTGAGGCGCTGGCCTCTGTGACTGTAAGAGTCCATTCTTGAAAGGGATCCCCCCCCCCCCCGCCCCCGCTTCTGGGAAATGTCTCTAAATGTCTCCAGGAACAACTGGTCCTATCTCCTTTTGTTCTTCCCTTATACTATTAGACTATTTGTTTCCATTCGACTATTTGGCACAGTCTACACCTTGCACACAGAAGATTGTGAGTTGCTGGAAGACTAGGAAGATGTCTTTATCTCTTCAAAAGGAGCCTGTCTTGTTCAAGTGCTCAATGGACCCACAGTAACACAAGTTAATGTAATTGTACCTAAATTAATGAAATAGGAGGGCAAAAAGAAGCACTGTTTCTCTTGCTGGATTGTAGCACAGTTCTATTTTTAACTTTTTGAGGAACCTCCATACTATTTTCCAGTGGCTGCACCAGTTTGCATTCCCACCAACAGTACACAAGGGTTCCTTTTTCTCCACATCCTTACCAACATTTGTTTTCTTGAGCTTCTGATTTTAGCCATTCTGACAAGTTTAAGGTGATACCTCAGTGTGGTTTTTATTTGCATGACTCTGATGGTGAGTCATATTGGGCATCTTCTTATATGTCTGTTGGCCTTCTGTATGTCTTCTTTAGACAAGTGAGCATGACTTCTGCCCATTTCTTGGTTGGATTATGTGATTTTTTTGTTATTGGGTTATATAAATTCTTTGTATATTTTGGATGCTTACCCATTATTGGGTATGTCATTTACAAATATCTTCTCCCACTCAGTATGTTGTCTTTAAGTTTTGTTGGTTGCTTCCTTTGCTGTGCAGTTATGTATTTTTTGAAAATCATATAACAATCAAGATTTAAAAGGTGAAGAAGTTATCAAACTGGACATAGGAAAGACAACCATAAAAAATCTGGGTTAAAATAATAAAAAACTAGAAGAATTCAGCTCTCCGGTTGTTTTGAAAGTATCTTTAAGTTCATGTTCTCTCAAAACTGACAGAAATCACAGATTAGACATTTGGTTTAACCCCGACCAGAAAGAAAAGAGTCTGACCCTATATCAAAAGCTTAGTAAATGCTTTTATATTTTTGTTTTATAATATTTAAATTTTGAATATGTTATGTTTTATCATTCATCCACCAGCCTATAACTCCTTGATGCTGCCATCTAAAGCAAGCTAAAAAAATCACTCAGAATACTAAGTATAGCATTCTAATATGGATGTCAGGGAAGGAGAGTTTCACATATGTGCATGCACCTACATGTGAACAGGGTATCTCTGGAAAGATAACACTGAAACCTCATGACACTGATTATCTCTAGGGAAGAGGACTGGGAAACTATCCCAGGGGAGATTTTACTGGATATATTTTTTTAAGATTTTATTTATTTATTTGACAGAGAGAGCGATCATAAGTAGGCAGAGAGGCAGGCAGAGAGAGAGGAGGAAGCAGGCTCCCTGCTGAGCAGAGAGCCCGATGCAGGCTTCGATCCCAGGGCCCTAAGATCACGACCTGAGCAGAAGGCAGGGGCTTAACCCACTGAGCCACCCAGACACCCTACTGAATATTTTTTAATACTTCTTGACTGTTTTTTCCCATGCATTATCTACTTTCTCAAAGAATGAGCAAAGATCTGTCACTATGTTTCATGTAGCTATAAATAAGCACAGTAAATGATGTATGATGTTTGGCCAATAGTTCTCCAACCTGAAGGGATCATTATCTGAGTCTCTATTTTGGCTTAAAAACAATATGACATCCTAGCTACTATTCAATATTATTTCTGTCTTTTGAACTTATTGTGAGGTAGGATATGAGTAAACCATTAGACATACAAATAGTTAGGAAAAGTGCATGAAATAATCAGCACTGCCATTATTGTATTCTTTCCAGACAAAGGAAGTGGCGGTCTGCAGAGAGAGTCTTAAGAAAAGTGCTTATTTGCCTCAAGGACCACTTGGTACATCAGTATATGTAACACAATGGGAACCTTTGAATCAAAGGTTTTAAGACAAACAAGATTTCATTATGAAACATCTTTCTTTGCAGCCTATTTGGCACAGTACTCTGCCCAGCTCTCTGTCCTCCAGCCATGTTTGCTCTGTGCAGGGTAAGGTCAATTTCATGTAATGTTGGATGGATTTGATCCCCAGTGCCTGGCACACAGCAGGCACTCAATAAATAATCATCAACTAGAGGGAAAATATGAATACTTTAAATAGAACATCACTCAGCAAGTATCTGTTGAATATACTGTGCTAAGTGCTAGGGATATGGTGGTGAACAAATGAACTATGCATGTATTATGTTTATAATTGTGTGTGTGTGTCTGTGTGTGTGTGTAAGAGATGGGTATGTGAAAAAATGAACTGACCTATAAAAAAGACCTAGAACTAGGATGATTAAAAAAAATGGATGCCCATATTTGGCACCATTTGTGATTAATGTTAATAGGCTGTGGTTGAAGGTACAGATTATGTCATTTATATGAACAAGCAATAGTTCGGTGAACAGCTGTCAGTGGTTTGTTTATTTGAGGCATACCGAAGCATCACGCAGTGGATCTTCAGCACATGTGCACAAGCAGATAAAAGGGTTCTTGGGTACCGTCAGGCCTATCTCACTAGAAGACTGAGTTAGTATCCATGCCGCGAAGCTCAAAGAGTCAATGGCACTCCCATACCAACCACAGCTCAGCCAAGGGGATCACCCAATAGAGACACCAAGCTACTAAGCTTCTGTCACTAAGCAAGTGTAGCTGACTTATGTTCTGTCCTTGCATATGAGAGCATAAGAACCATATTGTATGTCAGAAGAATGAATGGAGGAAAAAGACTATTAACTTACCTATGCTTTGTGTGGCTACCAACACTTTCATTTTTTCTGTTACGGAAAAAAAGTGAAAGTGAAGTCTGGGCCCCTGCTGGTCTTAAGTCATTCTTTATTTTGTTGCCTTCAAATATTTCCTCTCCCATTAATAAGCTAAGAGTCTAATTATGGTAACCATCAGTTGGGTCACTGTGCTGGTCCCAGGCCATATTTACTTCTCTCTATTGTTCCTTTCATTACTCTGTCTACTTTTTCTTTGGTTGTGTATCTCTCTAGGTAGAAAAATAAGGATGTTGAAAACAAAATAGAATCTTAATTAATTGAACCCAACTACCTGGAAAGCACAATATGCTGTTTTATTATAGTTTCCATTTGAGTAACAGTTAAATGACCAAACACACACACATGGACACACCCCATATAAATTTTTATTCAAAAATTTTCCATGAGGAGTGCCTGGGTGGCTCAGTGGGTTAAAGACTCTGCCTTTGGCTCAGGTCATGATCTCAGAGTCCTGAGATCGAGGCCCACATCGGGCTCTCTGCTCAGTAGGGAGCCTGCTTCCTCCTCTCTCTCTCTGCCTGCCTCTCTGCCTACTTGTGATCTCTCTCTCTGTCAAATAAATAAATAAAATATTAAAAAAAAATTTCCATGACGGGCTCCTGGATGGCTCAGTTGATTAAGTGACTGCCTTCAGCTCAGGTCATGATTCCAGGAGATCTGGGATCGAGCACCGCATCAGGCTCCCTGCTCCGCGGGAAGCCTGCTTCTCCCTCTCTCATCGCCCCCTGCTTGTGTTCCCTCTCTAGCTGTGTTTCTCTCTGTCAAATAAATAAATTTTTTAAAAAATTTTTCTTCCATGAGATGACCTGATGTATATATAAAATACAAATTCTATCATCCAGACAAGAGTCACTGACATCTGGTATAGCCATTAATTTGAAAAAGGCCTCAAGAGTTTTAGTTGACCCTAAGCTAAATTTGAGGGAATTAAACAAGTTCATCAAAATTCAGGCTGAAGGAGTAACATGACCAAACTAATTTTAGTATATGTGCTGCCGAAGCCAGTGCATCATGACCAAACCAAAAGGAGAGAATAGTCTCGCTGTTCTTGGCTTTGGCCAGACCACAGGAAGAAGTGATAACAACTAAAAGATCAGTGACCAAAAAGAAAGGAGCCAGAAGCAGAAGGGGTAAGAACAGTAGGGAGTCTGGGATAAGAGGCTCTATGGAAAATCCACGAGAGAACTGGAAAAGCGAAGCTATAGAAGGGGACATTCAAATGTATAAAAGGCCTTTTCTATTGAAGAGGGAATGGGCTGTGTTGGCCACTTGCAAGCAGTCAGTACAAGAGAAATTGTGTTAGCTGCTGAGCAGAAATTGTTTTAGCTGCTGAGAGAAGAAGCAGGCTCTCTTTTCAGCTAGACTTGATCCTCGACCTGCCTGGAGCCTTTAGCTCAGGCCTAGGAAGCCGGATAGGAGATAGAGCTGGGAGATGAAGAAACCCAGGTTCTGACTGCATCATTTGAGCCCTGGTTAAAGCTACACCTACAGCTATTTGCTAGACTTCTCAGTTAGACAATACATTCCTGTTTTGCTTAAGCCACTCTGAGTGAGTTTTCTGCCTCCTTGAGTTCGAGAGTCCTAAGTGACACAAGATCTTGGCTACCCTGTGAGTTAGCAAGTTCCACATCCCTAGAAGCAGCCAAACAAAGGGTAAATAACCATCTGCCAAGGATTAGGGGCAGGCAAACCTAAACTGGGATTAAGCTAGGCCTATGTGACGGTATTAGTTTGCTAGTTCTATCATAACAAATACCTCAAGACTAGGAACTTAAATAGCAGAATTGGATTTTCTCACAATTCTGGAGGCTAGAAGTCTGGGATCAAAGTCTCAGCAGGATTGGTTTCTTCTGAGGCCTCTCTCCTTGGCTTGTAGATATCTATCTTCTCCCGGTATTCTCACATGGTCTTTCCTCTGTTTGTCTGTGTTCCAGTCTCCTTTTCTCATAAAGACACCGGTCATATTAGACTGGGGTCTACCCTAACGTCTTCGGCTTAACTTAACTACTTCTTTAAAGATCCTATCTCCAAACGCAGTCATATTCCAAGGTACTGGGGGTTAGGACTTCAATATATGCATGGGGGGGGGACACAATTCAGGCCACAAAAATGACCTCCACCTCCAAGTTTACCAGCAAAACTCCGCAAGGAATGCCAGTGTTTTACTCAAGAGCTCTCTATCCCATGGATCGGAAATGTGTGATAGCAGTGGTGGCTTCCTTGGGCTTCTCAAGTCAGAGTGAGGCTGCACCCTTGGAAAGAATTTTTCTCAGTTTGTACGACCCAATCCATCTATATTTATTCATTTATATTATCTAGGGGATTGCTGTTTATTTTCCCAGTAGTTGAGGTAAAGTGAAAGGTTTGGCCAAATAGCTCTAATTAAAGTACAGGGGGCAGCATTGGGGGGGGGGCGTTACACCTGGACAGAGGTGCTAGAGTTCATGGGGGAGGGGGCCTACACCTGGGCAGAGGTGCTAGAGTTCAT
>PITA01001531.1:86071-191297 GCA_004023965.1 Spilogale gracilis | reverse complement strand
AAAGCAAATGGGAACTAGGGTAATCTAGGGAGGGAAACGAAACAACAGAGACTTTGAACACAGAAACAAACTGAGGGACTTGGAGGGAGGGGGGTGGAGGGATGGGAGAGCCTGGTGGTGGGTACTGGGGACACCTAAAGCGGGGAGCACTGGGTGTGGGGAATGGGGAATGAATCTTGAAACACTGGAAAAAAAAAATCTAGTAACAATAAAATAAATAAATAAATAAATAAATAAATAAATAATAATAAAAAAAATAAAAATAAAAAAATAAAAAAAAAAAGAAGGTATAGGATAGTGCCTGTAGTTTGAATGAGATATAACAGAGTTAGAAGCCTTTCTGCATCCTTTAAATACAAATACTATCTTCAGCTTCAGTTACTTGACTCCTGCCAGTTTCCTAATCATGACTATATTTACTTCGTAGGATTGTTGGGAGGCTTATATGATACAGGGTGCCTCAAGTACATCGTAAAAACCGAGTGAATAGTAGCTACCAAAGTAATAGTCTTGTAGGCCTCACTGTCCAACATCTGGAGGAAGTTAACAGTTGCTGATATCTATCTGTTCATTCCAACGAAGTGAACAAGATTTTAAACTTGAGTCTAGTTTCATTAGTTTTGAGAACATGCTGGGCTGGTGTCTTGAAAGCAGAGGGAAAGATGTAATAGAAACAGACTCCAGTAACTTGATGGGCTCTCTATGAATGATGTGAATGATGTGTTTTTGGAAAAGGAAAACTTACTAAATGATATTGACTACAGCACTCTAATAACCCTTACAGCGTTGCAAGCCACAAAAGGACTTTGAGCAATGAGGGAGTTGGGGGCCTGGAGGCTAGAGAGAGGTCAGGAAAAATGTCATCAATTTTAGATTACCAGCCAATTGTGGTTTGGGTCACAGAACTAATGAATGTTGAATGTAGCTATCTAAAAAAGCAACAATGTAAAAACTGCTGACATTGATTAAGCATTTAGTATATGTCAGGCCCATCTTTCTTAGGTCTTTCATCTGCTTAATTTTCACAACAACCCTATGAGGTAAGCTTTACATTTAACAGAAAAGGAAAATGAAGCATAGGTAAGTCCAATAAATTATTCAAGTCATGTAAAGTGGCAGACCAGGGATTCAAACCCAAGCTGTCTGTGAACTCAGGCATGAGTATATAATATGTCCAACCCAGGCAGGCCAGAACCTGGGTCCAGGTCCTTGGCTACTGTGCAGCTGTTACAGGCTGCACTGATTTAAAAAAAAAAAAAAATTCTTAAAGTTCTTAGTATGAAAAATAGAAGGTTTGACCCAATTGGAGTATGTCTAATTAGAAAAATTATCTTCTCTGCTTGTTCTCCATCTTCTCTAAAGACAAGATGAGCTACCAGAGGACTAGAGGACTAAAGGGTTCATCACAGAAAAGAAAAAAATTTTAGTTAATTATAGGGACAGACTTCTTGGCACTGAGAAATTAAATGCCAAGAGATTTATGGATTTCCATATTTTGATTATGTATGTTTTAAGGATAGATATGGTGGGACGCCTGGGTGGCTTAGTTAAGTGTCTGCCTTCGGCTCAGGTCATGATCCCGGAGTCCGCAGACTGAACCACACATCTGGCTTCCTGCTCAGTGGGGAGTCAGCTTGTCCCTCTGCCCTCCTTCTCTCTCTCTCTTGCTCACTCTCAAATAAACAAAAAATTAAAAAAAAAAAATAAGGATAGCTATTCTTGGAAATGGGATCTGAACAAATAACCTCTGAAATTCCATCTGTTTCACTAATATAAACTCTCAAAGTTAAGGCAATCCTGAAAGAATAATGATAGCATCTAACACACATAAACCACTTAAAGTTTGTCAGACACTTTTATGTACATTGGATATGATTTAATCTTCAAAAGAATCCTATACGGTAGGTCATCTTTTCCCCCATTTTACAAAGAAATAAAGAGAAAACTGATGCTATATGGTGGAGCTGGGACTTGTATCTGAAGCTTTCTTGCTTTGAAACCCATGTGCTTTACAAATGCATTAAATTGTGGGAAACTGCCTGGAGGCATGTAGGTTATTTCTGTAACAGCATGGAAAAGAGTGTATGTAGACTTTAGAGGCCAAAGACGTGTTCAAATCTTAATCTTTTTTTTTAAGATTTTATTTATTCACTTGTTTCAGAGAGAGACACACACACAGTAGAGAGGGAACGCAAGCAGGGGGAGTGGGCAGAGGAGAAGCAGGCTTCCTGCCAAGCGTGGAGCCCAATGTGAGACTCCATCCCAGGACTCTGGGATCATGACCCAAGCCAAAGGCAGATGCCTAAAGACTGAGCCACCCATGTGCCCCCTCTTAATCTTCTTTTAATAGATTTTTTAATTTGGGCTAAATACTCAAATTTCTGAGCCTCACTTTCCTTGGATATAAAATGGAGATGATAATACCTACTTTAAAATATCAGAGTAGGGATGCCTGGGTGGCTCCATCTGTTAAGTGCCTGCCTTCAGCTCAGATCGTCATCCTGGGGTCCTGGATCAGGCCCCACATTGGTCTGCCTGATCAGCGGAACTCTGCTTTCCCTCTCCCTCTGCTGCTCCCCCTGCTTGTGCTCTCTCAAATAAGTAAATAAATAATCTTTCAAAAAAGGATTAGAGAAATCCTTGAGATAAAGATTGATAGCATGTGTAACACAATGTCTTGCAGTTAGTAGGTGATAATAAATGTTCCCAAAGAATGAGATGCACAGGAATACTTAAAATCATCTGCAATAACAAGAGAGTCTGTTAGAAAGTTTGGTTCGCTTCAAGAAAATTGATAACTGTAAAATCTGAATTTACAAAACAAATTAATTCAGAAGTGATTGTTTACTTTTACAAATGAATCACATCTTTCTAATCAGTGTTTTTCCAGTTTTAGTAAACATAAGAATTGTGAGGAGCTTGTTGAAAACGTGTATCCCTAGTTGCCACCCCTCAAAATCTTTTCTTTCAGTAGGAATAGACATTTGCATTTTTTTTTTAATACGGAATGCTTCACGAATTTGCGTGTCATCCTTGCGCAGGGGCCATGCTATTTTTCTCTGTATCGTTCCAATTTTTAGTATATGTGCTGCCGAAGCAAGCACTAGACGTTTGCATTTTAACTTGAAAACTCTTCCCCCGATTTAGGTGTTTCCTTCAACATGCAGCTTGCAATAGAAAATGCCTTGTCTATTCTGTTTAGCTTTTTATCCTGGAGAATTTCTAACGTGCACAGAAGTAGAATAGTGTGAATCTTATGTACTCATCAGCTGAGTGCAAGAACAATCGCATAGTGAATCTGCTCCATTAATGCTCCTCCCGTTCCACCCATGTTATTTTGAAGCAAACTCAAGATACCACTTCATCTGTAAATGTTTGCCTATATAGCAATTGCCCTTATCCATGGGAGATGCGTTCCAGGACCCCCACTGGATGCCTGAGAACATGGATAGTACCAACCGTATATATACTATCTTCTACTATAAATACATACCCATAATAAAGTTTAGCTTATAAATTAGGCATAGTAAGACATTAACAAATAAAATAGGCCGATTGTAATTATACCGTAATAAAAGTTAGGTGAATGTGGTTTCTCGCTTACTCTCCCTCCCTCGCCCTCAAAATATCTTATTGTACTGTACTCACCCTTCTGGTGATGATGTGAGATGACAAAGGGATGAGATGAAGTGAGGTGCAGGGCCGTAGGCTACTATTGACTGCCTTTTGACGGCATTTCAGAAGGAGGATGGTGCTTCAGGACCGCGATTGACTTAGGTGACCTTATGCTGTTGACCTTATGCTGTTAACCTTATGCCAGCTTCCTAATCACGTGGTTGAGCGCGCTAATAGCCGGAAGCGATCCTCAGAATAACCAGACTACTGTATATCTAGAATGAGAGAACTCCTATAACGATATATATGATATAATATAGAAGAGATAATACATATAATGACTCTTAAAATATAAACCACAGTATCATCACATCTAAAATAATCTTTTTAAAGATCTTATTTATTTATTTATTTGACAGAGGAAGACAGCCAGTGAGAAAAGGAACACACGGGCGGGGGGCAGGGAGGGGGAGGTCCAATGTGGGGCTTGATTCTAGGACCCTGGGATCATGATCTAAGCCGAAGGCAGAGGCTTAAGGACTGAGCCACTGAGGCACCCATAAAAATAATTTTTTGTTGTTTTTTCCTGCCAAGCAGGGAGCCGGATAGAGATGCAGGGCTCTATCCGGGGACTCCTGGGATCATGACCTGAGTTGAAGGCAGATGCTTAAGGAATGAGCTACCCAGGCGCTCCCCTAAAAACAATTCCTAATCAAATATCTAGTCTGTTCAGATTTCAACTTATCTCACTTTTGTTTTTAAGTTTATGTATTTGAATGAGGATGCAAACAAGAGCCATACATTATGATTGGCTGATATTCATTTAAGTGTTCTTTATTTTTCTAAAAAAAATTTAAGCCTGTTTTAATTTTTAACTTTTCCCTTCACCTCTTTGTCCTCTTTCTCGCCGCCCCCCCCCCCAGTAATTTATTATTTGTTAAAGAAGCAGGGTTGTTTGTCCCATAGTCTAGAGCAAGGGTCAGCCAACTTTTTCTGTAAATCCAGATAAATATTTTTTATGCTTTATACATCACATATGTGGATCACTTTGTGGTTTCTGTTACATGTTCTTTGTTGTTACTGTTTGTTTTTACCTCCCTTTAAAAATGTAAAGACCATTGTTAGCTCACCAGGCCTCATTTTCTGACTCCCCTAGTCTAGAGCTATGCTCTCTATATAGGGTGTGGTGGCTAAAATTAGTTAAAAATTCACTCTGTATGTCACTTTTCAAGTGTTGAGAAGCCACATGTGGCTAGTGGTGACTGCACTGGAACAGCACAGGTTATAGAACACTTTCATCACCATGGAAAGTTGTTGGGCGGCACTACTAGAGTTTCCCCTGCTCTAGATATTGCCAATTACATCTCCATGGTATAGTGGAGCAGGCTTCTGTGTCCTCTCTGTTTCCTGTAAATTGGAATCTTGCAAGTTGTATCTAGAGTTTGGTCAGATTCAGGTTAAATTTTATTTTTCCTCCTGGTGGTGGGGCAAACTTCTTTATAGGTTCCTGGGTATGTTTAAATATTTAATTTGTATCGTATAATTAGTATATTATATTTTATATACACATATAATATTATTTATTCTACTTTAAAGAAAGATGTAGGGAAAAATTAAGCTTTACAACAACGTTTTAAGTATTAATACTGTTATTTATTATAACGATAATAGAAAGAATATTTTTAAGATAAAATCAATAAAGTCGAGGTATACCTTAATGCCAGCTAGCCAGAAAAGCCCTGTCAGTGAATTAATTGGTGTGTGTAAACCCACATAGCAAACACTGTTAACTTCCTAAACCTGAATAGGTCATCCAATTTTTAATTTTTCAGTGGGGTGTTGATGATAGAGGGTAGTGGGGTAGATCTAACCAGATAATCAGATAATCAGGTTATTTCATAGTTATTTTTATTTAATGGGGTAATTATGTAAGGTTGATTTTTTTTGTTTTTTTTTTTAAGATTCTCTGCATTTCTTATAGGGAAATTTCTTGAATTTTTTAAATTAAGTAAAATATATGTTTTTAATTCTAAAATGAATCAAAAAAGCTCATGTACCACCTCAACTCTTCACTTAGCAATTTAAAATTAATTCTAAAACCAAATGGCATTTGTAGAATTAGGAGAACTTTGGTATCTTCCTATGCGTTTTTACCTAAAACTAAAGGGTGTCTGTAGAATTAGGAGAACTCCGTATCTTCCTATGCATTTTTACCTAGACTTAAACTTTTAATTTTTGTGTTAGAGTTGAATGCCTGAATTTTAAAAGAAAGACAAAAACATTAACTGCTTAGATATGCTAGCTGATAACAGAACTGTTTTTACTTTAATAAAGACTGTTATTTCATCTTCAAAAGTGTTAGACATAAAACCAGCTGGTTTTAGACTCTTGGTTATAATTTAATTCCAAATGGAAGAAACAGATTGTATATATAAATAAATTTTCAAATAACAACTATTAGGATGAAATATCCTAAAATGCCACATTTCTTCCCTGAGTATTGTAATTGAATATGATCAGTTACAAGCAATAAACTAAAGTAAAAGGTTAACAACAGCTTCAGCAGTTTTTGAACTCATAAGCACCAAAATTTATTCTCACTGCTTTGTTATAATACTCTATCTTCTTCAAAGGTAAACCATTATAGTGTCATGATGTATGATTATTTGATTCTCATAGTGACTGTTTTGCAATTTAGTAAACTACTTCTATTAGATGCATATTACTTGTGAAAGGAATGTAGGCCTTATGTTAATTTTAAAATAAAGAAAATAATGTTGCTTTTGGTTTTGAGAATGTATTTAGCATTTTAATGCCTCAAAACCTTCATGTGACTTGATTCCCCAAATAAGTTAAAGCCTTTAGTTTCTTTTAATTAACTTGATTTTCAGTCATGTTGTTTTGTTGTTGTTGTTCCTCCCACCTCCCCAAAATGATATTTTTAGAGGAAGTTCACTGTATAAAATGTTTCCCTTCATATTTAAATAAGTAAGAAAAGATAATAAGATCTCTGTACAATTAAAAACTACAAATTAATATCTAGGTCACTGACTTGGTTAAAATCATTGGTCTTGATGTTTACATCAGTTTGTTTTTATAGAACTTGAATCTTAAAATCATACATTTTCAATAAAATATTTATTTCAGTTCCCCCACAATCGTGGCAAGATTTTTCACATCTGTTAGCTTGTTTTGTGATGGCTTTAATATCAGCTATATTTTTATGTCAGGTAGCATAAAATCTAAACTTTTAAAAGTTACTTTTTAAAACATTTTCAAGTTCTAAGCATTTTGAGGTATATATTTAGTTTTGACTTTTGTGGGAAAATGTCACTTTTGTAAAGAGAAAGATTTTTTTTTTTAGAAAATTCTAGAAACTACAAGTTCTTATTTTTGTTACTTCCTTATCCCCTTAAATGTTGATTCCTAAATATCCCTGTTCCCTGCTTTCTCAATCTGCCTTGGTCAGCTGCACTTCTGGTACCTAAGCTGTTAGGGTTTTATTTAATTTTTTTCCAGCTTAATTGAGATATAATTGATATATACCACTGTGTAAGTTTAAGACGTGCAACATGCTGATTTGATAAATTTTATATTGCAAATGATTAACACCATAGCATTAGCTAACACCTCGATACAGTCACATAACTGCCATTACTTTTTTGTGGTGAGAACATTTAAATCTATTAGCAACTTTCAGTTGTATAATATAGTATTATATGCTATAATTGCCACTTTGTACATTAGGTGCCCAAAACTTGTTAATCTTACAGTGAAGTATTTGGGTTTTACTTAATGTCAACCTAGGGCTTCCTCTGCAGTGATTCTTCTTCATCAAGCTAGAATGGTAACCCCAGAAATTACCATCCCCAAAACTTAATTAGACCATATCAGATCAAGAGTACAAAAATACTTGGAATTCAAGTTCCCATTGGATGGGAGCTGCCTAAACACATAGGACACTCCTAATGCCCCATTACCTCAGTTCTAGAAGATAACCTAGAACCATCTTAGTCAGCCCATGGCCACCAAAAAAAGGAAAGTTTTAAGACAATCCACATCCGTCCTGAGCTTGAGAGAATTGGGTTGATCCCAAAAGTTTTAGGAGTCCGTTGGTATTGAACGCCATTTGCCATACCTCACCAGACTCTCTGTTGTCACTTTTTTATTTTCCTTTCTTCCCTGGCTTTTACAATATATCCATCCTGTCTCCAAAGGTTCTTTCTGTATGATGCATATTTCTTGCTGTTGTCCCTTTTCCAGTTTCACAGCCAAGTGTCTCATTATTTCTACCTCAGTAATCTATTTCCTCCAGCATCACAATCTACACTTAGTATTTTATGCCTTTTCTAAAGTAATTTTTTCTGCTAGCTAATTCAGTGCTGTCACCGCTTCCATCAAAAGTCTGTAATGGTTGACCATTACCATCTGGGGTACTCAAATTTTCATGACCATTTATCAGGCTCGCCAGAGCTACACTATCCATCCACCTGATGCTATCAATCAGCATAACACAGCAAATTTTGCCATACTGACTTACAGTTTACTTCAGCCAGCCTGTCACTTCCACCTCTGCATCTTGCCCTTTATTCTGTTAGAATCTCTCTTCCCAAATCTTACCGGGTTCTTTCCCGAGACTTACGAATGACGGTCCCCTATTCAGTGCTATTTATTGTACCTTGTACCTGCAGCTTATCAATGCATTTATTATATTAACTTTTTTTCATTTTCTTTTGGGTTTAATTCAAGTGATTTTTGTATAAATTTTAACATTTTAATTTGTAGGCCAATGTATATGTATTAAATTATCATCCCTCTTTAGGACATATGCTGAATGCTTCCTGGCAGACCACTAGGGAGATGTTTAATAAATGCTTACTGATGACTTTAACCTTGGGCTAATCACCTGATTTGTCCTAGGAGTGCCTATGCATACACACACACGCACACACACATACTCTCTCTCTCTCACACTCACACACATACACACTTCATAAAAGGTACCATGACATAGATTATGATCTCACTGTTTGACCTCATACACGTTATATAATCTATCCAAGCCTCAGTTTCATAATCTAAGAAATAGGGGTGATAAAATCTATCTTAGAAAGTTGTTATAAGGATGAGTGGGAAAATGTATTCAGACTGCCTAGGACAATGTCTGATAAATATACATGTTTTTTAAATGGTGGTTTTTATTGTCAGTCTGGATACTGTGTTTTAATTCATTAAGAGGGAGAAAGGGAATGATTTTTACTCTGACACAGGACTACATTAATCTTTTCTGTTTCTAGGTTGAATATATTTCAGGAAAAGTTTTCTTCACAACCTGTTCTGACTTAAATATGCTGAAAAAATTAAAATCTGCAGAAAGATTATTTTTGCTGATTAAAAAGCAGTTTCCACTTAATATTTCTTCTGTAAGTAAAGGTATGTATATGCCTGTTGCTTTTACCCCAGTGGTATATTGTATTCCAGAGTTTTCTGCTTGGTAATTAATTTGTACCCATTTCACATTTTTAAGATTCATTCATACCTGTGGGATCATTAATTATGTATTTTTCCGTATTTCCTAAATACTTTCACCATATGAATTGCATTGTCAGCTAATTTTGTCTCTTTGCAATCTGCTGCCTATTTTCTGAGCGTTAGTGTCCCAAGTCACATTTCTTCCATCTTAATTATGTTACCACCTTCTCTAGAGATACATATGGTCAGATGCATTTATTTAGACTTAGGAGCATGTAACAACCCAGAATGCATGGTTTTATAAGTTGATCAAAATTGTCACTTTGTACATTTTAACCAATGAATTATATAATTTGGAACAAATACTATGTAAGAAAATCTCCTGCTTGTGGGACCTTAAATTTAAGGTTTTGAATAAATTTGTACCCATTTATAAAGCATTACACTAAAGGGGCTTAAGAGATTCCCTCTCCTCTTTCTAATTTTATAAATATGCTACTAAAAAAATTTAAGGATCTTAATAAAAGCAAGGGCTGAGATACTGCTAGACTAGACATTGCCTTAAACTTTGTTTTAATTTCTGAGATCATGTAATATTATGGTCTGTACTAAACTGTGTCAATAAAGATATAAATGGCAGGAAGTCAGAATGGTCAGAAAAGTTATTATAAAGCAAATCCTGAGGTGTTATACCACGGGGTCAATATAATTTCATCCGAACATTCCACACATTCTCATCTTGAGAGAATACAGTAATTACTCTTGGGTCACCTTGATGAATGTTGCTCATCAATAAAAGATTACAATGTATTAAACATGTTGTCAGTCCCTAAGTTATGAATGGGTTGTGTATCTGAAGTATTACTTTATGAAAACTCATTTTATGATGTACACTAATATTGTATGGTGTAAGATAGTTTCAGTGTTCATTGCTCTGTTTCTGAACTCTGTTTCACAATTTCTGTTTTTTTAACTTTTTATAGGCAAGATTAGCATTATTTCAAAAATCAATACATATCTAGGTGTTTGCGTATATTGAAGGAATAGATATATGTCATCATAGGACAAATGATCTTGCTAAAATATATGGTAATTCTGTAGGAATTTTAAAACAGTTTTGATGTTAAGTATGGAATATAAGTATGAACTTTATTTTGCACAATATTCATATGTTATGGGGCACCTGGGTGGCTCAGTTGGTTAAGCAACTGCTTTCGGCTTAGGCCATGATCCTGGAGACCCGGGATTGAGCCCCACATCGGGCTTCCTGCTCGGCAGGAAGCCTGCTTCTCCCTCTCTCACTCCCCCTGCTTCTCCCTCTCTCACTCCCCCTGCTTGTATTCCCTCTCTGGCTGTGTTTCTCTGTGTCAAATAAATAAATAAAATGTTAAAAAAAAATTCATATGTTATATAAATTCCAGGTGAAGGTGGACTCACTATTCATGTAGCAGTTTAGTAAAACTTATTTTAAAGAAATAAAGGTAATGAAATTTAGGGGTGATGAATGTAATAGACTATCTTTAAGGCTTCTGTATAGGATAAACTGAGATCTTATTTATTTAGGAAAAATACTTAATGAAATGCAAAGACTTGTAAATGATGGTCCAGAAGGTTGGTTGAGTGCCATTTCAATTTGGAAAAATCTTTTTGAACTTGATGCAAAAAAGGACAAACTTTCTCAAAGAGATGCTAACCCACTAAAAAGAAAAGTAGAAGAAAATGACACCACCAATCCTAAGAAATTAAAAACAGAACAAATGAAAGAGCTACAAGAGAGCAGGGAATGCCAACCGGAAAAGCAAATAGAAGAAGGAACAGTGGAGCAAGGAGATTTTCTCACTAACAGAGAAAAGTCTCAAGAAGCATTTCCAAATGAGGTCGTAAAAGCAGCTGATGCCTCAAGCCAGAAGGACTTGACGTTCAGAGTTTCTTGTCGCTGCAGTGGAGCTATCGCAAAGAACTTTACTGCACAGGTACGCTTCCCTCCCAGGGTGAAGTTTCATTTTCTGAAAGAATTAACCACTCTTTATATTTAAAATTAGATGGCAGCCTTTCACAGCCTAGGCAGATAACTAGGGCTCATTTCATATAATTAAATCTCTTTAAAAATGCATTTTCCTTTTTAACTTTACCTCAGATGCTTAAAAGTAATGGTATGCCATTCCATGTAATGACCTTTTTTTTACTTTCTCCCTCAAAGTTTCCTTAAACTCACAGATATCCTTTACATTTGGAAATCCTAATATCATTGTCCTAAGCTATTTGGGTTTCCCTTCAGTTCTGTGTTTATTAAATGGTTGCTCTTCACTATACCTTTTATGTGTGATTACACAGGACCCGGACGGCAAAGACACAAATGCGCTCAAAGTCTCAACTGTCTAGGGGAGAGTGAACACCTGTTTCCCTCAAAACACTTTATCACTTGGCCTTTACAAAGCTCAGTAATATGAGAGCACAGATCTGGGTCCTTTGGCCAGCTTTAAAATCAGATAGACCCTAGAGATTGAGGCTAAAGCTATCGTTCTGCTAATTTGTCCACATACAGGATTGTAGGAGCTCAAATACTTCATCTTTCACCTTGCGTCTGTTTCCTAAAACCCACAATAATCATTTTTATCGATTCATGATCTGTTTTTTTTACCAGAATAGAGATTACACATGAGTAGACATCAATACCATAGGATATGTTGGGGGTGGGGGGTAGAAAAGGTAAAATGCAGCCTTCTTGCCTTGGACAGAAAATGCTTTCATGTTATATTTTAATATCATAACCCTAAATTACCATCAGATAGTCTGACTCATACTCTTTTCATTTTTGCTTACATTCAAATATAAAGCTTTCACTTTTAGTATTCTTTTCTATAACTTTCTGCTTTTTCAGGAAGTAGGAAGAGTAATTGGAATTGCTCTTATGAAACAGTTTGGATGGAAAGCAGATTTGAGGAATCCAAATTTAGAGGTACTGAATGTTTAGTTTATTTTTTATGCCTGTAACCTAATTGTTTAAAGACAATGTCAACTATCTGTACTGTACTTTTCAGTTGTGCTTTAGAGTTTTTTAAAAAGCATGTCTACGTGGATCCAGCACTCTTGTTTTCTCTTTGGCAGTAGAATAGTGCAGATAATTTTGCTAGTACTTTTCACTGTGGAAATGTCTTATCCAAATAAGATGTTTTGGGGTGGAATTGTTTTGTCACAGTTGAATTTTTAAAAATTTATTATACGGTTGCAGAGATGCTCTCTGCGATCACTGTAATACATTAACAATCACTAAAATAAAAAATTCTAGCTAATGTTAAAAAAAAAAAAGAATAGGAAACCAAAAGGCCCACACAAAATTCAATAGTATTTTAATAGTGACTTTGTTTAAGATTCTGGGATTATGTTTTCCTTTTTCTTCTCTATTTTCAAAATTAATTTAATGAGGTTACATGAGATTTTTTCATTGAAACAAAGTAAAACACTTGTATGGGGAGCCCAATGCTGGCTACAAAAAGTATTTTTCATAGGGTGCCTGAGTGGCTCAGTCAGGTAACAGTCCAACTCTTGATTTCTGTTCAGGTCATGGTCTCAGGATCCTCTGTGCTCAGCAGGAGTCTGCCTGAGACTTTCCCTCTGCCTCTCCCCCTGCTCATGAGATCCTGTCTCTCTCTCTTTCTCTAATAAATAAATCGTATATATATTATATCATATATATATTCATCACTTTTTTAAAAGCCATCAGATAAATTAGAGAGGTAGTTTAGTCATTTTCATGATTCATTGACCCATAAATTTATTCTTCTATAGCTTTGAATGGAGTAATAGCTAGCCATATCAGAACATTTTTTGTTTTTATTTTTTAATGTTTTCATTTGATATTTTTACTTTTACAAAGTAATGCCTGATGTATATTTTTCATCACTGTCGTGAAAAATATTTTGAGGCACCTGGGTGGCTCAGATGGTTAAGCCTCTGCCTTCAGCTCAGGTCATGGTCCAGGGCCCTGGGATCGAGCCCAATACTGGGCTCCCAGCTCAGAAGGGAGTCTGCTTCTCCCTCTCACTCTCAGTCAGCGCTTCCCCCAGCTTGTGCTCTCTCTGTCTGTCTCCAAAATTAATAAATAAAATATTTTTAAAAAAAGAAAGAAAGAAAAGAAAAAGAAAAATATTTTGACCTCAAGAATATTTTGACATGAGGGTATCCTCCTTTCGTCTCTCCTTTCCAGTTCTCTTGTACTCAGCTGGTCCCATCTCCCCATTTTCCCTTGGCCCCATATCACTGCCTAAAAATTAAACTTCTGTCATAGTTTAGGTCCTGAATAAATATAACTAATTTAATTCCTATCAGCTATTTAGTTTAATCAATAATAGCTATTAAGATAATTGACAACAGGGCACCTGGGTGGCTCAGAGGGTTAGGCCTCTGCCTTCGGCTCAGGTCGAGATCTCAGAGTCCTGGGATCGAGGTCCGCATCGGGCTCTCTGCTCGGCAGGGAGCCTGTTCCCCCCTCTTTCTCTGCCTGCCTCTCTGCCTATTTGTGATCTTTCTCTCTCTGTCAAATAAATAAATAAAATCTTAAACAAAAATAATTGACAACAGTAAAATTTGTGACCAAAATTAACAGAAGACTCAAACCTTAACAAATTTTGTTCAGCAAAATTAAGAGAAAAAATTTTATAGTGGGAGAAACTACTCTTAGTAACATTTGATATATAAAAATATCAGTGTATCCTCTCTTGAATATCTACTTTAAATAGAAAAGAATCTTAATAAATACTCTTGCTAAAATGTATGATGCAAAACATTGGAAGGTTTGGCTTTGATGATCAAGGATTTAGATTATACTCAGTGGAGTCCGTTCCAGCTCATTCTTTTCTTAATAAAAATTTGTCAATATTGGAGTAATTCTGATTAAACTATATAGTAAAAATAACCTTGGAATCAAAGTATTAGGAATCAAATGCTCTTGAGGTCAAACAGCAGAGTGAGAATATTCCATAAACCTCATCAGACTTTGTAGTCTGTAAGTAAGATTCTAACTTTTAAAATTTAATTGAGCTACTGATTATAACTTGAGACATTTAAATCCTCTTTATGGCCTAACAGAAGACGAGTAGTAGAGAGGAAGAAGCTCACCTACGGATGGTAGAGAGAGAAATGGTCACCCTTGCTATGATATGTTTGAACTGAAGAAAATTTTGTTACCCTGGAAATATGTGTAACCTGTGATGGTCCTATGTGACCTCCAGTCTTATTTGAAGTTAGAATTAAGGTGGGTTTGGGAAGTCTTCTGTAACCCACAGTTCTGAAAAGTCTGATCTAGTTATGATTATTCAGAGAATCTCTGGGAAGAAGGACCTCAAGATCTCCTCAGAGCATGAGTCTCCATTTACCTTGTATATCAAATTATCCGCAGAATCTTTCTATAGAATGCACTAAAAATTTACATTGTTTCTGCTCAAGAAAAAATGGTATGGAACACCTTTCTATATATGATCAACAAGGCCTTAGGTTTTTTATTAAAATATGGACTATTTAAAAAATAAAGTAAGTTTAAAAGTAAAACAATTTCAAAATGGAAGTTTTCCAGTTGTCAGTGCATTTGGTAATGCATTCCTATTCTGTTCTAACTTCTGTACTTGTTCTTTCAGATCTTCATACATCTAAATGACATTTATTCTGTGGTGGGAATCCCTGTGTTCAGGTAAATATTGTTCTCTAAGCTTCATGTTTGTCCCTTACAGTTTGTAAAAAAAAAAAAAGCACTTTATGTTCTTATTTATAATATGAAACATCGATATAACAGAGGGCGCTAAAGGCAAAGCATTTGAGTTCTTTACTTGAACCAGTAAACTGTTTTCTTGGTACTTAATGCGCATGATTTAATCTGGCCAGTTAGAGCTATAAAAGATTTGATTATAATCATTCACTGATTACATGATTCATACTGAAAATTATATCTAATTATTTCTATTATTAAAAGATTTTCACAGGCTCCTAGTCTGTTGGCATCTAGAATTTTTGGTAAAATAGAAAATACAGCACAGTTCTTAAAATTCACATTTGAACACTCTATAAATTTTATTGCCATTATTCTTTTATTGTGGGAGAGTATTTCCAGTTTTTAAAATCTACTTCAGGTACCTCTCTAATCTTGCAGTGTACTGTATGATAATAAATGCAAATGATTCATTTCCCTATTCCAAAATATTTTTTGAACACTTATCATATAACAGGTACCTTTCTGGATGCTCTGGGAAGAAAGAACTATTGGATAAAAATAGTGATTTCAGTTCCTTGGAAGCATGTAAATGTCATTGGCATCTTCAAAACATTTTATATGCACATCCCTGTTTACATAGTATAATGTGATTTAGATGCCCTTTTTCTGGATTCTAGGCATGGAACATTTTTAGAGATTATAAAAATTCAATAGGAATACCCCATTAGCTCTAAGCTCACATTTATGCATCTGTAAGCCAGAATGTAAAAAAGAATGCTAAGGTCATTGTAATAGTTTATTCACGTTTTCTCATTCATTGCACTAGAAAGATAGAAATAATATTTTGAAAACTATCAAATCTGGAAACACCGATAGTAACAGTGATGAGGTAGAGGATAAATTATGAAGTGATACATGATGAAGGCCAGTGAACTCATTTGGGAGATGTCTGCTTCAGCTCCTCATTCCATAAATTATTTTAGACAATGCAATGTCATGCTTCATTTCATCTTTTGAGAAAGATGCAAATGAGCAAAGAACAAATTTACAAAGGTGATTTTCTTCCTAAAAAACAGATTTCAAAGGTTAGCATCCATCAGCCCTACTTCCCATACTACATCCATATCACAGAACAGTATGTTCCTTTTGGTGACTCCACATTAGCAAGAGTTCCCATATATTCCCTATGGGAAGGCAGGAAAGTATGTTAACATTTGAGAAAGGTTTTTTCCCCTCCTATATGATTAGATTTTTATAAGTCAAACACTAAGAGTTTAAATTTCAGTTATCCAACAAATTTACCTTTTTTAAAAAAAAAAGATTTTACTTATTTATTTGAGAGAGTACCAGCAGACAGAAGGACAGAGGGAGAGGGAGAAGCAGGCACCCTCCTGAGCAAGGAGCCCAATGACAAAGGGCTCATGATCCCAGTACGCTGGGATCCTAACCTGACCTGCAGGCAGGTGCTTACCTGACTGAGCCACCGAGGCAGCCCACAAATTTACCTTTCTGAAATACTACACTGGCTGGTTAGACAAGGTGCCAGTTAGAGAAGATATTTTTGTAATAAGGTTGCAAATATTCTGTAACTTAGCAGATACTTAGCTGTATGTTAGATGACTATGTTAGAATGAGTCGCAGATGTGAACAGGTTAATCATTTCTATTTATATCATGATCTTCTTTACTAAATAATAATACTGGGTATACCATCAGGTTCTTTTCTTTGTAGGGTACCTTTAGCCAGCAGAGCTTATATCAAGACAGCCGGCCTGAGATCTACCATAGCATGGGCAATGGCTTCTCTTGCTGGAATTAAGGTAAGGAAAATGTTGGTATTCTTATTAACAGCAAGGTCCTTTGCATAATCAACTGATTAGTGGACATCTTGGTTGCTTGCTTGCTTTTCCTTTCTTTTTGTTTCTCTTTTTTCCTATTCTTTTCTTTCTCTTTCTGTCGCCCTTACAGTTCAATATGGCTTTTTATATTGCTGAGTTTCTGAGACTATTTTGGCTATGAAAAAGCTGAGTCCAAAGATAGCTACATTTTTTATTATGTCTAATCTTTTATGTCACAATCACATGGCCTGTAAAACCTCTACTTAAGTTTTAAGTTTTTCTCTGTGACCAAGATCGGAATCAATGTTTGTAAGTGTTCTGTGGATATAGGAAAATAATTTTGTTTTTTAGTCAAGGAATGTCTGCTGTGTTACTGTTTTACTGTCTGCACAATTCTGAAAGGTATTTCAAAATCTCATTAGGTTACTATATTTTTTTAAGTTTTTGCACATTAGTTGTTGCCTTGGTCAGCTGCTGTCTAGTTTGGTGTATGCACATTTATGACTTCCATTGTTTCATCGGGAATTACACCTTTTTATTGTAACATAAAGTTCTCTTTATCTTGATTAGTGAGTTTAAATTTAAATTTCATGTCTTACATTTTTATTCCTTTCTTTTTCTTTGCATTCGCTGCATTTCTGTGACACTGCTTTATTTTCAGCTTTGCTCTCAGTACTTAGACACAAAGACATAGCGCAAGATGTATCACTCCTCCCTGTTGTTCTTCACTTTTGTCTTTGCCTGTTTGAGGTCTCTGCTCTGGTTTATTTGTTGCTTGATTAAAGCCTTGTCTTGGGGCACCTGGGTGGCTCAGTTGGTTAAGCAAATGCCTTCAGCTCAGGTCATGATCCCAGAGACTCGGGATCAAGCCCCACATCGGGCTCCCTGCTCGGCGGGAAGCCTGGTTCTCCTCTCACTCCCCCTGCTTGTGTTCCCTCTCTCGCTGTGTTTCTCGCTGTCAAATAAGTAAATAAAATATGTTTTTAAAAGCCTTTTCTTAGGTAATTTCCTCAGATTTGGTATCCAAATAATACACTAATACAAAATTCCTATATATCCTCAAACCTGTTTTTCATTCTGAGATATACACCCATCTTGACTGGACGTAAGAGTCAAGCTTCCTGGAGCTATCCTCCAAGTTGCTTGTCTTTTCTCACATGGTTTCCATCTCTTTGTATTTTGGGTCTACATTTTGAGTTATTCTTGAACATAATCTTCCAAGCTATAGCAAGAGTCATAGAGATATGTTCTACTTTATTCATCGAAATTTTTAGCTTAAAAATCATGGATTTTTAGCTTTGAAAAGTTGTGTGTGTGTGCACACTACATTTGAATATCTCTAAAAGCTCTTAGTTCTTTCATTCAAAGACTTATCTGTCTCCTCCAGGAATAATATTTCACTAGGTATATGTTCACTCTCTAGCTACTCACAGACCCCTGGCCTTTGAATATATCATTATTTTCTTACTGACTCATTGGGATTCAACTGTGGTTATTAGAATATTTTAAATGCCTAAAATCCTATAAATGGTAGAAGGCAAATGGATCTCTGGTGCCACTGGGGTTGGCAGTGTAAGGAGAATCTGTTAGCCATGCTGAAAACTTTTCTATTTATAGGTGACAGTTTTTCTATTCACTGGTCTTTCTGCAGATCTGTAGATCTCTGAAGATCAGGTTCTCCCAGGTTCCACTGATTTTCCCCCCTGGGCTCCAGTGCTGGTCTCTAATCCCCCACCCAGCCATGGCCGAGTGGCCCCATACCAGTTTCTTCTTCTGCGACCCCAATGAAACTCAGGGCTTTCTCTTAGCACTAGTTGCCTCTACATCTGAGCATCACTTGGGCCCAGAAGTCAATAACGTGGAGCTGAGAGAAAAGAAGAAAACTACTTTTAAGATTATCCTGTTCCCAGAATCCATGATTTCCTTTTTTATTTGATTTTAATCTTTAGTCCAAATTTCTTTTAGTCTAAGGAGAGAGAGGGATGGTTACCAAACTGCCAGTGATCTCATCTCAGTTTTATGTAACTATATAACTATATATATATATAAGTATATGTATATATACACATATATACATATTATATAAATATAAATTTATATAACCACCTTATACAAGTTTGAAATGTTACCTTTATCTTGACATAAACATCCATTTGTCAGAAAAGTAGAAAGTAAATTAAAATATCCAAAGCTAATGTTATATAAAATATTTCCTTACTGTGAGTTTGCCTTGCTAGAACCTAGAGTTAAGAATTGTTTCTCTAAATGTGACCACCAGCATAGGACGTCTGCTAAAGCATGGAAGAGGTAACACAGCACAGTTGTTTTGGAGGAGTTCAGTAATTGTTTCAAGATTTGTTTTCCTTTAATGCCCACAATTCTTGGTCACGCAGCTTCAAAGAATGAAGAGGTAGACCAGATGAAGAGTGGTGGGCAGCAAAGCTAAGTTTATTGAGAATGCAAAGCTTCTGAAGAGAGAGGGGACCCGGGAGTTTTGACAGTTTAGATCTAGGGGTTTTTATGGGCTTGGTGATGGACTATTTTAATCTGATTAACCCTCCATGCACCTGTCATCCATCGGGTTTTTGTCATCTACCTACCCCATGAGAAAGGAGGAGGACTCCTTCCAGGGTGGTGTAAAATCCTTTTAAGGTGGTTTCTTGTTAGGGCAGGGACTTTCTTCCAACCATCCTTCATTATAATGACCCACAGTGTAAATGATCCCAGTATCCAACCTTGGGTATGTCAGTGCCTCTGAGGATGTTGGATATTTTTCATGTTTACCACAAACTGTTCTCCTTCCTATCTGAACAAGGAAAGTCAAGTTCTGTAAGTCTTAGTTATTAGTATAAGCATACAGAAATACTTGTCTACTTCTGCCCAGGTACGCATCGTTAGAGAAGGTCCTGTGGTAACATAAACATTAAGGATATTTAAGGTCAGATCACACCATGGAGCATGGACCATGTTGGAAGGAAGAGCACAGTGCTTGACACATATTAAGATCTTAATAAAAATTAGTTCTCATACCATTGTTATTTTTAACTAAATTGTCATTTAGGTCCTATTACTTACTGCCCCTTCATGGGGTATCCATTGGATACTCTCCTTAGAATTTCTGCCCAGGGGAAAATCTCTCTTCCTCTCTCTCTCTGTCTCCTGAAGGACATTATGTTTCTTTCCATTAGGTGCCCTCTGGCTCTGACTGAGACTTGGCTAGCCACTGAGCACTCTGCTTCCTCTGTAAACATATCGAGGGACCATGGTCCTAGAGGGGGTAGGTGTCCTACTTGCTCCTCACCGTTCCTCCTGCCCAGAACCATTAGAAGCACAGGCCATGAAATTATGCACGTGCAGCTCTCTCTCTCTCTCTTCCTATCGTTTCTATGAGAGTATAAGCCGCTGTTCCTGTCATAAAGTTCTTTATGATCTCAATGGCTACTCTGTAACCTGACTCTTTACTGTCCCGGTTTCCCTACCTTTAATGATCTACCCTTGTCAAGTCCTGGACCCTGTCATATACCTTCCAAAAATCTCAATTTCAGGGATCTTGCTCTTAGCCTCTTTTTCCTTCCTATTCAGTTCCTCTAGCATGCCACCACCCAGTTCCTTAACCGCTGGGGCCTCTAGTCATTTGACCTTACCATTGTCTGTTTCTCACCACCTGTCCTCACCCCACCTTCACAGCTTGGATTCTATGTTCTACCACTATAGTCATCTCCTTGCCCACATTCTTCACTCTCTTGTTTCTTATTTGACTTAAATATTGGAATCAGAAAAGAACTTCAACATGTTCTCCTCACCAAACCTACCAGCATATTGGAGTCTGTGCCCACATACTCTGCGTTATCATCATTGCAGTAAGTGAGCTGTCCTTGTTTCACTCTGGTACTTGCTTCCTGGATTCTGTTACCTCATGCCTACTTCAGGACTTTTCTTTCTACTGCACATTCCCAGCAGCATGTACCCTTGATTTAGTATCTTGCAGTTTAACAAAATAACCCTTTCCTGAACCCACATGCTCCTTCTCTGCTTCCCTTTACAGAAAAACTCTTAAAAACAGTTGTCCATATTTGGTGTCACTACTTCATCCCTTCCCCTTCTCTCCTGTGCCCACTTCCGTCAGGCTGTCACCATCAGCACTCCCCTGACACTGCTCATCTTATCATCTTACTTACCTATTAGCACTTTGATACTGCCATCACATCACTCTCCTTCCCAAAACGTTTTTTTCCACATTTTTTTGGAACACCACTCTAGTTCTCCTCCTACATCAGTATGTGCTGCTGTCAGTATGCATTGCTGAATCTTCATCTCCTAACATCTATACTTAGGAGATCACCAGGGTCCAACCCATAGACTTTTATTTTTTAACTTCTCTCACTTTCTAGATGACTCATGTAGTTCTGATGCTTTAAATACCACTTATGACTAACACTGAGTGTTCCCAACTTTATATCTGTAGCCTGAACCTCTCCCCTGAACTCCAGACCCATATGTTCAACAAATCATTTGACGTCCATACTTGGTCTAAGAGCTGTTTCAAAATTAACATGTCCAGAACTGTACTGTTGTCTCCTTCGATGCTTCTCCTTCCCATCTCTTCCCATCTCAGTAACAGGGAACTCTTCCAGTTGCTCAGGTCAAAAACTCTAGTCATTTCTGATTATTGTCATTCTTAAACATCTACGTCTAGTCCATTGGCTCCACGTTTAAAATATATCTGGAATCTAACCACTTCTCACCACTTTTACCAATAACACCCTTAACCCAAGTCACCGCCATCTCTTGCCTGCTTCTCCTAACTAGCCTCCCTATTAACAGTCTTACCCTCTCTGGTCCATTCTCAGCAGAGCAGCCAAAGTGATCCCTCTGAGGTGTAAATGGCATGTTACTCTTCTGCTCAGAACCCTCCAGTCGTTTCCCATTCTTCAGAATAGAACTAGAATTCTTGCAGTACCTAAAAGATGTGACATGATGGTGACTCTCCCAGAACGGGTATAATTCCTTTTTTCTCCACATTTCCATTTTTCCCAGGCACATGTAGGATTACACTTTTCTGGCCCCTTCAAATCATGTGTGTCATGTAACTAACATGCTTCAGCCAGTTCAGTGGTGGTGGAAGTGATGAGCCTCACTTTCACATGGCACCTCTAAGAGACAGCACACCATTTGTCATGCTTTTCCTTCCTCTCTGCCCCAGTCATGGCAGTGCTCCGGATGGTGACCACTTCATGAGGCTGGCTTCCAGAGTAAGAAGCAGAAGCCTCAGATGCCCTACTGTGGGGATATAGCATGAGCTGTGTCTTGTTTTCACTCGAAGATGCGGTTCCTACAGGCAGCATAACCCAGTGCTTCCTCTCACATGAACACCACCAGGGACCCTCATACTTGCCGAGCATACATCTGCCTTATGGCTGTAGCCACCTGAAATTCCTAAGAAGGTGTAAAGAGCAATCATTACTCTTGAAATTTAGGTCTCTTTTATAATACATATTTATGACTGGCTGAATAATACCAAATCAATATTTCTGTCTGTAGGCTGGTGCATTTGTTTTAGATCCGATGTGTGGGCTTGGAACAATACTTTTGGAAGCTGCTAAAGAATGGCCAGTAAGTTCTAAAGCTGGATGAGCCGGGCGATATATTTACTTTAATCGTTATGTGCATATTCACTTCCCAATTATTTATCAGTAGATTGTCTTTTTAGGATTATTAGCTTGGATTACATGAGTTGCTGTTTACTGTTGTCAGAATGGATTATGAAGGGTTGATTAAATTGCTTAAAATACTATGATAAATGTAGGAAAATGTGGACAGTTTCGGTGATTAGTTATGACAGATGATGCTAATCCCCAAATTCTTTAGACGTTTTGTTATTGTAAAATAAGGATAGTTTTTAAAAATTAACAAAGACTTCTAGTTTTTTGCTATTGACTGTCATTTTAAAGAAATACCATAAATTTGTTTTAACCTGAATTAACAAATCTATTAAATTCATTTTCATTATTTGAGAAGAAGCAAGTAGGTTTTCTTAACTACATAAACTGTCCAGTAGTTTAACTCGTACTTAAAACATGACTTTCTTTCCTCATAGGATGTGTATTATGTGGGCGCTGATGTCAGTGACTCACAGTTACTAGGTGCATGTGATAATCTGAGAGCTGCAGGCCTTCAGGATAAAATTGAATTACTTAAAGTCTCTGTTATAGGTAAGATATTAAAAATGCAAACATTTGGGAAAATGAACACATTTAAATATATTTAGAATCATAATGTTAAACAAAATTCATTTTCCATTTGTAAAGGTTGAATATATCTGTGGGGCTAATCCTTGATTTATTTCCAGTAGTATAATCATGACTTATTTTTCCAAAGATTCATTATTAGTATCAACAGTTATTCAGTCTCCATAAGCATTTAAGTAAAAGTGCCTTTTTAAGATGTGTTTGTTGTATCTGAACCATTTCTCACATTGTAACCAGGGATCACTTAATATAGGCATAAAATAAAGAGGACAGTATAATAATAATAAAACTTCAGATTTTTTTAAAGATTTTATTTACTTATTTGAGAAAGAGAGAGAGAATAAGTAGGCAGAGAGGCAGGCAGAGGGAGTGGGAGAAACAGGCTCCCCACTGAGCAGGGAGCCCAATGCAGGGGCTCGATCCCAGGACCTTGGGATCATGGCCTAAGCCGAAGGCAGCCACTTAACCGACTGAGCCACTCAGGTGACTTAAAACTTCAGATTTCTTTCAGATGAATGTTCTGAATTGTCTTACCTTTCTCTTGCCTCACATTGGACAGAATTCCCATAGTATATATGAATAAGGGAACCATCCATGTTAGCTAAACCAGTACTTCCAATGCTAAAATGCCTGAGGCAGACCAGGACAGTTGGTCACCCTGGGAGGTAGAAGAGATCAGCAGTGACACACATGACTAGAAATCAACTCTGCTGAGTCCAGTCCAAATAATATTTCCTTAAGACCCATAGTGTTTAGACCATTTCTTTCCCTTTCCTCTAGTACATCTTTCACCCTTAAAAACGAGCATATTTAATCTCCAGCTAAGAAAATGGTATTCTCTTGAAACGGTGTGAACAGGTAGTAGATGGTCCCAGTATTAAACCTATAGTCTGGAGCAACAAAGTGTTGTTTTAAAGTTTTTTTATTGTAATGGAAAAGTAAGAGTATCAAGAAGAAAATATTAGAGGGACTTATGCTTAAAAACACAATAAGGCAGCCTCGAGGAAGAAGTTATATTGTTGATTGAGATATCTTAGTTGTTTGCTGCCACAACTACCTTTTCAATCTTTCTGTCATGGTTGGTTTTTTTCTCTTTAAGTATTTTTGGGGTTTTTTTGTGTGTGAGAGAGAGAGAGAGGGAGGGAGGGAGAAAGAGAATATGAGCGTGTGCTCATGAGCGAGGGCGGGAGGTGTGCGGAAGGGCAGGGGGGGAAGCAGGCTCCTTGTTGAGCAGGGAGCCCGATGCGGAACTCGATCCCAGGACCCTGAGATCATGACCCGAGCCGAAGGCAAACGCTTAACCAGCTGAGCCACCCAGGCGCCCCTCTGTCAAGGTTTTTAATGGGACTCTGTGAGTCAGACACAGGTTTTTAGAGGAAACCAATGGACGATGAGGCTGAAATCAGCTTTCATGAACTCTCTTTCAGAAAGGTGTTTTGGGGGTACTTTCAAGAAGACTAGAATGGCTTCCTCAGCTATTGCAGAGCAGTGGTTTTTCAAACCCTTTACGATCTCCTGAGGGCCCCAGAGGCATCGGAAAGGAAGCACCAGCTGGCTCTCTGACCTGTGCCACGCTTCCAACTCCATTTTTGTCTACTGTCATATGAGGGGGCATTTTCCGTAAGATTTCACTTTAAAAACAAGCAAACAGGTTCAGTTGTTGTTTTTAAGTGTTGAAAACAAAAGATTCTCCAGGGCACCAAATAGGCAAATAAAAGAAGGATCATTCTAAGTGCCATGTTAAGAATAGAGCAGGGAGGAGGGAAACAGGAAACAAAGAAACTAGTTAAGGCTATTGCAATAATCCAGTAAGGAATGAGGTGGCATGGGCCCACGGGCTATTCATGGAGGTGTTGAGGAGAGGTCAGATGCTTAATTTTTGAAGGTAGAGAGAGTAGGATTTGTTGTTGGATTGAATGTGGCCTGTGAGAAAAAGAGCAAGAATGACCCAGCTTCTTGCCTTGAGCAGCTGGAGGGTGGTGTTGCCATTCACTGAGTTGGGAAAGCTATTGGGGTGCAAGTTGGAGTTCTGGATCATTAGGCACCAAGTGGAGAAGATGGCAAGTTAGTAGCCCCAAGCCCAAATCTGGAGTGTAGGGGAGGAGTGAGGCATCATCAGTATAGGTATCATTTAAATCCAAGAGATCACCCAGGGAATGACTATAGAGAAAGGAAGGAGGCCTGGGGGTGAAGAGAGCCCTTGAGAATCGAAGTTGTGCCAGGTTACCCCAGGCTAGGTTGTGCCAGGTTACCCCAGGCTAGCGGCAGCCAGCAGGGCACATTTCCCTAAACCATTGTTGAGGCCAGATAGTATAATCTTATTGCAGGAGTGCTCTTTTTTTTTTTTTTTAAGATTTATTTATTTATTTAATAGAGATCACAGGTAGGCAGAGGCAGGCAGAGAGAACAGAGGAAACAGGCTCTCTGCTCAGCAGAGAGGGCCTCAATCCCAGGACCCTAAGATCATGACCTGAGCCGAAAGCAGAGGTTTTAACCCACTGAGCCACCCAGGCACCCAGGATTGCTCTTGAAAACTATAAATTTGATACATTTTTCAAACTTACTTTTCCTCAATTACACTAGTGAGATAAAACATTTTTCACAGCATGTCATTTGTAGGTTGTTCTTTTGTGAACTGTTCTTAGAGTAACTTTCTGGAGGGAAGAATGAACCATCTATTTTAAATTTTTTCATCATCCTAAGCTTTTAATACTAAATTTCAGTCTAGAGGGAACCATATATATCTTGTGTACATAGGGGCCAGTATTAACTGTTTAATAATTAGCCCTTGATTACATATCTTTACTTTAGAGGTGGACATTATAGCTAGAGCCAGGTGTTTATTTTCTTCACTAATTTGGTTTCACCCTTAAAAACTTTAATCATAAACACAGTCTAGCATGTTGAGACCCATGAATCAGTCCTCTGCTCAACACTAACAGGTGTGAGCATCTCACAGCGTTTTTATTGTAGTAAGAGCACACAGAGACTTCAGAGTCAAACAGATCAAGTATAAATCCTCACTCCACCATTCTTTCTCCAGTGTGTGGCCTTCAGCAAAATCCTGGCCCTCTGTATTTTGTCATCTACAGTATGAAGATAATCCCTACCTCATAGAGCCTGTGGTGGGGATTTATCACATAAGCACATTGAGTACTTTGCCTAATACACGGCATGATTAAAGACCTCTGTAAACATAGATATGTCTAGGAAGTTAGTAATAGTCCCATCGTGATTTGTTTCTGTAGAATTACCATCTTTGTTCTGTGAGCGTTAATGACTGTATTTTTTTCTACTTTTTAAGTAATCTTTGTAACTCTCTACTGGTAGAAAAAGAGATGATCCTTTAATATGCATTACTTGCTTGTGTTTATTCCTAAGTTTTAATTATCATGAAAGTTTGGAACCAGATGAATATTATCTTACAGTCTATCTTAGGAACTAATTAGTCATTGGTTAGGCTTTGTTTTTTGTTAATCTACAGATTTTTATATACATTCTTAGAATAAGATAGAGAGCTGAAATACAGATTTGAGCAAAAGAAACACATGTATAAGTTAATTAAGATGACAAAATTGTTGACAGGTGAAAAAAGGAATGTTTTCCCTTCCAATTAGACATTATGTAGTCTGCCAGACATTACTTCGGTGAGAGTTAATATAACAAGCTTATTGCTAACAACTGTGCTTTGTTCTCGGATGTCATTCATTTCAACCCTTGTAGAAGTAAAGCATGCTTTTTTCAGTACGCCCAGAAGCTGCCCACAATGTGGTGGTTGCATTTTCCTATCAGTGTGAGTTTTCCTCCAGGATCTATCCTGCCCTTGCTGGCCTGGGCTCTGGTTCCAACCACGTGTCTTGTGGCCCATTTAGGGAATCAGGAGGAAGTGTAGGAAGTGATGGGTTAGGTGTACGTGGAATATGTGGAAATAGGGAACAAGAAGCTTGCCACAGAGAGTTGAGTGTTTTTTGGTATAATGGCTTTATAATTTGTTATATGGTTTCAGTCCTTTTTTTGATTTGATAACACTTACATTCTCTAACAAACTCAGCAGTAATAAGTTTTTTAAAACACATGTTTAATGAGAAAATAAAGAGTTTCCATTTATCAAGAAAGCTGATAAGCACATTACTTAAAAGTAAAATGTTGACATTTATCATCCACTGTGAGGGCGCCATGGTGGTATCAAATGAAAGAGATATGTTTATAGGAGCATCTAGCATTTGCTCCAAAACATAATAATTATTTTAAGGAGCCTGAGCCCAAAGACAGCCACTTATCAAATGCAGCTCGAGAAAATGCATTTAGCCATCATTCTGTGAAGCATGACTTTGCATTTAGATCAAATGACTGTTCTAGATTAATTTTGCTCACTTTCAGTTCCAAGTTTTCTTATGTACGTAGACAAAATGAAGCTATAGCTATTAATTTGTTGGCTCCTTTAGAAGAAGACCTTGGCAGACAGTTAAATATTGCCAGTTTTGTATCAGTGTTATCAGATGCTTCAAAAAGAAAATCCATTAAATCTGTTCCAGTGGTGATTTAGCTTTTCTTTTTCCCAGTTCTTGGAAATTTAGGAAGTTTTTTCTGTCAAATATAACATCCTTCATAATTGTGAGTGCACTGTAAATTCAGCTCAGAATTGCATGTGTGCCTGTTTACACAGGATTTAGTGGTGATGAGTATTCTAACGAAATCTGTGAAGCAGAAATGTACTTGAAATTTGGCATGGTATCCACATAATTCATGATTATCTTCAAACAAGCTCTTATGTTCTATAAATGAAAGAGAAACTTAAGTTACCAAAATAATAAACTTTTCAAAAAATACTTTTTAAATACACATGGGATAACTGACTTGCAAACTATTTGTGATGAAGATGGTTGCAAAAAAACAAGCAAACATCCTAACAGAGCAGTTTATTTCCTTACCCATCAGTTGGATTTAAAAATATTTAAGCCTTCAAAAAATGACTTTTTTGAATCAGAGTATTCTGTAATTGTCCTATAAAAGTTTTTTAAAATAAACCAGTAGGCTCATTGTGGTTGAATTTTTCAAAAAAAATCCATTGGAAATCTGTAATCAAAAAATTTGACAAAAGTAATGCCCCAAAACTTAAGTTTCTGCAATTTCGATGAATTGCAGTTATAAAAAACAAAAGAGAACATTAAAATCCCTAAAAACATCAGGGAAGAATCGAACAATTTAAGACTGAGAGCGCAATAATGCCCAAGATTTCTTCTTAAATTCTATAAATACATCTTGGATATTTTATAGGAAGAATCTTCTAGTGGCTTTCTTTAATTGGATAAATGTGTATTCTAGAATAGAATGGAATCAAATTGGGAAGGGCTTCGATTCTGCAGCCTCTAGACTTGATAAACCAATTAAAAGAACAGTAGAGACGATTTATTTGAGGTTTGTGTTGTGAAAATGTTTGTCAGAGGCACTCTAAATGGAGAGACTGAACTAGAGGACTGAAATATTTACACTTTCCCTATGAAAGAAGTAGAACTGACAGTATCCTCCAGTTAGCTGAATTTGCTCTGAGCTCTACTGTTACTTTAAAACCTGTAAAGAATTTTTTTATCAAATAAAAATTTTAGCGTCTACAGAGAAGTTTATTAGCCATAAAAATGAAACTTTAAAGAATACTGCAGGCAGGGCGCCTGAGTGGCTCAGTTGGTTAAGCGACTGCCTTCGGCTCAGGTCATGATCCTGGAGACCCGGGATTGAGCCCCACATCGGGCTTCCTGCTCAGCGGGAAGCCTGCTTCTCCCTCTCTCACTCCCCCTGCTTGTGTTCCCTCTCTCGCTGCTGTATTTCTCTCTGTCAAATAAATAAATAAAATCTTAAAAAATTAAAAAAAAATACTGCAGGCAATTTTATGAAAAAAATTTGAAGTTCCTATTTAGAAAAATACATTCTTCAGAAAAATATCCATAATGATATGGGATTAGAGACTGATACATCTAAGAAACTAATCAGTATAAGAATACAGATCACAAAAAAATGATTTTACTTGTTAATTTTAATGTTAAAAAATTTTAAAAGTTTGTGGGTTTTTTCATTTCAATGTGTCCAGATATTTTTCAGCTCACTGTAATAATAAACAATGTCAGCCAATAAATATTTCAAAAAGTATGTAATCTTATTTCTAATCGTCTTGTTCTTGAAAATGTTCCTGTTTGGACTAGAAGTTAAAAGGTCACCAGTTCCAGATGCCAACCTACAATTTGCATATTTAAGACTAATTATGAGCTTCTGGATTAAGACAACGGAGTGAGACCTTATTGAAGAATTTGTTTTCAAAAAAAAAAAAAAAGAATTTGTTTTTTCCTGCACTTATTGAAATAAGAAAAGGAATAGTAAAAACAAAAGTAAAAATAGTAAAAAAAAAAAAAAAGTAGCAATAATCAAACAAAGGGCATAATCTATATGCAATAAACTTCAAAATCAGGCCACAGTGGAAAGAAACGGGAAGTTATAGAGCAGTATTGTCAATAGAATAGTGGCTATTTTCAAGGTTACTGACAACAGGTGTCACCCCGAAATTATACCCATCAAAGACATCATTTTAGTGCAAAGACATTTCAAATATAAAAAAGGGGGGGGGCACCAAGGTGGCTCAGCTTATTAAGAGTCTGACTCTGGGTTTCACCTTAGGTCATGATCTCAGGAGGGTGAGATCAAGCCCTGCTTAGGGCACCACACTCAGCACGGAGTCTGCTTGAGATTCTCTCCCTACCTGCTCCCTACTCACTGCCCCCTACCCCCCACTCCAGCTCACAAATGTGCCCTTCACTCTCTCTCTAAAAATAAATAAATAAAATATATTTTTTAAAAAGTTCAGGCAACATTTCACTAATAAATCTTTTAGGGGAAATTTTTTTTTTTAAGATTTTATTTATTTATTTGACAGAGAAAGAGATCACAAGTAGGCAGAGAGGCAGGTAGAGAGAGAGGAGGAAGGAGGCTCCCTGTTGAGCAGAGAGCCCGATGCGGGCCTCGATTCCAGGACCCCGAGATCATGACCTGAGCTGAAAGCAGAGGCTTTAACCCACTGAGCCACCCAGGCGCCCTTTTAGGGGAAAATTTTAATTAAAATCCAAACATCGAAGGGATAAATCAACTGAAAAATAGAGAAAGCCAAGACAAAGTGATTGGTCATGAGGACTGAATCAACTTGAATATACAACTGATTTTAAACAACTATGAGAATTACAGACACAGGACAATAAGAATGTCATAAATCCAGACAGTGGAAAGAACGTTCAAATAGGCAGTGTGATGAAAGAACATAGGAAGGGCGTGTCCAGTTTTGTAGACGACCTCAATTTATTTAGTCATTTGTCTAGATATAAGCACAGAAAGGTATCTTGAAGGCTCTTAAAACCTATTGGAAGAAAATATATTAGGGCCATAATCCTGAGTGTTAAGCAGTTCTTAACCCATTTTTCTCCTGGAAGGAGGGAGAAATAGAGTGGTTCTTTTGTTAAGACACACCAGTATATTAAGTTTTGTTCATGTTCTTGAATCATCCTGCAGAGTTGTAAAAGAGATGATTTTTGCATATGTTTTGAGTTGTTTGTATTTCAGAATTTTATCTCTTTAATTACAGGCAAACTCTTTGTTCGCAGGCAGTTCAAAGCACTTAGTAATTTAAAAGATTTTACTGTGTTAAAAATCATGGGTCAGGTGCTTATGATTTCAGGAGTTTCCTCACCAGAAACCCTGGAGGCAGGGCAACAAACAGTCTGTTTTACCAGCCCTTCAGACGCTGAGTACTAGGTTTGGGACAAAGGGGGCAAGGATTTGCTTTTGTAGTTCCCAGGAAATACTGCTGCTGCTGGTAGCTCCAGATGACGCTGCCCAGGAGATGCTGCAGCTCTGAGAACCCCCACGGGAGGAAAAGAGTCGGAAAGACGCCCATCTGCAAGCACTTTCCCTGCATGGCCTTTGAGGAGCCAGGGGAAGGACATGCTGTGTTCTGCAGTGCTGCTTTGAAGAATTCCAGCCCACTGGTCTCCACCTAGCTGTCATGCACCTGTGCACCCAGAGAGGGTGTTGTACATAATAACTACAAAAGACCTAACAGTCACAGAGCACTCACTCTGTGCCAGGCACCGTTCCAGATGCTTTCCATAAATGACCTCACTTGTCAACTTAAGAGTACCCACTTTACAGATGAGGAAACTAACACAGTAATTTCCCAAAGTCCCCTAGCTAGTTAGTGGCAGAGGCAAATACCAGCTGTTACCGGGGCCTGCCTGCACTCTCACACATACCCACAGAAGCTTATTTTATGTTCTATTGGAAGACAGAATTGCTTAGTTCTAGAACTTTTTGAAATAATGATTGCGTTAAGTTTGTTCCTTCAACTTCTAAAATTATTTAAAGCAGTTTAGCAAATTATATAATACAGAGTAGGAAAGTTGCAAATAAAAATAGAGACTGACAAGGAAAAAAAATGTTACCAAACCTGAACAAATTGGGCAGCTAGTGTGTGTGTGTGTGTGTGTGAGAGAGAGAGAGAGAAAGAGAATGCAAGAGAAAGACATGGGCTCAAACTCAAGAGTAAACTACTCTGTGGTTTCTCATGTATAAAACATCCAATAAGCATGATTGCCTTCACCATACATTTGCACAAATATTGAAACTGTTTAAATGTACATGCCCTTTAACAACACCCTAAAACTAAATGCATGAAATTTAAATATGACTTGGGGGGCACCTGGATAGTGCAGCCAGTCGAGCTAGCAACTCTTGGATTCCCCTTGAGATCCTCTCTCCCTCTCCTGCTGTGCTCCCTCCCCTCTCTAAAATAAATAGATAAATATTTTTTAAAAATATGTGACTTGCAAAAAAAAATTCTGCCTGGCTTTAAAAGAATATTATCCTGAGACGTTTTCTAATCTGTTCTTTCTTCTACTAATCTCAAGCAAGGGTTAGAACTAGGTGAGATTATCCAGTATTCATTAGACTTTCCCAGGAAATGGGACTTTTTGTTTTGTTTTTAAGTTTCCAGCCAACAAAACTTTATATGGTATTCGAAATACTAAAGATTGTTTAAATTTTATTATATTTTTACAGAATTAGATGCTACTGAATACCTTATGAATAGCTAATTTACATGATGAGTGGCAAGGAAAATAAGTAGAAAATGAAAAGTATACTCAGAAAATGTGGAAGTTAAGCCTATGTATATCACCTGGTAATCTAATTTCTGAGAAATGTGAGAAAAAATTTAGATTTTCTAATCAAACACTATATTTAATTTTGTTTTGTGATGATCATTTTGTTGATTTGTTTAGCCTTTTCTCTGGCCTTGGGACTTAAGTAGATGTTCTTAACCTTTTGGGTCTCCTTTAAAATTTCAGTGAAAGCTAAGATCATCTAGCATAAAAGCAAATAGATCTCCTCATGCAAAACTATATATGTAACTATGAAGCGGGAAATGTAAGTTATAGAATATAGTTTGTAGAAGGTTCTTCTAGACAATTTAATGTTTCTTCTTGGATCTGGCAACTTTCTAGTCATGTAATATGTTTAGAGAATTCAATTTTCTGATTAAGATTCTGCTTAATTTATCTCCTTTTATCATAACAGAGAAACCAAGTTTCAAAGAATAGAATGTAATGACTTTACCATTTACTTTTTAGTGAAAAGCCTTTTAGAAACGTAATTTCTTGGAAACAATGTTAGCAACCCTGAATTGTATTTAATATGCAAAAATAATTGGCTTCAATTTTCTTGTATTTAGGTTATAAATATTTGACCTTAATGTGACCGGATTCTCTGGTTTCTATATTTCAGAACTGCCACTGCCCTCAGAGAGTGTCGATATTATTATTTCTGACATTCCATTTGGGAAAAAGTTTAAGTTGGGGAAAGACATAAAAAACATTCTACAAGAAATGGAGAGGTAAATTGAGTTTATTTTTATAATATTTGAGTTAGTGGGCATTTAACCAAAATGTATCCTAGTTCTTCAGTTAAGATTTGATTATATCTTAGTAATTTCCCAAAGCTTTCGTAGTTCAATTTTCTAAGGTTTCAAATAAAAAACTTATAATTAAAATAGTTATCCCATATCGTCTTACACTATTATAAGTTTTATTCTGAAAAGGATACCAATTTGTCATTATCACCTAGAACTTGAGCATCTGAAATATTGACGTGTATTTTACTCATTGAGGTAGGTAATTTACATATTTACTTCTAATCCTCACAAAAACCCTGCCTCCTGTATGTTAATCCTCCATACTTTACAGATGAGAAACTGGGACTCAGAAAGATGAACTTTCTCAAGATCCCAGCTACTAAACCACACAACGGTTGACACAGGGAACATTCAGTAACCAAGAGAGGTTACAACACTGATGACTGTAGAATGAAGACAGAGTGTTTCATGCCATGGTTTCTAAGGTCAGCCTCAGGGAATCTAATTCAGTGACAGTATTTCTCTGAGAGGTTCAAACAGTGAGGCCTGTTTCTGATCATTGAAGCTAAAAAAGGAGAGAACCTAGAACACATGGAGGAATAAAAAGATATGACTAAAAAGGTCAGTTCATGAAATTGGCTCAGTTGGGCATTTGACAGAGCAAGACAACATAGATGTTTGAGAACCTATATATAAATAATGTCACCAACAGAAAAAATGAGCCATGGGTTTTGGGTGGAAAAAATTCAGTGTCAAGGCTGACTTTCCATAAGAAAAATTAAATCTTGACATGAACTCTGAGTCCAACCAAGAGCCATCTCAGCTCTATCATGTGAATTGGGTGCTCCACACTTATTTTTGGATTATCTTATTTCCAAGCAACCTTCCCTGCTGCACAGTTCCCTAACTCTTGATATAATTGCGTGAGATCTCTTTCTGGGCAACACCTATAATTCAGACATTTCCTCAGCTCCTGTCCACATTACCCTCAAGCAGATTTTGCAACCCTGAATTCGTAGTAAAACTGTTTCATGAGCTTTTGAAAAACTCTGATACACGTTCTCCACCCCTCCCCACCAAGGCTCTAGTTTAATTGGTCTGGAGCAGGTGTATTTCTTAACCATTCCCGCGCTGATGTGCAGCCAGGGTTCATAACCACAGCCTTGGGGCCTAACTAGGTAATTCACCAGCCACACTATTAAGCCAGCTCATGGTGAAATACTAATATGTGTGAGCAGTGACTTACATTTAGCCTGGAACTTTCCAGAAGCTATTTCAAGATCTCCCCCTAATCTGAAGGCCTCAGTTGGATCAGTGTTTGTATTTGGACATAAGGAACTTGTATGACTATGCCTCCCTGACCTCTGCCCACAGCCTTTGTGGTTTGACATAGTTTGAGGCTTTATGCGGCAGTATAGCATAGTGTTTAGAGACAAACTTGTCTTGACTCCCTGATTGTTTAGATGAGGGAAAGCTACCTGAGCTCCTGACATCTCTGTCAGGTGTGGGGGACATTCCCTGTAACTCCTGGCCCTCGAGTTGTCACCCTGTTTCCCTACCTCGGCAGCCAAACTTATGAAAGAATAGTCTACACTTGACGTTTGGGCCTCCTCACTTCCAGTCCCCCTTGGATTCAGGCAGACCAGCATTTGCTCCTGCCCTCAACCAAGACTGCGTGCCCAGGTTCACTAAGGACTTCTTGCAATCCTCGGCACATCTTAGTCCTACCACATCAGGCACTGTTGAGACCACCCCCTTCTGGAAGGTGTACACCTTTTGCTTCCATGCCATCACTGTTGTCCAGACTTTCTCGCAGGATTATGGACCCTTCCTGCCCTCTCCTCCCTTAAACGTGAAGTCTCTGTCCCATGGCCCTTTTTCTCTTCTCACTTGGTACTGCGCACCGCCATCATGCGCTCCACCATTATGGCTTTGTCTACTATGTACTATAAAACTCTGAAATCTCTTCCTGGATCCAGGTCTTCTCCCTGCCTCCAGGCTATATATCCAGCCGTGGATTGGCATTCACCCCCGCCCTGTTCCTTTGGTCCCTAGGCACATTCCAAACAGGCTCTTTCCCTCCGTCCTCCTCCCACCCCTTCAGATTCATTCTCCTGCTGAATTTCTTTCAGTGCCTCCCCTACCTCAGGTCTGCGGCTTTTCTGCCTCCAGCTGCCTGCCTTGCTCTGGTCCCTCACGGGTTCCTTGCTGTCACTTGGCCTACCTCGCTCCTGCTTGTCCTTAACTCAAAGTGCAGGTTTGGGACCCACTCAGTGCATTCCTGGGGCGCCTCAGACTTGTCTGGAGCCTTTGCCACCCTCCTTAGCTCTCTGCTGGCCTCTCTCCCACTGTCGGGAATCTCCACACGGACCTGCTCTGCAGAATTTGCCCAAGTGATTGCATCTCACGGTCTTCCCTTCCTTTTCTGGTCTTCCCTGTTATCCTTCCCTTGTGCATGTCCTTACTCTTTCTGGTGATTTTCTTCTGCCAACAGCCTACTACCTCTAATATGTGCTGATTCTTTAGGATTCTTTCATTTGCCTTTTCCTTTGTACTTATTAGAATGTGACTATGAATAACTTTGAGGCTTGCCTTTTAAGTAGAGTAAAAATAGATAATTAAAGCAGATTTGTGCTAGTGATTCTGTAATTACTATAATGAATATGCATTATGGAAGATACTACCTAATTATCAAAATCCTTGTGTTTAAATAGATAAAATTAAATTTCAAATTAAAAACACCAAATATTTAAAATAAAGTGGGATTGTTTGTTGTCTAAAAAGAAAGAAATACTCATGCAATCACCATTCCTCGTCAGAGTGCTCCGTGTCGGCGGAACCATTGTGGTGTTGCTCAGCGAAGATCACCACAGGCGCCTCCGAGAGTGTGAGCAGGGCAGCATCCCTTTGAATTCCAAGGGCAGCCACACAGATGAGCCTGGAATGGAGAAGCGCCTGAGCCCCCGAGCGAAGACTGACCTGTCAGACACAGCGTCATCTTCATCGGAAGCCAGTAGCCAGGGGGGCTTAGATAAAATGCTGCCATTTGGTTCTTTAGTGCCAGTGGAACGCTACCAAGTTAGCCTTGGAAGGACAGGTGCATACATATACAAATACAAGAAGTCGCCCTCTTTGGGACTCTAGCCAGCTTGCTGCTAAGAGCCAGGTTCAAGTCATCATAGGGCAGCTGCCCAGCAGTGAGGGCGGTTGTCCTGGGATCCTGATAGGACCCCAGAGTCTCAAGGAGCCAAACTCCCCTGAGGACAGGAGGCAAGGCTGCAGGACACAGGTTCTGAGTAGAGTTCAGCTTTATACCCGAAAGAGCTAAAAGTTGCCGACCAAAACCAGTGAATGCACATTTATACCAAAGGACTCTTACGCTTTGTATCCTGTCGGAAGGTGAAAAGTTCTGCCCTGACTGCATTATTTCTGAACAGAAACTGAAACTTGGAACAAAGGTTTTCAGGGGAAAAAGTTTAAAGTATATTGCAGTCATCACAAGGTTGGTGATGTTTTCACGATCAGATTTTCCTAAATGCAGACACTTCTATGTGTTACTTCTTTTGATATCAAACTTGATTTTTAAATGTGTTTTCTTTTCCACTGGAATAAAAATAATTTTTATTTGCAATACCTTTTATACATCCCAAGTCACATAAAACATTAATGGGAATAATAACATGAATGAGGCCAGTATCTTCCAATTTGATGTAAAATAAAGTTTGCTCTTCTTATAAAAAGATTAATAAATTGTCACCTCCGTTATTGAAATTAAATATATTCCTGTATTTACTATTTGAAAAGAAGATCTTAATAGGAAGTTGATGAAAATGATGATTTTCCTTTTTGTCGACAGTCTAAAGTAGTTCTTGGCTGTTTTAGTACTGTTTTAACAACCTCTCCATATTTGGGAAATTTCTCACCTTATGAATCCCACCTCTCCAAAGGAGAGGCTGAAAAGTCTTTCCAGCTGGGGCATGACGTGTAACTTAGTCCACTAATCAGTGTGGGGCTAATGGGGCACAGGTAATAAGTGGAATTTTTACTCGAGAGTGCTTCACAGTAATCCCAGTGGGACCTGAGCCTGTCCCGTATTCATACAACAAATATTTACTACTATCTGCCAAGACATTGTCCTGGGTCCTTGGAGCACATCAGTGAACCAAAGATTCTTACCCTCATAGGACTTAAACACTCTAGCAAGGGAGACCGATAAATAGTAGACATAATGAATAATTTATTTGACAGTTAGAAGGTGATAAGTGTGGGATTGGAAGAAGGAAAGCAGAGTAAAGCAATCGGGCAACACACGAGGATAGGGATAGAACTGTTTTTGCACTTTTTAATATGTCAAGCCTCACTGAGAATGGGAGAGTGGAGCAAATATTTAAAGGAAATGGAAGAGTGTTCCAGGCACATGGAATAGCCAGTTGCAAAGGCCGTAAGGCAAGAGCATGCCTGATGTATCTGAGGAAAAGCAGAGAGGAAGTCGGGCTGGAGCAGAGTCAGTGCCGGGAGAAGGGGGGAGGGGAGGTTGAAGAGCAAGTCGGTGGCAGTGGCGGGTTAGAGCAAGCAGGGCCTTGCAGATCGCTAGGAGGACTGGCTTTGACTTAAAACTACCCGGCAGGTTTGAACAAGTATAAATCTAACATATATTTTACAGAACCGCTGTGATGGCAAAGGTGAATGTAGACCAGCTGGGAGCTTCCTGCAATAATCCAGGCAAGAGAAAATAGCCTGCCTGGCAGTAGCAGCTGAGGTGGTAAGAGGCAGCTGGATTCTGAAATATCTTTCATTTCTTAAACCAGAAGGATCTGCGGATGTGTTTGATGCGTGGTGTGATAGGTGGAGAGGAGGCAGGAGTGACTCTAAGCTACATCGCCAAGCCCCCCGACTTCCCCATCAACTGATGGGGAACCATTGTGGAGGGGGCAGATTGGGTGTGAGATGGCAGAAGCTCATTTTTAGACTCAACTGACTTTGAGCCGTGCATTAAACATGCCGGTGGGGGTGTTGAGTAGGCAATTGAATACATGAGTCTGAAGTTTAAGACAAAGTTCTGCCCTAGAGATATAAATTTGGGGATTTTCAGCATAATTGGTGCCATGAAACTGGATGGGATCACCAAAGGACTAAATGGAGGAGAAGAAGGTGGAGGAACAGAACTGAGCCTCAGGTTCCTCCAGCACGAAGAGGTCAGGAGAAGGGAAGAGACCTGCAAGGGAGCAGGAGGAAAGTGAGTGGTTGCCTGGAAGGCAAGCTATGGAGGAGGCAACGATCTATTAAATGCTTCTAGAAAAGATGACTAGAAATTAACCCTTGGATTTAGCAATGAGGTCATTAGTGACCTTGACTGTGGGAGTTTTGGTGGCGTGGGGAAAGAACAAAGCCACACTGGATTGTAATTAAGAGAAAATGGGGGAAAGCTGGAGGTAATGAATACAAATGACTCTTGCAACTAGTTTTGCTGAAAAGAGAGCGGAGAATGGAATTACTAGATTGGTGAGGGACGTGGAATCGAGAATGATGTAATTTTTTAAGATGGGAGAAGTAGCAGCATGTTTTTCATATTGAAGAGAATGTTCCAGGAAAGGGGAAAAACTTATGAGGTAGGGAAGGGATAATTGCCAGAGCAGCGTCCTTGAAAAGGGGTTGGAATACATTCCACACGTGAGGGAATTAGCGTTGGATAAGAGCATGAATAATTTCTCCATGGTTACTAGTGGGAAGGTGGCATACAGGCATTTCTGCAATAACATGATAAATGTGCTCCTGAAAAGATTTCATTCTCAAATTCACGCACTAAAAATAACAATATTTACGGAAGAAATACTGGCCAGACCATTCCAAGCCTATCCAACTTCAGAAATCGCATACAAACAAAAACACCAATCAACATAGTTTGAAAGAAGGTTAACATTCCTAATAAATAAATACACTTGACCCTTGAACAACCCAGGGGTGAAGGGGCCCTGACCCCCAAGTCGAAAAACCCACGTGTAATGTCTGAGTCCCCTGCAGCTTAACAACTAATAGCCTACCCTTGAACTGAAGCCTTACCAATAACATCAATAGTCAGTTAACCTCTATTCGGTTATACGGATTATATCCTGGATTCTTACACTAAAGGCAGCTAGAGGGAAGAAATATTATTCGGGAAATCATAAGGAAGGTAAAATACATTAGTAGCACGGCAGGTCTGTTTGTTGAAAACAAACCACGGAGGCTGGCTAGGAGGGCAGGTCAAGGACAGTGGCAGCAGGGGGTGGGGCCCTGGGATAGCACTGTCGCCAAGCTTGGTGGCCCCACCTCAGCAGCAGCAGCCACAGGGCAGGCCCGTGGGGAACACATCAGCAGGGCGCCATTGTCCAGAAAGCGTACCTCCAGCCCACAGCCATCAGCAGCTGGCCTCCCAAAGGTGGCAGGGAAGGAGCTGCACCTGGCCGGATGAGGCCACGCCCCCATGGGGCGGGGCTAACCTGCTGCAGCCTTGCCCCTGCGTTCTGGTCAAGGTCCCTCTGTGTCAGCCCAGCCTCCTCCCTGCCCGCAGGAGTTCTCCACCCAACCACCCTGTCGGCACACAGGCTGACCTGTAGCCTTGCCTCGTCCTGGGCCCCAGCGGTCTGCTCACGCTCACGGTCTCTGATGGCCTCACCAGGTCCTCAGAGGACAGCAGGCATGACCTCTGCACCCTTCACCTTTGATTTGGTCCCATGGAGACTGAGGTGGACCGCTGTAAATAAATGCCCTTGTGGCTCTTGTGGTCAACTCTAAAATTAGGGCGGGGGCGGCACCTGGGTGGTTCAATCAGTTAAGCACCTGTCTCCTGGTTTCTGCTCAGGTCATGATCTTAGGGTCGTGGGATGGAGCCTGGAATCGGGCTCCACCCTGAATGCAGAGTCGCCTTGGGATGCTCTCCCTCTCCCCCTGCCCATACTATCCCCAGCCCAGGTGTGCACCATACAGAAATAAAACCTTAAAAAAAAAAACTAAACAAAAAGTGGACCCCCACATTTCAAACCCATTTGTTCAAAGGTTAACTGTGTATCAGTAAATAAAGAATCTCACCTTTCCAAGAAAAGGGCAAAGGCAGCTTGGATAGAACTTGGTAGAAGGAAGGGTAGAAGCTGCTACGTACACAATAAGGACTTCCTAGACAGAGCCTGTGGCCCAAAGGAATCAATGAGAAGATGCAGTGAGAAGGCCTCATGCAAACTACCTTATTCTTTCTGCAGTTTACTCATTCAGCTCATTCCATTAATGTCTTCATGCTCATCTGCTCTTATCCGGTGGCACAAAGTACTAATGTGCTGGGGGGAGAAATGACTTATGAACCGACCCAGTTTCCACAGTAGAGTGACATCATCCCTCACCTAGCGATAATATTTGAGTGACTGCCTATTACAGAAACACACACTGTAGAACAGACTGTAAGTGGGAGCAGATGCTGGGAGGTGGGCGGATGTGGTGGTGGTAGACTGTGCAAGTTCTCTTCTGACTGCTTCAGTTTTTTCAGTGAAAAATTATGTGGTAATTTCACCAGATCCTGACTGTATGCATGGAAAAGTGCCCTCAGCAAATGCAGAATCCCCACAGTGGCTCCCAAACCATGGAGTCAGGGTGACTGCTACTGGAAGGCCAACATCCCATCTTCCCTAGGCTCCCCCCAACTCCCCATCCTACCAAAATGGCCAAACAAAAGCAATAATTCCTTTGTAGGAACTGAAACTATTAGTCCCGTTAAGAAAGAGGCACAGATGCTTGATGGAATTCCTTGGCATCCAAAGGCAATCTAAGGCACCTTTGGGTTTATTGCTCTGACTCATTTACTTCTAATGGAGGCTTACTGCAAGGGAGGACCCCCTAGCTGGTCTACTGAGAGCAGGTCTGCATTCATATCCTCATAACCTAGGGGACCTACTGGTGCTGAGAATGTCTGTGAGCAATCCGGACGCCGGGCAGTGCCCGCAGCAAGTCCTAACAGGGGGAGGATAGCTATAGCCTCTTCGCTTTTGGAGCAAAGCCAAGCTCTCTTGTGCCAGTAATCATTCTTCTTTTAGAAAGAACTCTCAGCAGGCAACTGAGGGCTTGACCACAGGACACCAGGTGACTGTGTGGCCCAGCCTGCCCATCTTGAATTGAGAGTGATTTGGTGCACCAGGGCAAAGGTCAATGAGCGCAGGCCACCAGCATGTTCTCTCCTCAGGGGGAAGTGATATAGGTCAACCCTGAGTGCCGCAGCTGATGGCCCTCATGAGCTACGGGAGCAGTCAGCCCCTCATCCTGCAATGAGCCTCTTTCCCCGCCACACCCCTTCCCTCTCCCCCCCCCCCCACCACGGTCCCATGGGGGAATTCCAGATGAGCGGTTCACCAAGGAGGAAGGCAGTCCATTCTGGCTTACAGATGGTTGTGCAAGTCTTGCCAGCACCTGCTGCAGTTTTGCTGCTGGGGCTCTTCAGGCCCACCAGGGCCAAGGGACAAGGAGGAAAGGAAATTTTCCCCAGGAGCAGAACTTGGAGGAGTCCACATGGTCCACTTTGCCTGGAAGGAGAGACGGCCTGAGAGGTAGATGTTCACCCTGTCATGGTGGGCTACCAGTGACATGAAAGGTCAGGGGAAGAGGAAAGAGTGGACATCTCAGAACAGGGCCCAGTATGGGAGAATACTGGTGTCCTAAGTGCTAAGTACGCAGGTGCAGGATTGCCTGCCCGGTGCCTTCCCTTTTCCCTAGCCACCCCTGCTCAGGGGCCTCTGGGATAAGGTGGCTGTGGTTTCAGGAACGGAGATAATGTACTGGCCTAACGAAGGACGGGTCCCCAAATGCCTGCTGCCATTGCTGATTAACTTTCAGCAGCAGTGACCACCCCTGAGACTTGTATTAATACCACATTCAGGAGGAAAATTAGAGTGGAGACCCCTTCCCTTGTGGAGAGGGCAATAATTTGTCTTCGCTGGAATAACTGCTCATTCTAGATTTGGATTCTCCAGGCAGCAGCACCAAACGACCTTTTCTGTGGTCGTTTATCTCATGCAACAGTGCTTCCCACCAGACTTCAGTTGCAGTGATGAAAGTGAGACCACAGGTCTAGGCTCATGACGTATATGCCACCGCCTAAACCGAGTGGCGCCAGTTACCTACAGTGCTAGCCCACAGAATTCCTGGAGAGAGTTGAGACGCCTCTCTGCGGGACGCTGTGTGTGCTGCGACCCACTGACCAATAGATGGTGCTCTTTCTCCCAAAATCAGAATAGAGACCAATGGGTGAGTGTTACCGTCTCACCTCTAATTAAGCAGGCAACCAAAATGGAACCCACTTTCTGGAAGGGTGGCAGGATAAACTTCAGGTCTCAAGGGTCAGCAGGGACTGAGGGCAGCATTCAGGGTCCCCCAATGGTGCCCGCTGCGGCGTGGGTGTCTAGCGGAGCCTACCAGGGGTCACTGTGCAACAAGTCCCTCATGGGGTTTGCATGGTGTTCCTAGTTATATGGTCAACCAGACACATTTTCTGGCCCTCTTGAGCACCTTAATGTATTTTAAAATGAACTTCTTTTCTTCTAAACTACCTAAAGTGGACCACTGATCGCACCTGGGAACCCTGTCCTGCACACTTAGGTTTCTGAGCACACTCGTGTCATGTGGGCACTGTCTCTGTAAATCTCATTGGGGGGTTTCTGTACGGTTTACATTCTCTCTTTTGCTGTATTTTTCAGGTCTCAATTTTAATGTTTTGGCCTCAACGATTTTGAACAATACAGTCTTTTTTACTCTGTGCTGAAGCTTTGCCTTCATCTTCCGGGGGAAAAAAAAATACATATGGTGGTGGACATCTTCGTGTGTATAACCGAGATGCAGCAAATGACAGACAGAAAAATGTATTTCTTCAGTGATTTGAATGGCAACGTCAGAGATCATCAGAGGCAGTGGTTCTAATTATCTTAGTATATTTCACAGAATTACATCACAGTTTTGGGTTCTGCTAACACATCTTAAATATCAAATGGGTAAGGCAATACATCTTTTTGAGCATTTTCCAAAATTTGAGATTAAGATTATCTTCTAGTTGGAGTATTTTATGGTATTTTCCCCTATGGTGTAGGGTGTGGCACAGAAGAACGATTGACATTCCTTGAACTCAACTGCACTGGCTCCTGCTGGACAGGAGCCAACAAATGCTTGGGATTCTGAGGACAGTGAATCAAAGTGACACTCAGAAAGCCAAGTAAGAGCCAGACAGCTGTCAGGGGGACACCTACTTCCTCTATGACCTAGAAAGCTAAGGCTCATCGGGGATTCAAAATATATTAACTTTCGGGATGCCTGGGTAGCTCAGTCAGTTAAGCACCTACCTTTGCCTTGGGTCATGATCCCAGGATTCTGGGTCCCGGGTCAAGCTCCCAGGATTCTTGAGTCCTGAGTCAGGCTCCCTGCCTGGAGGGGAACCTGCTTTTCCTTCTGCCCCCTGCTTGTGCGCTCTCGCTTTTTTTTTTTTTTTTTTTTTTTTAAGATTTTTGTTTGTTTGTTTGTTTGACAGAGAGAAACACAGCCAGAGAGGGAACACAAGCAGGGGGAGCGAGAGAGGGAGAAGCAGGCTTCCCGCCGAGCAGGGAGCCCGACGTGGGACTCGATCCTGGGTCTCCGGGATCATGACCTGAGCCGAAGGCAGTCGCCCAACCAACTGAGCCACTCAGGCACCCCTTGTGCATTCTCTCTTTCCCTCTCTCTCTCTCTGACAAACTATAAATAACATCTTTATATATATATAAACTTTCAAGAGGAACCACTCACTTGGATATAAGGTAAATATGATTGTTCAAAGAGCTATGCAGGAAAGACTTTGGACTAAAATTAGGTGAGATGCAAAATCTTCACAGAGAAATCCTGGCCATTAAGAAATCTCCAGGGAGGGCGCCTGGGTGGCTCGGAGGGTTAAGCCTCTGCCTTGGCTTGGGTCATGATCTCAGGGTCCTGGGATCGAGGCCTGCATTGGGCTCTCTGCTCAGCAGGGAGCCTGCTTCCCCCTCTCTCTCTGCCTGCCTCTCTGCCTATTTGTGATCTCTCTCTCTGTCAAATAAATAAATAAAATCCTTTTTTTTTTTAAAAAAAGGAATCTCCAGGGAGTACTTTTATGCCTGTTACACCAACGCTATATCCTATAGTGTATGCAGTGTAGCTTTTTCTATTTTTCTATTCCTTCAGTCCCTCATTTACTCCTTCATTCACTGAGCTATCAAGAGTTGACTGAGTAGTTACTATGTGTTAAGCTTCAGGGATGCTCCCTGGTAGACTGGCCTTGCCTGAAATGCTTCCTTGACAGCTCTCAGGACAGAGGGGCAGGAGAGTGGGGGCGCCAGCTGGAAGCCTGAGTGTTGGAGAGAGAGGATTATCCCTGACCTCTGGAAATGGAGTGATGAAACCACTCTCTGAAAAGGCTCAACGGAGAAAGATGAAGGAAATCCAGGAAACTGAGTGACAAGCAGTGGACTTGTTGGGAATTTAAAGAAACAACTGAAAACATGCCTAGGTACAAGAAGAGCTCAGCTTTCTTTGTCTTTCAGCTAAATTCCATGAATTTATTATGTTCGAGGGAATCAGGTAATTTGAAGGATAATTTTGCCATCTGAATGCCATAATCATTTAATATTGTCAGTTTTCATCAAGTTCCTTTAACAAGTAACGGCTTTCTGGGGGTGTAACAAAGGAGAGCAATTACTCAACGCCCCCCTCCCTGCCATCCCCCTCTCTCTTTCTCATTATTTCTACCACTTCATGGTCATGCTTCCGATGACCTTTTGTGACTCTGCCCTGCATACCTCCCTACTATTAGAGATTGAGTTCATCTTGGAAGACTGGGTGTATTAAGTATGTGGTCTGCCTGTGTGCCCCACATGCCCAGTACCAGCCTCTTGATATTGACATGGAAACCAAGAAAAATTAATTCACTGAGCCAGAAGTTTTTTGTTTTTATTTTTGTAGTAAGTCAGATTATACCACTCCCCTGCTCAAAGTTTCCAGTGATGTTTCATTTGACCTGGTGTCTCCATCTGCCCTCTAACTTCCTAACACTCCCTCGTACATTCTGCCCTGGAATATGCAAAGCTTCGTCTCATTTCAGGACTTTGCCCTTGCTGTCCTTTCTCTGGGGACATTTCCTCCCACACCTGTGTTGTTCGGGATCTCTGCTCCAATGTCCCCTATCAGGGAGACCATCCCCCCTCCCCATCTCAATGAGTCACCACGTCACCAGCTCCATTTCTCTCCAGTACTTTCCTCCAGCACAGGAGACAGGTCTGCTTCTTATCTGTCCCTCCAGCTCCTGAGGGGTGTGGCTTTGTTGATTTGCTCCCTTGATGACCACCTGCACCGAAGTCCATCTCTGGCACATAGCAGTGTAGGTCTGATAAACAAATGACCATATGCAGGTTACTTCTCACGGTCATCTGCCAACCACGTGAACAAAGACTGAGAGTTCAGGATGCTAGACCTGCCTCCTCTTTGCTTAGTCTAAATCCATGCGTCCCAATATCATGAAGGAAAAGAGAAAAAATGTTGACTGTGATATCCTGAAGGAAGATTTTTTTTTCCTTTTTTATTCCTTTGTGACATGGGGATGTATAGAATCATGTAACACAAAACCAGCTGCTCGGTCTTTCCTCAGTAAAAGCTTGACATTTTCTGTGACACCCTTCTTAATTATGTAGGCATATCCCAGACTCATAGGCCGATTGCTTTAAAAATGATGAAATTACACTAATTTCCATCTTAACCCATTGCATTCTTCACTCATCTGGCTCCCTGAAGTAGCTGGTATTTTGAACAAGGGCTGAGAGAAGAGGGTGTCCACATGTCCTATTTGGTGTGGCTCCACGTGGCTCTCGTGCCTCTCACGGCTCTGCCCTTCAACCCACCTCCCTCCGCCTCCCACATTCTTCCCTCGCTTTGCTCCAATTCTCTTGGAAGCCATTCTCCTCTCCTGTGAACGCTCTTTACACCGTTACTTATTTGGAAAACCCTTTGTTTGAAAACCGGCTCAGCCTTTGAATCAATACCGCATTAATCACTCATGTTATCTGCCCCAGATTACCTTTCACAGCTGATGTAGTTTCAATTCCCAAGTCCATTTTATTTGAGAAACACGTTGGCATGATAGCGGTTCGCTGCAGTCACTGCAGAAGCACATGAAGCAGAGGCTAGTTAGTGCTTCATCGACGTGTTTGCAGGAATACAGATACTTAGATATGTGGACCTCAGAACCTACAGAACTCACTTGCTGGGGACTTAGACACCTTGCCAATGACTGGCCGGGAGACGTGAGGTTACCTTTGGATACCTTCATTTCATTGTTTATGTCGTTTACACACTGCTTTTAAAAGCGGTTCATATGCGCGCCCGGGTGGCTCAGTGGGTTAAAGCCTCTGCCTTCAGCTCAAATCATGATCTCAGGGTCCTGGGATCGAGGACCGCATCTGGCCCTCTGCTCAGCAGGGAGCCTACTTCCTCCTCTCTCTCTGCCTGCCTCTCTGCCTACTTGTGATCTCTCTCTCAGTGTCAAATAAATAAATAAAAAATTTTTAAAAAGCAGTTCACATTACAAAAGACGGGTACATGTTCAACTTGGGAAAGCATATACAAGTTTACAGAGGTGTTCAAAGTATTCCAAGGGCTTGTTACCCATGCAGCATTACCCATATCCCTGGAAAGCCCATCAGCTCCCAAATGTTTCTAGAGGTCCAGGAGAGACCATTGACTTTCAGAAGCACACAGCTAGAGTCATGAATCAAGGTCTAAAAGTCCTGAATCTCGGAGTTGCCAGCCTGTCTCTAACCACAAGACTATCTAACCTTCTTTTTGGAGTAATTGTTTTCACTGAATAATTTTTTAAAAAGCCACCAGGGATGCTTTCATAGGATAAAGTAAGGAGGATCTACCCACTTAAATATTAATCTTTGAGCCGCCCTGGTGACATGGGAATTTCTCAGAATGTTCTGTGGGGGCAGCACCAGGAAGGTAATTAAAATTGCTGTCATACCTTTAGGCTACTGCAGAGGACAGGGGCTCCTGAAGGTCAGTCAGTAAGGAGAGGTTCTGTGCTTATGAAAATAGGTCTGGCATTCTTTACAGAATTACAAAGGGCAGTATGTGCCCTGGTTTAGAAATGCAGCTGGTTGGTTGGAAACTGCAGAGCACGGGCGCCTGGCTGGCTCAGTTGGAAAAGCATGTGACTCTTGATCTCAGGGCTGCGAGTTCAAGCTCTGTGTTGGATATAGAGGTTTCTAAAAAAAGAAGTAAATAAACTTAAAAAAACTGCAGAGCAGTAATTTTCAAGGGAAAGTATGAAAACCATGGGGAAATGTTAATCGATTTAGATGTGTATAATCCGGGCGGGGGCAGGGGGAGTTCAGATATGGTTGGAGAGGCACAGTTAGTGTATGTGTTGGGTCTCAGGTAGGATGGGAATGCTATGTGGTAAGGTGGAAAGAATCATGACTTTGGAGTAAAGAGGCAAGAATCTAAACCTTGGCTCCGCCACTTAGTATCTTAGGGGAAGGTTATTTAACCTCTACAAGCCTTAGTTTCTCCATCCATAAAGCGCACTAAGGAAATGCTGGGTCAGCTTTCTTTTCCACTTCTTATTTATATCTAACATTTGGAAGAATGTAGGAACCCTCTGGACCAGCGGGAATGGGACTCCAGCACCATCCTTTCGGAATCTAGTGCTTGAAAAGGAGAAGCGGTTTCTTCACCACGGGTAGAGTCCGGAAGTAATACAGGCTTCGGGAGAAGTGCAAAAACCTCAGTGATCCCTGCAGTCGTCTGGGTTCCTTTTGGGCTCTTATGCTTAACAGTGTTGACCGATGTGATGAGATGCGGTGTGTTTTCCGTGTGGGGAGCTCCACCAAAGCCATCGCTGAGTGAAGTGCAGCTCAGGCACGTTTCTCGGGGTTTATGTTCTCCTCACAGCCAACTTGACTGACAGGCAAAGCCACCAAGATGAAAATAAAAGGTGTTGTATGATTCAAGAACTAACCCTCCCGTCTTCACATCTGGCTGTGACTGGCGGTATCTATTGTGTTCTGGTAAGGTAGTCAAAGGGGTCCCAGGCCCTTCTTGTCCAGACCGAGTGGATCCTCCATGAACCTGTTCTAGCGGGGCTTCCATGTTCTTTCCAGAATTCCCAGAGGATGTCACTCCATGTCTACGCTGATATTGAGGGCATTTATCCCTAAGGGCCTGTGTAGATTATGGACATGTCCTAAGAGCTTGAGACAACCCACAACCCACACTCAAGGCAGTGGTGTCATCAAAGTCTTGGTCGTCCAAAATGAGCAGATCACGGGGCAGTGGTCTGGGCATCATGTGAATGTTGGCAATGCCAGCCTTAAGACAGGACAGGAGGAATGGCCAATAATCTCTCATGTATAAGGTGAGCTGAGGAGGCCAGTGGGTGATGTCTGTCTCTTCCATTAACTCGCAGTCGCTACATGCCTTCACCTTGTGGCTGGATCGAAATCTTCGCAGTCACCACAAATTGATACAATTCACACTCAAACTGAATAGTGCAGCTGGCATAGACTGCTTCTGGAGAACAACTAGAAGCTAAAGAGGATGAAGCTGGGAGTTGGATCAGTTTGGGAGAAGGTGCATTGTGGTCATGAGACCATATTCTTACCTGTAGTTTTTCAGTCCTGGGCTCTACTCAGGTAAGAATAACTGCCATCTTCTGTGACTGGGTTTACTATGACACTTAGTATCTTCCCCCCTTTTCAAATCCTTATCCTCTTTTGTTTTGGTTGTGTGTGTGTGTTTTCTTAAGATTTTATTTATTTATTTGACAGAGAGAGAGATCACAAGTAGGCAGAGAGGCGGGCAGAGAGAGAGGGGGAAGCAGGCTCCCTGCTGAGCAGAGAGCCCGATGCGGGGCTTGATCCCAGGACCCTGAGATCATCACCTGAGCTGAAAGCAGAGGCTTTAACCCACTGAGCCACCCAGGCACCCTGTTTTGGTTGTGTTTTAAAAAAATATTTTATTTATGTATTTGAGAGAGAAAGAGGAAGAAGGCACAAGCAGGGGAAGTGGGAGAGGGAGAAGCAGACTCCCCGCTGAGCAGGGAGGCCAATGTTGGTCTTGATCCCAGGACCCTGGGATCACCACCCAAGCCTAAGGCAGACACTCAACTGACTGAGCCGTACAGGCACCCCCTTTGTCCCCTTTTGATACAAGAATCATAATTTCCTTAGTAAATAACTTAACTCTAAAAACTGCTTAGTTGTCATCCTTGATAACGTCCCTTTCTTTCCCCTCTCCATCCTCTTTACCAGCAGGTCTCTTCAGCTCTGTCTCTGAAATACAGAGATGTCTCCCTCTTCATGTCTCCGTCCCGCCCTCCTGTCTCCATCTTCACAGCCACCTTCGTCTCCAGGTTGCCGCCATGTCTCCTGGCCTCCTGCCGCAGTCTTCTCCTCAGCTGCTTCCTCCACCCTCGCTGGCTTCTTCCGATCCATCTTCCATCCAGTGGCAACACTCACATGTTAAGATAATCACATCACATCCCTGTGATTCCTCAAACACCCTCGCTGCTCTCCACAGAGTAAAACTCAGCTTCCTCTACAATATCACCAGCTCCACTGCCCCCTTGTTCTCGCCTTTCCACACCCTTGGTCTTCCCTCAGTTCCTGTCCACGGAGAGGCCCAAGCACAGCCCGGGACAGCCGGGAGCAGCCCCCCGTGAATACATTTTAGAATAAGTAGAAATCTTGCTTTGAAGGTTGGCAAAGTATAGGTGCTCCAGGGGCAGGGAATACACTGAGAGTCACGTTCCCCGTGTGATGGGGTGCCCTGGGCATCTTCAAGCCTTTGTGGGTGTCCTGCAGCAAGGAGAGTTTCCTCCCCTTCCAATCCAAGGACAGGATCCTAGAGAAACTCAAATGATACAATTTAAAAGGGCTCTTGGCCACGATAGCTATTTGCAGTCAAAGGAAGTCATGTTTGAAGCATTTCCCTCAGAATTCCAATTAGAGATTTAAAACATACCTGCACATGAACGGGAAAGCTTTAAATGGAAGCGTGTAGAACTATATTGAGGTTACTAACTTAATACTGTTTGGGCCATCAAATAAATGTTCCATAGTACTTAGTTCATAACACTTTTCAAGTTATGTCTGGGCTAGTTTGGGTTAATAGTCCCTTTCATTATTCTAATGAGGCTTACTTGCTTGCGGAGCTATATTCTCATTCCATTTAGCCTATTATCCTACCATATATTTTTTGATGGGCACATCCTCTCTAGGGAAGATGAAAATTTATCTTTATGATCTGAATTCACGCGTTTATCCCGCAAAGATTGATGAGCACCTACTGTGTTCCCAGGCTGAGCGCTGGCAACCAAACACAAGACACAGTCCACACCCAGGAAGGGGTGAGCGCGTGATTACCACGCAGAGTGTAACTGGAGACAGGCAGGCTTCAGCAGGGTCGTAGAGAAGCTGAGACACAAGGAAAAATCTGCTTGAGCCAGGCAGAGTGGGAACAGGAGTCTCCAGCAGGGGAAAGAGCCCAAGCAAGGACGGAGGCAGTGACCGAGGGGCATTAACATCCCAGATGCACTGACACTCACTGGGTAACTCTTCTTGACCTCGTGGCCTTTTAGGTCTCTAGGATCCTGGGTTCCTCTTCATCTTTAGCTCAGGGAACCTTAAAAGTCCAAGACCCTGGGTTCCTTAGCTCAGGTAATCGAGGTTTACCTATACAGTCCACCTTTAGCTGTTCTCAGGTTTAAATTTCAAATGGGAAGCCTGTGAGAGGTCATTCCGCCCACCAAGTAATATTGTTACTTTTTGTGTAACTGAGGATAGATTCAAATAAGAAGGATATGAAGTGAAATGCACAGCCAGTGAAAGTATAATTCAAAAGAAACTTATTTTAGTAACTGTATTGAATTACTTTTATCCTTGACTTATGAAATCATTTGGGGTTTGAAAGGGTGACTTTAGTTTTTACTTACACTTTACCGCATTTTACTGGAATTTTACTTGTACTTTGTTCTATTTTACTACCAGGGTATAAACTGTGTCTTGTTTCCAGAAACTTTGTTCTCTTTCATTGATGTTTCCTAAGGGCCTGGAATAGTGCTTGGCGCCTAGTAGGCACTCAATATTGTTGAAAGCTATAGTGACTTTTGGGGAGAAATTACATTCTCTCTAAGTTTCCTACATCATGGGCTCTTGACTCTCAAGGGTCCATAGTACTCCAGTGAGAGGGGTTAGGGTTTCCTCAGAGTGTGCTGTAATCATTCTAACATTGCCAATAAACCAAAGACAACATTGTTAAAAGGACAGGACTGTGGGCCTTATGATTATCTCATCAAGGTTTTGAATAAAGCTCTCTTTTTTGGTATACGTTGTCTAGATATGACAGCTGGACATGACTTAGTCTACAATCCCAAGCATTCTGTAAATACGTTTCCCAGCCCTATCTTGCAAGAGTGAGAGGAAATGGACCCTCACTCATAACTGGGTATATTCACACACAGTTGTGCCAATATCCCTGAGCCTTCCAAGAGTTAGACTGGCTACCAGTGAGAAGCCCATTGTTGCAGGGGCTTCAGTTTCCCTGGACACCTCGCACAACCATCCTCTCTGTGGTCCTGATGCCTTTAGGAATGTGTTGCCCAGCTAATCACATGGTTGCCGTCATTTTCTCTTTCAGTATTGGGATGCCCTTGAGCACTTGAAGCCCCCAAACTTAGTCCTGAATCTATCCTCCCTTCCGGATCCACTGCATTTCTCACTCTCAACCACTCTGCCTTTTGCTGTGCAGAGAAATCCCCGAGGCAAAGAAATACAGTCTGGGCCTGGCATGCAGGTAGAAGTGGGACAGAGAGAATTTAAGAAGAACAAGCAGATTGTCTCGATAAATCATTCTGTTCCATGCCGCAGTGAGTGGCCATTTCCATTATCCTTCATTCATAAGCTAATGAAGAAAACACCTTATAGAGAAGCCACAGATGGGGACACAATGCCTGACTTGGGCAACATGTGCTCACACTCCCATGACAGTAAATAGAAAGCAAGGAACTTTGGGCACAGCACTCCTTGCTCTGAGCTCACTTTGGCTGGAAGGCAAGGAGGCTGTTTGGCCAACACTCGTTTGAATGTAACTGAACTCCCCTGGCTTCACACATCTTTCTGGTGTGTGAACCCTTCAACCTTCTGTCACTCCGAGGCTTTCTTTCATTCTCACCTCAAATCCCTAGGAAGCTTCTCAGAAACTTCAAAAGTCACTCACTCAGATACTGCTTTGGTGGTTGGAATATAAATGTTGAAGAGTCTTGACATCCTCCAGGGATCTTTAAAGAAGACTTCAAAGAAACAGCTCTCCTGCTTTAAGAATTTCCCACATAAGTAATAAATGAAAATAATTCCCTTTTCTATAGGTCTCTGATCGCACCCAGAGGGACAGGTTTATTAAACAGGCTTGAGAGATTGCCAGGGAATCTCTCCACAGGTCTTGAGGGCTTGTGTGGTCACCGGAATCCCTGAATCGCCCTGAAAAGGCTCACGTGACAATATGTGGACGCTGTCATTTGCAAGTCAGGCTTTATTTGTGGGGGAGGGGCGAGGGAAGGGGACCATTATCACTATCGTTACCCTTTCATAAGTATCAGATCAGTTTTTATAAGAAGGGAAAAGTGCATCTTTCATGAAATTAAAATCTAAAACAATGTCTTGCTTCTGGACGTGGCATCTTCCCTTATTCTACGGAGCATCTTTATTTAGCACACCATGTGTGTAGGGAACAGGATAATGTTGGAGTTAAAAGGAAAAGCTTGGAAGTTAGCTGGTGCCAACCCTTCTAGCTAAAGATAAGGAAACACAGTGGAAGGATTTTAACTTTTGTCTTATACCCCGACATAGGAAAAAGATTGAGAAAAAATGAACCAAACGTTCTGAGGCTGATCCTCGGTTTCCTTATCATGAAATTTCCTTATCATGAAATCATATTTCCTTATCATTGTACCTGCCTCACAGAGCTTTTGAGAAGGTTAAATGAAATCACACCTGGAAAAAACCCCAAAAAACAAAGACCACCATAGCCCAGTTACTGGCACACAATGAAGTGCTAAATAAATGTTAACCGCTGAGGAGATTACGCAGCTCTGGCCCAGAACACTGGCTCTTGGTCCCAACTGCACATCAGAACTTTCTGGGATGTTGTTTCAAGAACACTCACGCCTGGGCCTAGCTTCAGGCATTCAGAGTCAGTTGGCCTGAGAAGGGCCCAGTTCGGGTGTGGTTGAGGAATTCACCAGGCGATTCTCGATATGCAGCCAAAATTGAAACCCACTGGCCCAGAAGATCCAAGGACAAAGGAGAAAACCATGTATCATTTGCACTAGCTTACTACCAAGCAGATGGTAAAGGAAGAGCAAAAAAACACTTAAAATACCAAGATAAGGTTTCCAAAGAAGTTTGAAAATGACATCTTTTGTCAATAGCATGTTAATGAGCAACCTAGCTGAAGTAATTAGTAAGGCTTAATAATGGTCTTACTAAAACAAGAGAGTTTCCCTCTGTCCTCAAGGCTAGTTGAAGCAATTAGTAAGGCTTGATAATGGTCTTACTAAAACTAGAGTTTCCTTCCGTCCTCATGGCTAAGGAGACCCACCGCCAGCGCTGAAAGAAGACACACCCAGGTTAACAAGAGGGCAGTCATTTAATGCAGAAATCCGGTTAACAGAAAGAAAGAGGTTAAACAACAGGTAAGACATTGAACAATACTGCATAGTGTCACGGATTAGCTCTTACACGGTTGCTTGGTCTGTTTCCCTTAGGATCCGGATTCCAGTACAAAGACAGAGAAGAGACTCCAGTTGAAAATAAATAAATAAATAAATAAGGCAACAGAAGGGGAATCTTCCTGGTGACAAGGAACATCCACAAATAATGCACAAATATTTGGTGCTGACACAAGACACCCTTAGGACAAGTTCCAAAGATACCGCATTAAAACTGAACAAGCGTGGTACGGTGACAAGAAAATTATACTCACTTTGTAATGAATCCTTTTGCAAATAGAAATGACTCTCAGGTAATTGTTATATACAAACTTTCTGAAATAAATGACAATCATACAAATTTTTTTCCATTGCAATTTCCTCTTTTTTCTAAACCTAGAAATGTTCCACGGCACCGCTCCCTACGTCTCACAGTCGAAGCATAGATAGTCATTAAAGCACTTGAATCCACAGTAGTCTTGTCCGTAGAAAGGTATGGAGGTTTTGCATGATTTTTCTATCAGTCATCCAGAAAGAGCTGGCAGGCAACAGGCTGGAATGTAAAAGACCGTTTTGTGCTTGGGATCCCGTCTTGAATTCCACTCCGTTCCTCTCAGGAGCCGTCCGCACCATGGACGGGCCACCGAGCAATGAACTCAAGCGTGGACAGTCATACCGTGGAGTCCCTGCCAGACTTTAGATGTGCAATCTTGGTCCGGCTAATAAACGGATAAGCGATGCAGAGACCTCCAGCTGCCACGATAAAGCCCAAACTGCACCAGGCACAGAAGATAGACCAGCTGTAGCCATGTTCCACATCATCAGGCAGGCTATAAATTAGCTTCGGGAGCCGGTTCAAATCATAGGAGATGCTGGCAGCATACGTGCAGAGGGAAATGGTGCAAAATATCCCTATAAATAATGCGAAGAGAACAGAGTGATTGGTTACAGTGTTGCTGCTACAAGGCACATGCTAGACAGGCCTTTGTGAAAATCAGGTCAACCGATGAAGTGGTCACTCCAAATTAGTAAAGGAGCTATAATTCTTGCACTGGAATTAGCTTGAATTCATTCAACAAACATTGGCAAAGCCTTTATGTGCCAGATTGTATGCTAGGTATGAGGGGTATACAAGTAAAGAACACAGGAGGACATTCTGATAACTTGAAATATTCAGGATTATCTCACTCAGATGGTTATGTATATTTGAATTTATTTTTGGTATTTGTTCTTCAATGAAAAAAAAGTTCTATTTTTAAGGAAAAGATCTTCTAGAATCACTCATACATACCTAACACAAAACAGCCTTCATTTCCCCTTGTTCTATACCTGATCTGACACATTTTTATATAGATGTAAGCATCATACAACGTGTTTTCCTTTTCAGCTACCATTATCATTAGTATTTATCATGTTCCCTGTAAATAATATTTTAAGTGAATTTTTCATGTGTTAAATTGTGTTTTAATGTTCAGAGGATGGCACATACTAGGGCCTCAACAAATTACTGTGGATTTCTTCAATGAATGAATAAAAGGTTTTGTTTCTTCTTATTAATTACTTATTTATTTATTTGAGAGAGACCACAAATGGTGGGGAAGAGCAGAGGCAGAAGCAGGCTCCTATTGAGCAGGGAGCCCAACATGGGGCTCAATCCCAGAAGCAGAGATCATGACCCCAGCTGAAAGCAGACGCTTAACCGACTGAGCCACCCAGGCACCCCAAATAAAAGCTTTAAATGATACAAATTAAATCCAAGATGTTGAAATTGATGTAAAAATAGCTGAGAAAGGAGATCACATACTTCAACCATTCAGAATATAGGAGACAATTTGGGTGACATAAAGAAAGCAGACAGACCCCCAATTTTACTTTTTGTACCAACACGTGTATGTATCATTAACTGTCCTTCCAGAACACTAAAATAAGGACTCTGATTTAAAAAAAAACTTCCCAAACACAGTATTTTTAGTATGTAAGTGATGCTCCAAGGATATGGGTGCTTCTGTTCCACCAGGCGACCCCTACGGATGCTCCTTTGGGATGGGCAGGGGATCAGAATGAGGCTGTTGCAGGGGATGGGTAATAAAAACAGAAATGAACAACCCAGTCAAGTACAGGAATGTCCAATTTGTTCCAAAGCCTGTGCATCTCTTCTTCCTACTTTATCTCACACACAATGGAGTTTGCACCTATTGGCTGGAAATTGCTTTGGGGATATATTGGGGTCATATTGAGCACCTCCATAGGTAACAGAGACACAGATTTGGGGACTCAAAAGAGAGGGCCAGAAGTAACAGATTTCTCCTAATCCTTTTAATAGAGCTCCGGGGATCAGAAACACTAGCAGAAAACCAAACTCAGAGCAGGCAGCAATTGGAAGGATATAAAGATGACCTCAATGCCATTATAAGTGCCAGAATTATGCCTGCACTCAAATCACATAAAGGCACATTGCCTAAACCCTTTCCCACATGTACATTTAGGAAAGAAATGCTTCAAATTAAAAAGACACTCGATCTGTGATAATTTGATATTTCCTACCCTTTAGATTTAGATTTTTAAAATCTAAAGTGATTCTGTTTTTCCAAAAAGGATAAAAATCTTATCTTCTGACTTCCTGCTCCAGATTATTATGGCAAACATGTCACTTTGAGTTCTCCAAAGATCATGATGGAAATAATTCTTTCATAAAGGAATGGACTCGTCAAAAAATAATACCCCTCTTCTTTTTTCAAATCTTGTGAAGAGCAAATGTTCCTACATTTACATGAATGTTTTCACTGGCACCACAACAAGCAGAATGTTTATATAGAACAAAGTCCTTCTAAGGAATACTGGTCATAGAACAGTAAGGCAGTTAGAAAAAAAAATTGATCTCTGGAGTATCAACAAGTAAAATATAATAATAAAACAATGTCCCAATCACAGGAAAACAACTCCATTCTGCATTCAACTGCCTGCACAGAACTGAGAGCCTAAAAGCAAGGCTCTTTACGAGTAATGTAGTTTTAATGACCTCTGAAAACTTGAGTTCAAACCAAGACTTTCAAGCATCCTTTGATGTCCACATGCACTGGGCTGAGAGGCAGGAAATGTATATTCTGGTTCCCAGATCTGCTGCTAATCACTGTGTGACCTTGAAATTACCTAACCTCTCTGAGGTTTAGTTTCTTCATCTAGGAGGGAAAAAAAGTGGGGGCCTTGGTTACTGAAAACCCTTACTGTGTCAAATTCCTGTGATTCTGCTGCGCCAAAATAAGGCATGGAACAAGAACATTCCCCCACCCTACCCCTCACCAAAAAGAAGAAGAAAGCTGTGTATATACTCTACATGTTCCCTTTGATTTTACACTAAACATTGATTTTGTTAGCACCTCTCCCCTGCCAGCTCCATAAAGCAGTTGCTTTTGGTGAAATGAATTCAGCAGAATACCACCAGTTTACACGGAATAGAAAAGGATTATAACCAATAAGCTAACCTGAGGACTTAACCAAAAGGATGATATTCTCTGTCCTCGGTGTCATGAATGACTGTGCCTTCCATCTGTGGACCTCATGGACACTGCTGTCATGTCACTGGTAGAAACTGCTGTCTCTGACGGAGTTGCTGAAACTCCCTAAAGCTCCTCAGTGGCCCACTGTGAGCAAAAGTTGGGCACGTCATGTCATGCTTTTTGCTACCGACCTCACCCTTGGAAGCCATCTTGTCTCACAAACCTAATTGCTCCTTTGTCTTACTTGTATCTTATCTCTATTCATTTTATGCTGATATACATATGTGTCTCTGCCACTTATGGACTTTATATAAGAGGGCACTTTTCAAACCTTGACAAAAACTTGCCTTATCTTCTGCAATCTTTACTCACTCTGCTTCAGGTTGGCGAAGAGGGCTGTTATGAGCCCACAAACATGCCCTCATCTGCTCTCCCCCCCTTCCCACAGATGCTCTCATGGGGTGCCCTTTGGTGACATTTTTAATTCTTCCAAGACACTTTTGAAGTTCTGAGAAAGAGCAAGGAGTAACAAAAAAGCATATGCAAGAGTTGCTCTTTGTTAGACCCTCACGTCTCAGAGAGTCTGCACCCCGATAGCTATTATTTATGGAAGATGCAGGCCTATCTCTGATATTACCAGGAAACACACTGAAAGGAGGGAAAGCATTGTTTCCAACTTGCCCAACAAGATTTTGTAAAAGAGGCCTAACCCACCTGAGATATTTTAAAAGAGGGAAAAAAAAGTTCTCACTTCAAAGACACCAAGTGAGGTTTAAATGAAGAAAGCATCTTTGGTGTAGCTGGATCCTTAGTCTTAGGTCAATGTTGATATCGTGGAATTCTATTTTAGCTCCATATGCCCATCTCACATTGCTCATGTGCTTGCTCAGGCTGCCGTCACAGAGCATCAGAACCCTAGGTGGCTAACTCAACATCCAAAAAGAAGATGAACACATCAAAAAATGGGCAAGAGACATGAAGAGGCACTTCTCCATAGAAGACATACAAATGGCTAACAGATACATGAAAAAACGTTCATCATCACTAGCTATCAGGGAAATTCAAATCAAAACCACACTGAGATACCACCTTACACCAGTCAGAATGGCCAAAATTAACAAGACAGGAAACAACAAAATTTGGAGAGGCTGCGGAGAAAGGGGAACCCTTTTACACTGTTGGTGGGAATGCAAATTGGTGCAGTTGCTTTGGAAAAACAGTGTGGAGATTCCTTAAAAAATTAAAAATAGAGCTACACTATGACCCTGCAATTACACTACTGGGCATTTACCCCAAAGATACAGATGTAGTGAAAAGAAGGACCATATGTACCCTCACCAAACTGTGGAAAGGGCCAAGGTGCCTTTCAACAGATGAATGGATAAAGAAGATGTGGTGCATATATACAATGGAATACTACGCCTCCATCAGAAAGGATGAATATCCAACTTTTGTAGCAACATGGACTGGATTGGAAGAGATTATGCTGAGTGAAATAAGCCAAGAAGAGAAAGTCAAGTATCACATGGTTTCACTTACATGTGCTGCATAAGGGGTAATATAAAGGATAGTAGGAGAAGGAAAGGAAATGGGAAGTAGGGTAATTCGGGGAGAGAAATGAAACATGAGGGACTTTGGACTCAGAAACAAACTAAGGGTCTTGGAGGGAACAGGGTGGGGGGATGGGAGAACCTGGTGGTGGGTACTGAGGGCATGTATTGCATGGAGCACTGGGTGTGGGGCATAAACAATGAATCTTGGAACACTGAAAAAATAAAATTAAATTAAAAAAAGAAATGATCAAAAAACGCTAAAAAAAAAAAAAGAAGAAGAAGAAGAAGAAGAAGAAGAACCCTAGGTGGCTAAAACAGAAGAAACCTTCTCACAGTTCTGGCTGCTAGAAGTCTGAGATCAAGCTATGGGGAGGGCTGGTTTCCTCTGAGGCCTCTCTCCTTGGCTTGTAGATGGCGGTCTGCTATTGTCTCTTCATAATGTCTCTCCTCCATAACTGTGCCCAGATGGACTCTTCTTGTAAGGACTCTGGTCATATTATAGGATTAGGGCCCACCCTATTGATCTCATTGTACCTTAATCACCTCTTTAAAGACCCTCTCTCCGATGACAGTCACATTGTGAGGTACTGGGGGTTAGAACTTCAAACCTAGGAATTTGGGGAGGGACACAACTAAACCCACAACATCATATGTGTGTGCAGTCAATGTATGAAGTATATTTCTATTTCTTTTGTAGGTCCTAGCAAGACTCCTATTTCTAAATGTTAATCAGTTATTCCGCAGTTACTTATCAAGCATCTTTTGTGTCCCACCCTGGTTCTGATCATCTTAGAGGTGGTTTAATGAGTCCCCATTGGTCACAGCTGTGACTGGTTTGTCATCGATGTGATCGGGAATCCCAGGTGTTCTTTCCATTCCATTTCCCAGCACACATGTCAGGCAAAGTAATAGACACCCCCTGGACCAAAGTTCCACACAGATCCTAATAGTGTTGAGCAGAGGGAATCAAGAAAACCCACCAAACAAAGCTGAGTTCTATATCACAGTGAAGTCTACCAACCTCAGGACTGGGGCATCCCAAATTACCCCATGTAAAACTTACCCAGGGAGCAAGTTATCACAGATAATGCCACACGCTTGTCAATAGCAATCCAGATAATGGAGCGGGGATACAAAAAGATAAATCAGGTATCACCCCTGCACTCAAAAATTCAAAATCTAATGGTCCTTCCTGAAGACCCAGGAGGAGAGAGGTTGCCTCCCTTCCATTCTTCTCCTAGGCTCTCCTTCCCTTCCTCTCACTCCCTGACCCGCCAGGAGTCAGCTGCAGCCAGCACTGATACTCTTCAGCCCAGCTTGAATCCCAGGCTGATCATGGTTATTTACTGCCTGCAGCATCTTCAAAAGAGTGAACAGTTACTGGTCTGAAAAGCCCTGGATACAACTACTTTTCTTATAATATATTAAAAAGCTTTCTACCAATATTCTTAATTAGACAATACAAGAATATTGCAGAATTACAGCATTGGAAGGGATCTTTTCGAATCAGGATGGAAGTAAATTTATGCAGCCATCCCAGATCAGCAACCCAATTTTCTTCCCTGAACTCCTCAAGGTGCCTGTGGCCAGCTGGTGAGCTGTAATTAGGGTAACGGGGCCCCCTCTTCTGACCACCCTCCTTTGATGTGCTTAACAGTGTGAAAGTAGTGGGAGCTGTTTCACCCTGGTTAGCTTGCTTGATAAATAACACAACTGCAACACCCAAAGGCATAAACATTGATTTTTTTTTTTTTTAGTTCTTCAAAAGATGGCCTGCCCATCATCCTGGTCTCTTTGCTCTTCTAGCAAAAATGCCTCATACTACTTTCACACAGATTGCTCAAAAAGCCGTTCCTAAGCTGTCTTTCCTAAATGAATAGGCAAGAAACAGACAAAACTTTAAGAAATGAAATAGAATATCCACAATCTGCAATTACTAAATCCAAAAAAAAAAAAAAGAAAAGAAAAATCCCATCTTTCCCTGAAAGATCATAACAATCTTATTTAACACAAACCATGACCTGATGTGGCATGAGGCTATTTATAGTCCGTATTGATCCTGCTTAGTGTGAATATTCATATGTTTTGCTGCAGAAATGTTAAAGGATTTGATTTCAGACCCTGCTGAGGGTGTTAGATAATATAAGATCTATGATCATATTTACCTTTCTAAAATAAAACTTAAAAATCCTGAATTCTAAAACACATCTGGCTCCCAGTGTTTCAACTCAGGCACTAAGGACCTGTGGTTTTAGGTCATGATTAATGGAAAACCTAGGTAATTTTATATATCTACTATACTTGCTTGTTTTGTTTTGTTTTGTTTTGTTGGGTTTTGTTTGTTTGTTTGTTTTAATGTGTTGAAGCAAAGGACGGGATAACCAACCGTGGGTGTTGACTGGGCTGAGCTTTCCTGGGCACCCTGGGCCCTGTCACCTTTCTGCCTGGGAAGGGGAACAGATCCAGTGGGCAGTGAGGTCCCCATCAAGGGAGGCCCAAACTCTAACCAATTTTTGAGATTCCCAGTACTTTAAAAGATAATAAACAACAGCAACAGTGACATAAACATTATACTTTAAAATGCTTGCATTGAATAAATGAACCCTTTCAAATCTTTGTATACATAATTGAAATTCTAATCATTTGGATTATGTCACCATGGCCATCTAATAGAATCTGTCATCGAATGTTGATGGCAAATGCTTTCACAGGCCCCCAAGAGCAGAAGATGAGCTGGAAGATGTCTTACCCCCTCAGTCCTCTGCCTGTGCCTCTTTGATGGTGTGTGTGTGTCATCTCAGAGGTCACAAAATCCAAGGGCCACCTCTGGGGGATGTGAGGTCACCACCACCACCCCCCCACCCCACCACCCCCGTGCAGCTGGAAGGCCCTTTGAGAGGCCCCAGGGGAGAAGAAGGGGGCAAGCACTACTGGTCCACAAGTGGGTAATCAAGAGCTGTCTGCAAGCAATAAGGCAGGATGAAGACTGTTTCAGAGTTTCCATTTTAACATCTCAAACTGTCACATCACTGATGCTCTTCATTGAAGGTTTGGCTAATAAGTTCAGGTGGAGAATGGAGATGCTGGTGCATTAGAAGCAGCTAAGTTTAGCATCAGAAAGCTGTGGGAGGGATGCTGACAAGGGCTGCTAAAGACACTTCTGCTTAATTAAAACCAATTCTTTTAACCCTCTGCGGCTACCACACGTGAATATCCTCGGGCTAATTTATCTCAGGCAATGGATTTATGTAGTTAGCAGTATAAGGACCTATTTAGATGATCTAGCTGCCACCTTGTTTACTCAGAAAAACAGCTCCAGGTGTTATGGACAAATGGCCCCTGGAAAACAAAGGTGAGCCAGATTGGGAGAGATGCCCAATGGGTTAGCCCCCTTAACCTCCAGACCTGGGAGCTTGGAGGGGTGGGGGTGGGGGGTGGAGATGCAAAGTGCTTGGGCTCAGATGGAACACCCAGGTACCCTCAGCCTCCTGGTTCCAGGGCCATGGAAGTGCAAATTAACTCAGGCAAGCTGCGTTAGTCAGCTCCTCAGCTCTGGGTGCGGTTTTCCCCTATACAATGGAAATATAAATTAACTCTGGGCAGTTACCCTAGTCAGCTTGTGATTTGGGGGGGGGGGGTGCCCTATAAAAGCTAGCCTGAGAAATTAGGCATGGTCCTTCTCCCCTGAGAAGCGACCCCGGCTGGCCAGTAAAATTCTGATGCTTGCCACGAAATAAAGCTTTGCTTGACCTTCGCTTTTGTATCAGCCTCCTTCCTTTGGTCGCAGACCCTATTAACCAGGTGTTTACAAAGGGAAGGTAAAGGCCGTATTTGAAACAGCAAAAAATAAAACAAAGCTCCCTAAACCCAACAATAAGGGAACAGATGCACACAGCACAGCATATCCACACATGGCAAGAGCCTACAGCTCTCCAATATCATTGAAAACCACCAAGTGGAAGAACAGCGTAACAACACAGGGAAAGCTTATGGTGGGATAGTAAATGGAAGCCCAGAAAACTAAGTACTTTAATGGGATGGTGGTTCTGAAGTCTTCTTCTTCTTCTTCTTCTTCTTTTTTTAAAAGATGTTATTTATTTATTTGGCAGAGAGAAACACAGCCAGAGAGGGAACACAAGCAGGGGGATTAAGAGAGGAAGAAGCAGGCTTCCCTCTGAGCAGGGAGCCCAACATGGGGCTCGATTCTGGGACTTTGGGATCATGACCTGAGCTGAAGGCAGATGCCCAATGACTGAGCCACCCAGGTGACCTTCTTTTTTTTTTTTTTAATGAGGCAAACTCATCAGTGAGATTTGATCCAGAATAAGAAAAAGTATTTAAACAATCTGATTTTTCAGGTGGTGGGAACTACAATGGGAACTTTTCCCTTTATTCCAAAAATGTTGTTGCTTGGCCAACTAAAGCAGAGAGAGCAAAAGAACATTAGTTTATGTCTGTTAGTCCCTCAGGATGGGTCATCAAACGGCAAGTTGGTAAGCTTGGGGTTTTTTGTTTTGTTTTGTTTTGGTGGTTGTGGGGTTTATGTTATTGTGGTGATTGTTTTGCTTGTTTTGTTTTTGTCTAACAGTTGCACAAGCGTTTTTGATGATAAATCCTGAGGATGCCTGAGCCGGTCTGGCCCGGGGTTACAGTGTGTGTGTGGATCAGAAATAAGGGCTGAGCAGGGAAAAGCAGAGCTGACGTGGGCCACGTGGCGGCTAGCTCTCCTCTGTGCCCACCCCAGGCTCAACAACAGCCCTCAGCTCATCTAAAATCAGACCAGCCCACGACCTTCTCAGGAACTCTCACTAGCTCTGGGTTTTATGGCCCAGTGATTTATTTTATTGCTAATAAGTGTTTTATATCTAAGAACATTCTTAATTATTTATGCATTATCCATATTAAAATATGTTTTAAAACCATCACTAAGGCTTTTTTGTCTATAGCTCCCTTCATTTTCTTGACAAGAGGACACGATGTGGGCCTCTCAGGGCTGGGGGGGGACTAAATCTGCACTTCTTTGACATGAGTCAGGAAAACAGGGGGTTCAGCTAATAAGGTGAGCGAAGAAAATGGACAAGATTTTTAATGACCCTTGTGCCCCAGCAGAGGCTTAAAGGAATCTTCTGGGCAGAAATGGGCCCCTCTGCTTCTTTTCTACCCTAACCCACTCATTCTGTCATTTGGGTTTTATTTTTTTATTATTATTATTATTATTTTTAAGATTTTATTTATTTGACAGAGAGAAACACAACCAGAGAGGGAACACAAGCAGGGAGAGTGAGAGAGGAAGAAGCAGGCTTCCCGCCGAGCAGGGAGCCCGATGTGGGGCTCGATCCCTGGGTCTCCGGGATCATGACCTGAGCCGAAGGCAGTTGCTTAACCAACTGAGCCACCCAGGTGCCCCTGTCATTTGGGTTTTAAATGAGATATCCAGTGGCTGGTCTTAAGGATTCAAATACTCTTCCAAAACCTCAGGACCTAGAATTTTAGCCTCCCTATGCTACAGTCTTAGTGTATTCACCAAACTCTGGAAAGCTTAAGTAGGTTTTCTGCTCAGACTCTATGGGGGTTGTGTAATTGTGGAATGCTCTGTCAGCATGCTTATAGCGATGACCCATGTCACTCCCAGGAAGAGAAAGGGGCCCATGGCCATTAGAAGGAAGGGTCCCTGCCTGTGACTTGGGTTACTCTGGCCTCAGACTGACTGACAAGAAAGCAAAGCTCCACTTACCTGTCAACCCTGAAAGACAGCCAGACAGAAAATGGCGTCAGCCTATATAGTCAAGTACGGCTGTCTCCTGTTAATGCTGCCGTGCGTGAGGGGCATTGAGAAGTGCTAGCCACACCAGTCATGGTCCCATGAAAAACTGAACTCCAGAGAAGCAGAAGTAGGCTTGTTCGAAATGGCTACATACACAAAGTCCTATTAGCTCTGATACATACTATGCTTGTGAAACTGTTCATTTGACATTCACTCATCATTTTTTTTTTTTTTTGGTGAAGGAGCAGAAGGAAAAAAGATTTCTTCGCTGCAGCCACCTTTAGTATTAGTTGTCAACTCAGCTCCTGACTCCTTCACACGCTAATTAAAAATTCCACAGACATGTCTCCACATACCACCCCCTTCCAATCCCTTCCTTTAAGATCAGGGCTCTCTTCTGCTTAAAACCTCCCGGTGGTTGGGGCGCCTGGGTACTCAGTGGGTTAAATGTCTGACTTTGGCTCAGTTCATGATCTCAGGGTCCTGAGATCAAGCCCCATGTCAAGCCCTGCTCCATGCTTAACAGGCAGTCTGCTTGTCCCTCTGCCCCTCCCCCACCATTCATGTTCTCTCCCTCTCTCAAATAAATAAAATCTTTACAAAACAACAACAACAATAACAAAACTAGGTGGCTTCCATTGCCCTTAGATTGAAATTCAAGCCACTGTCTGCATCTCCCTGCCCTCCAGCCACACGGGCTTGTTTTCCTTGTGTGACTCAAAATATACCCAGGCATCTCTGCCTGTAAGGCTTGGCTCTCCCCCCCCCAAACACACTCCCAACTGCTGCCTTTTTGCTTTTCAGGATTCAGCTAGGAAATCACCACCTCAGCAGGGTGTTTCCTGAGCTTTCTATTCCAGCTTGTTTGTTTTCCTCACAGCTTTTATTGCTATCACAAGTTATTGTCTCCATCTCCCCAAGATGAAAATGGAGAAGGATCTTGTCTGCCTTATTCATGGTGTTTCTAGTATTTAAAGCAGTGCCTGGTACATAGTGAGTTCTCAAAAGCTATCTGGGGAGTGAAATGAATGAATATTTTGTGTGTTGAATGACCCCAAAGACACCATCACTAAGAGAAGTACTTTGAGTTGACTTTCAGCCCAAGGGGGATGGCTATGAGGATCACTCTCTCTCCTGACAAGGTCCCAAGAAACAATGGCCAATGCTCGCCAAGAGTCGAGGCCAGGGCCCGGGTCAGGGTGGAGAAACCAGGCTTGTATCAGGAATACTGGTGTTTTCTTTACATTCTGTATCACCCACCAAAGCCAAATGACCTCTGGATGCCCTTCTCACAGGTGAAAGCAGAATTAGCAGAGCAAAGCGGGCTATAGGCAGAGCAGCCTTCCCTTCTTCCCAGAGAGGTGTCTGAGTTGTTCAGCGTACCTGTCATGAGGAAAAGGAGTCCGGCCACGTGTTGGGTCAAGCTTTCCTCCCAGAAGAAACTGACCGTGGCCACGATACAGCCGCAGAGCAGGACGGCCACCGCCATGCCCAGGAAGCCGGCCGTGATTCTTCTCAGGTCTACTCTCGGAGTACAGACATTCAGAACAGGAAGCAGACACAGCAGAGTTATTGAAAACTAGAGAATGAAGAGCTCTGTGTACATTGCAAACACTAGTCAGTGGCACGGGCGGTCTTGGGGTCTGCAGGCTTGGGGTGGTTTAGGGAAGTGTCTCCCCAGGCCCTCCACCGGAGGACAAATGAGGTCAGAGTCTACCTTCTCTGCGGACACAGAGAAGTCTGGACCAAGCAGAGAGCAGAGCAGAGGACAAGGCCCGGGTCAGCTTGGGTCATGGAGAGCAGGTTACTCCGGAAAGGGAGAGTGAAGTAACGCCACTTTCCTTATGAGCAACGGGAATGGGGCTTCCGGCGCTGCAGTGGCTACACTTAATCTGGCTTCGGGAGAAAGAGCCTACAAGGTACGCTGCAGTGAATATGGTTTTACCTGAGCACCATGGGTGCCATTACTTTGTCTTTGTCACAAAGACACAATCACGATCGCGAGGCCAGAAGCCCAGCCCCTCCCCCACTTCCAAGGCAAAACCAAGACATGGACTGACAGTATGGACCCAGACATGTTATCACTGTGACCGCTACCCTAAAGCAGCGCTCTGATTGCCCACACTCTGCTATTCTCTTTCTATTTCCTTTCTTCCTTTTTTTTTTTTTTTGAACAACTCGAATTTTTATAATTGTTAGCTAAATGTCTATGATCTTTCTTAAAACAGTAAATCCCAAGCATAGATCGGCTGCCCCAGAGGCCAGTCAACAGCTCTGGGCCCACATGGACTATTCCTTTCTTTTAAAGGCGTTTCTCATTTCCAGCTCAGAGCATCTAAATGAAAGCAGTTGCCTAGAAGAGCAAATATAGACACTTCAGGCCAAAGGCCAAGGGCGGTGATCATTTAAAGAGCCTTAGTTTAATGTTAAGGGAATAAGTCATTTTGTGACATCCACAGCTAAGCAGGGGAAATGTTGTAATAGGTCAGCCATTGTTGTCTCAGCTTCCTAAATGCCCTGTGATTTAAGTAGTGATTCTATTGTCTACAACCTTTAAAAGGCACGAGGTTCAGATATAATCTACATGGGAGTTGTATTAGTACCAGACATGTCAAGCTTTTCTAGTAAACCTGGTACAGATCTGCAAATGTGGTGATCTTAGAAAGAGCTATGCATGCAGATGCTGGAAGTGTCTTTCTATAAGAACCTCAAAAAAGATAAAAAGAACATCCAAATACTGCCTTGCTGGGCAACAGCAAGCCACAAACTCCTTGGGTAAAGAGGTGAGGTTCTTTCTCAGGCTCCTATGTTGATCTTTTCTCACCGGACTTAAAACCAGGGACTGCGAGGCTTTGTGGACTGTTGATTGAGACAAAAAACTCCAAACACGCTCATAAAGAATTCAGATGTAAGAACACTTAGAGCAAACTCTAACTCAGATCTGCTGAGAAATGGTTGTTAAGATCAGTCAACAAGAAAGAATTTTCAGGAAGTCATACCATTAAGAAATAAACCACATTTCAGGCAATGACATTCCAAGTCCTAAACTTGCCAATCCTTATCTGTATAACATGAGACCACAGTGAAAGCAGTGTCATCAGGGCTTCCATGTACGCGTCTGAGATTCAAAACAAAGTCTTTTGATCTGCAGAGATTTCCTCACAAAATGAGATTCAGCTTGGTTTTCTGCAGGGGCTTTGGTCACCAAACAAGATCCCCGAAGTTCTTGCTGCTTATTTCATTGAAAAATGACAACGTCAACCTCTGACTAGGGTCTAGTTTTTTGCTTTCCTGAGTCACCTATCACCAGGCAGCATGAATCAACAATTTCCAGGTAAACATCAGCGCTCGTTAGTGTCACATTGCATGATCCTTTCTAGATTTTCGCATTTTCCTGACAGTGAAGAAGAGCAGTTCCCATCGTTGAGATAGCCTCTGACGACAGACACCCCCTGAGAAAATTACAACGTACACTCATAAAGATATTTTAGCAGAAATATCAAGGCCTGAGATAGACATGGTGGCTAAAATAAATATTGTATAAATAACACAAAACTGAGAGTACCCAAGGTATAATCTCCTTGGTTTACTAAGGTGGCAGAACAGGTCGGTACCAGATGACTGGGTAAAGAAAAGATGCAGGAGACCATTCGTGTACGGGTGCCTCCAGGGCAGAAACACGCACTGCCCTGTCTCACAAAGCCTCAGGCCTGATTTTCAGACATTCCATCTGTAAACAAGTTGTGACCGCAGCATTGTGAAATGACTCTCAGCACCTCTGACCAAGTCAGATTGGACCCACAGGCCCACAAATGCTGGGCACAACATCTATAGGTTCAAACCTGATAGGGCTGGTGGGAATACTTTTTGTTCGGAAAGACACCATTTCGTCTCTGACCCTTTCCCAGAAATACTCACGAAGCAGGTGCCATTCATCTTGCTGAATTGTCTTGGTTAAATTGAAAGGAATGTTTCGTAAGCGGATTGGCTGGGAAAAGTGGTACTTGATAGCTGTGCATCTCTGTGCAACACCTTGAAGGAAATAAGAAAGGCGATTTACTAGTCTGGGCATTTGTGACACAATGCTGGAGACCCGCGGCAGAGTAATGGGTCCTAAACTGGGTTGAATGGGGAAAGGGATAGGCAAGTCAGAACAATAAACACCTAAAACATGACATAATTTTTATTTTATTTTATTTTATTTTTTTAAAGATTTTATTTATTTGACAGAGAGAAACACAGCCAGAGAAGGCACACAAGCAGGGGGAGTGAGAGAGGGAGAAGCAGGCTTCCCGCCGAGCAGGGAGCCCGACATGGGACTCGATCCCAGGTCTCTGGGATCATGACCTGAGCCGAAGGCAGTCACCCAACCAACTGAGCCACCCAGGCGCCCAAAACATGACATAATTTTTAAAATCATGTTTCACTTTTGAATGTGTTAAAATTGATACGGATCTAAACTCTCCTAATTGTTTTTCAACACTGAGTTTGTGTTAATTAAACCCAAAACTCCACAAGGAGAAATGGCCCAAAAGTATACAGATGGTTAAGGGAAATCAATTTAAAATTTTAAGTTAACCCAGATAAATTACATGTCCCTGAGCTTGATCCAATCTGAAGCTCTCAAATGGGAAACATCAAAAAGTTCATCAAGAAGTGTGTTATTTGGAAACCGGAAGGCATCATTCCATGAAGACAACCTCCTCGTTGGTGGTTTAGGTGGTGATTCAGTGACCAGACAAAACTCAAGAGCCTATTTAACCCCAGTGCGGCTGATGTATTTCCTTAATATAAATTTTACCAACCTAAATTCTGGGCCCCAAGAGAAAGAGTAATATTAAAGATACAGAGGGGAAAAAATAAAAATAAAAGTAGAGAGGAAAAAGAAAAAAACTCTCCCTACCTTTTCTGGTTGCATGGCCTGCCTGAGGTGCAATATTTTGAAATGGGCACAAATACCCGCTACTTTATTCGGTAACTTCTTCTACCCTCCAACCCAACCCATGCTTTTATTGCATAAATAAATACGAGTTTATTTTTCTCCGGAAATCTTCTGAGTCCCATGATTCGCTTGAATCCTATGATAACCCTGGCAGCCAAAAAAATAAAAAGAAAAAGAAAAAGAAAAAGGAAAAGAAAAAAAAAGCCTCATAGATGCAAACAAACCTCTAATTGATGCCATTTGATGAACTACAGAAACAAAGTGAATTTTTTGGAAATCAGGCATTAAAAGGGGGAAACTACAGTTTGAGCACAGTGTGTATTATGAGCCCATCTCTGATGTGAAAAGATCTTCCCTAAGAGTTTCTCACACAGTAGTGTACATCAAGAATCAATGGGGAGGGGTGCCTGGGTGACTCAGTGGGTTAAAGCCTCTGCCTTCAGCTCAGGTCATGATCTCAGGGTCTTGGGATTGAGGCCCCCATCCGGCTCTCTGCTCAGCAGGGAGTCTGCTTCCTCCTCTCTCTCTCTGCCTGCCTCTCTGCCTACCTGTGATATCTCTCTCTCTCTCTCTCTCTCTCTCTCTCTCTCTCTCTCTCTCTCTGTCAAATAAATAAATAAAATATTTAAAAATAAGAAGAATCAATGGGGAGCTAGTTAAAAATGTAGATTCTTGGATGGACCTACCCAGAATTCAGATATTCTGAATCAAAAGATTTGGGACGGAGCCAGGAAGGTGAACTTTAACAAACATCTCAAGTAAATTCTGAGGCAGGCGGTCCTTAAATCTCACTTTGAGAAACATTGCCCAAGACTCTCTCTGCTTTGGGGAAGCTTTTTATTTTTTTCCTTATGAAAGCACAGATTCTCCCAAAGTTCAAAGCTCTTTCATTTTACTCTTTGTTTTTTTCAACATGAGCCCATGGCAGCAGTTATGTGGTCTAAGGCATAGGAATTAGGTATTTATAAGACAGAAAAGGCCTGTGCTTACAAAGAACAAACAATCCGGTATGAGAATAACAGAAGATAACATGCTGTAAATGTATTAATAGCTTCATTTGTATTTCTCAAAATTGTCATTCCACTTGCTATTCATCTTCAGGCTGACCTTGAGGCTCCATGTAACCAAAGGGTGAAAGGCTAACGCAGAGTTAAAGACATGCCCAACGTATGCACAGAGCCCATCAGCAAAGACTGGGACTTACTAGCTCCAGGCAGCTAAGGACATTTCTGTCCTTTAGCTTCACACAAAGCTAGTCAAACAGGGGCTTCAGGGGCCACATATGACAAACAATACAGACTTTATAGAATTAGTTAAAGAAAGACACTAAAAAACCAACGGCAACAACACAAAACAATAACAACCCCTGGGAAGGAGGAAGAATCCAATGTCCAGAGTTGCTACATAGTATTATTTTAAATACTGAGTTTTTAATAGAAAAGTACAAAACATGCAAAGAAACACATGGCCCATGCATGAGGAAAAAAGCCAGCCAGTAGAAACTATCACTGAGGAAACCCAGATGTTGGACTTATCTGACACTTTAAATCAGCTGCTTAAAATATGCTCAGAGAACTAAAGGATATCATATCCAAAGAACTAAGGCAAGTATGAGAATGATGTCTCACAAAACAGAGAATATCAGCAAAGTGATAGAAAGTATAAAAAGAAGAAGAAAAAAAATAGAAATTCTGAACCTGAAAAGAACAAGAGCTGAAATGAAAATTCTATGAAAGGAGCAGAAGAGATAATCAGTAAACTTGAAGACAGGTCAACTGAAATTATCCAATCTGAAGAAAATAAGGAAAAAAGAGTGAAGAAAATAAACGGAGTCGCAGAAATCTGTGAGACACCATCAATCATTCCCAATCATTCCAATGTAAGTATAATCAGAATCTCAGAAAAGAGGAAAGAGAAAATAGGGCAAAAAATAATATTTGATGAAATAATTTTCAAAAACTCCCTAAATGTGATGAAAAACATACATTTTTACATTGAAGTTTGATGAACTACAAGTAAGATAAACTCACAGCAAATCACACCCAAACACATTGTAATCAAACTCCTGAAAGCCAAAGAGAGAATTTTGAAAGAAGCAAGAAAAAAAGTAACTTCTCACATATAGGGGTTTCTCAAAAAAATAGAAGAGTTTCTCATGAGAAACAATGGAATTCAGAAGGGAGTGACATGATATATTCAAAGCACTGAAAGAAAATCAATCAGGAATTCTATAAGCAGTGAAGTCATCCTTCAGAAATGAAGAAAAAATTAGGATATTTTCAGTTAAACAAAAACTAAGAGATTAAGTCATTAGTCATGAGACCCGTCCAATAATGAAGACTAAAGGAGGTCCGTCTGAATGAAATGAAAGGACAGTAACTGAATCTGCATGAAAAAATAAAGAACATTTGTCAAGGCCATGACGTGGGTAAATAAAAAATGATAGAAATGTATTATTTGTGTTTTCTGTAACTTTTTTCCCCCTATCTGATTTAAAAGACACAAAGCATTAACCAATAATTACAAATCTGTGTTGAGGAACATTCGATGTAATTTGTGTATAATAACCGTGCAAAGGACAGGAGAGGGAATGGAGCTATAAAGCAGTAAAGCTTTTACATACAAATGAAATTCAGTTGGTATTAACCTAAAATAGATTGTTATAAATTAAGATGTTAATTGTAACTTACAGGGTAACCACTAAGAAAATAACAAAAAATATACAAATATATATATTTAAAATAAAATAAAAGGGATTTTAAAAGTTTCCTGGAAAACATTTATTTAACACAGAAGAAGATAGTAATGGAAGAGCAGAAGAACATATGGAAAACAAACAGCAAAATCGCAGACTTAAGTCCTCCCTGATGAGGAATTACATTAAATCGAAACACATCCCAATCAAAAGACAGAGATTCACATTATAAATAAAACAACATGATCCAACTATATGATGTCCACAAAAGAAACACTTTACATTCAAAGACATTAAGAGGTTGGAAGTAAAAGTATGGAAAAAGATATACCATGTAATCATCAAAAGGGATAGGAATAGCTAGCCTAATATCAGACAAAATAAGCTTCAAGACAAAAATTTTTACTAGAGACAAAGAGTGAATCTACTGGGAATTTATAAAATTGTAAACAGATGCACTTACCCACCAACAGAGCCCCCAAAATCCAGGAAGCAAAACCTGAAGAACAGATAGTAAACAGATGCACTTACCCACCAACAGAGCCCCCAAAATCCAGGAAGCAAAACCTGAAGAATAATAGTTGGAGACTTCAATGTTCTACCATCAATCTGGTAGAACAACTAGACAGAAGACCAACATGGGAACAGAAGACTTGAAAACACTCTAAAACTAGACAAAACACATCTAGAGAACACTCCACTCAATAAGAGTAAAATACACATTCTTTTTGAGCTCACACAGAACATTCTCCAGGATAGACCAAAATCTCAATAAATTTAAAATTATTAAAATCATAATGTGACAGAAAGTGACATTAAAGTCATAATGACATATAAAGTCAATATTTTCGGACCATGCTATAATGAAATTAGAAATCAATAACGGAAGAAAATTTGAGAAATTCACAAATTTGTGGAAATTTAAGTAACAGAGTCCTAAACAACCAGTGGGTCCAAAAATAAATCACAAGAGAAATTTAAAAGCACCTTAATGATAACAAAATATAAATCACAACATACCAAAATTTATGGGATGCTACTAACATGCTGCTAACATGCTTAGAGGAAAATTTATAGCAGCAAATAGCTACGTTTAAAAAACAAGATGTCAAATCAATAACCTGCATACCTTAAGAAACTAAAGAATGAAAAGCAAACTAAATCCTAAGCAGAAGAGAAGATTTTATATAATTATGGTAGAAATAAACGAAATAGTAGAAAAATAGCAGAATAAGCAAAGCCAAAAATTGGCACTAAGATTAATAAAATTCATAAATCTTGGTCACCCAGTTGGCTCAGATGGTTAACTGTCTGCCTTCGGCTCAAGTCATGATCTCCAGGTCCTGGGATGGAGCCCCACATTGGGTTTCTAGCTTAGCAGGGAGTCTGCTTCTCGCTCTCCTCCCTGCTTCTCACCACAACTCGTGCTCTCCTTCTCTCTCTCAAATGAATAAAATCTTTGAAAAATAATAAAACATAAAATTGATAAATCTTTAGTTGGACTAACCATGATAAAGAAAGGGAAGACTCAATTTACTAAAATCGGCATAAAACAGGACATTACCAATAATCTTATGGGAAGAAAAAGGAATTTAAGAGAATACTATGAAAAAATTATATGCCAACAAATTAGATTCTACAGGTGAAATGGAAAATTTGTAGAATGCCACAAACTACCATAACTGGCTCAAGAAGAAATAGAAAATCTGAATAGATCTGTAATAGGTAGAGACTGAGTTAGTAAATAACTTATTAAAAATCTTCCAATGATGGGGCACCTGGCTGCCTCTGCCAGTAGAGCATGAAACTCTTGATCTGGGGGTTGGGATTTCGAGCCCCACATTGGATGTAGAGATTATTTAAAAATAAAATCTTTAAAAAAGAAACCTTCCAATGAGGAAAAGTCCAGGATCATATGTCTTCACTGGTGAATGTTACCAAATATTTAAAGAATTAACAATCATTCATAAAATCTTCAAAAAAATAGAATTCCCAAATTATGGTAGGAGACCAGTATCACCCCCTAATACAAAAATCAAAAACAGGGGCGCCTGGGCGGCTCAGTTGGTTGGGTGACTGCCTTGGCTCAGGTCATGATCCCGGAGACCTGGGATCGAATCCCACATCGGGCTCCCTGCTCGGCAGGAAGCCTGCTTCTCCCTCTCTCACTCCCCCTGCTTGTGTCCCCTCTCTGGCTGTGTTTCTCTCTGTCAAATAAATAAAATCTTTAAAAAAAAAAAAAAATCAAAAACATAAGTAATGCATAATTCAAAGTATTCCTTATGAATAGGTATGCAAAAGTCCTCAACAGTCACCAGCAAACTGCATTCAGCAACATATAAAAAAGATTGTACATCAGGGCTAAGTGGAACCGATGTCATGGATGCAAGATTGCTTCAGTATATGAAAATCAATTTATATCATAGAACATCCCAATAGAATAAAGCACGGAAACCACAAGCTCATCTCATAGATGCAGAAAAAGCTTTTGACAAAATCTGCCTGATACCCACAACCCCAAAAACCAGATTAAGAAAGGGAAAAGTAGGATTCACTCTCTTAAGTAAGTAGAAAACTCTGAAGTTCAGAGTAGTCAAGCAACTAGCCTAAGGCCACAGTGCAAAGTAGTAACAGAGCTTTAACGTGTGTGCTGTTACCCAAACTGTATACTACTCACTCAGGAATATTAGAAATCCTAATATTTTAGAAGTGCATCTTCATTTGTGGGTGGTTAGAACTGTAGTTATTAAGCAAACTACCAATGTGAAGTAAAAAACACATTTTTTTCGGTTTAGTAACAACATAAGCTCTTTTGGAAACAAAGCTGATACCTAATCGAGGCTTCTGTCTATATATTTGCCACACCTTTCAATAACGCTATTTGGAGATTGGCTTGGCTCTATGGCTGACTCCGTGACTTCGTCCCACCTGCCATCTCACAGAAGCTGCTTACAGCTGGAAATAGGGTGTGAACTGGGGAGAAACTGTTCTCTGAGAGTCTGAGGGGCTGGCCTTACAACAACTTCTGTGCCAGGGAAATCGTTGTGGACATTACCAGGGCTCCTCTCCTCGGCCTCCTGCCGGGAACAAGCCTGATCCCAGGAGGAAGACAGCAGAAAGGAGGTAGGCAGCCGGCCAATGCCCTCTTGCTTCCCCGGGGGCATCCCGCATGTGCCAGGAGTGAGGTAAGCCGCACACACAACGCCAAATTACCTTTCCTTCCCCACTAGGCTCCCAGGCTAAATTTAAACTGCCAAGAGCTCTGAAATGAAAAGAGAAAGGAGTGTGGAGAGTGGCAAGGTCTGCACTGGACGGTAACAAGCAGTGCTCCACAATCCCACGCGCTGGGAGCCCGGTGGTGAGCCCAGAGCTTCTCAGCTGAGTTGGCAGGAAAATAATCTACAGCTCCTGGGCTCCAGTCCCTTGGAAGATGATTAGAGACTCCAGGCAGAATTAGGAGAGGAAGTGGGAGTGAAGGACAGATGAGCAGTAATGTCAGAGACCTGTGTTCTCTGGGTGATTTCCTTGTTCTTAAGGACTCGTTCAGCTGCCATAGCAAAAAGTCAGATAGATTTGAAGGGGCGCGTATTTTATTAAGGTCTGGCTTCCTACAGCATACACTTTAAACTGACAAAATGAAACTAGACTAAAATCACACGGGCAAAGACCTGGAGTTGCTTGACAGCTCGCCAAAGACAAATGAGGTCCTTTTGATGAAACAACAAGTGTACGCATCGCCGTGGGTGGCGGGGAAGACAGAAGTTCCCTGAGATGTTCTGTTAAAGAGTGATACTGTGAGAATCCACAAGGAGGCATTAGATTCAAATTTTTTCAAAGCCGTGCACGCAAACTTTGAAATTAACTGGCTTTCTGGGTAGAGAGAGCAATGAAGCTGGCTCCCTGAAAAGGAACACAAAAAACCATGAGCTCATAGCACCAGATGGCATCACACAATGGGGGGAAGAAACATGCAGAGGGTTGAAAAGAACAAGTTGTGATCTATATTTAGTGATTAATTAGCTTCTTAAAGGGCCAAGTAGAGCCATGTTAATGGTGATATAAACCACAGAAGAAGATACATAAATATGCCACACAGAGGTTAGGAATGGGGCTTATGGTCTGGTGCATGTCTATTGTTTCTGGTGCTTAGGGAGAGGAATCGAATTATAAGCTAAGTTCCAGAAACCCATACTCTAGGTTAAGTGAGGGAGAAACGTGAGAAACAGAAGATGCTGTAAAGAATCCCTGTGTACCAGTCAATGACAAGGCAATCGGTGTGGTGGCTAAAGGCCTTGCAGTCAGACAGACTTGGATTTGAATCCCAGCTGTGTGACTTTTGGCAAATTGCTTAACCTCTCTGAGCCTCTGTTCCCTCGTCTGTAAAAGAGGGACAAGAACGGCAGATATTTTATTGTTACTGTGAGGAATGAAAGAGGTCATTCAAGGACATAGTGTGGGATGCGGCCAGTCACAGCACTCAATAAACGTCAGCATTTGGTCATGAGATAGCTCTTGGCATCTGCTCCTGCTCACATTCACCATGACAGAACTATTGCCACACGCGAGGAGTCTGCACCCTAAGTGTGCATCGCAGATTAACCCAAGTGGGAAGAGAGACAGACAGAGACGCATGCAACGGCTGCCTGAGCCATGGTCTGCCCAAGGGCTCTCGTGTGTCCTCTCCACTTACACTCAGGCCAAGACTCCCAGCACTTCACTCCTGAGTAGTTGGCCAACTGGTCTCCTTGCCACTGTTCTCTCTACCCCCCAGCCCCCCCTCATGCCACTGTTGGACAGATCTGCTGTGTGAAGTTCCGGAGCCCCCAGAGTCTTGGCTGCCCATCTGTAATGCAGAATATGAAAACCTTGAAGACGTCCGCTATATCCACCTGCCGTTCACACTATGGCACGCTTCATGTGTTTCTTTACAGTGACTACTCTAAGCAGGACACCGTTTTACTTCCCATAAAGTAATTTTGTATTTATTGTAGATTTACATATTTATTTAAAGATAAATACCCGGCACACAGTAAATGCTAAACGGCTGTTTATTAGATAGTTTTAATGTTGTGCCAGCGTACCACCTTCCTCACTTGGGCAAACAGAAGTGAGAGAATCTCTGGTGGTCCCTGAGAGCAGTAAAGCCTGAGGTTTCCATCATCTGGCTCTGTCTTGCCTCTATCCAAGAACAAACTATTGGCTTCCCCGTAAGCAGACCCAGACTCTAGACTCCTGTCATCTATCCCTGCTGCCCAGTTCACTTGCACTTACTGTGACTGGTCCCCAGGGCTGTCCCCATCCCTCCCCAGATGTGTACCTTGGCAAGGAAAGCCAATTTCTTTCTATAGCTATATGGCCATCACCTTGGAACAACCCCCAAAATCCTAAGCACATCCCCTCCCCTGGCCCTGGTTCATTGCCTTCATTGAAAATGCCTTCCAGAAGAAGCCCATGCAGGTCACTCTGTTCTCTGGCTTTGCTGTGACATCAGAGCCTGGGCTTCCCAATCTGGATCTTGATTACCCAGTGTTTGTCATTTCCTAACAGATCAGACACCCCGCCTCCCTCTGAGCGTCTCAAGGTCCTGAAGAGCCGAGGCTGTGACTTCTTTCTGGGTCCCTGACGTTTAAGAGCTCAGGCTGCTGACAATAGCAGTATAATTATTGCTTCAGGTTCTGCAGCAGATGAAAGGGTCAGTGAACAGTCTGCATTGTTTCCTGAAACATTACAAAGGCAACTTGGAATTCCATAACTAGGCCTTGGGCAGAAAAATAAAGAACTCTTTCCCCCCAGCTCTGCCTACACACCTCCCAGTCTGAAAGGCAAGATCCAACCTGGGGTCACAGGGCAATGTGGCAGCCATTTGTTGTCAGATTTCATCTCAGAGGGAATCAGGTGCTAAGCGGACAAAAGAAAATGTTTTCCTCATTGCCTCCTTTAGAGGGTATGAGCAGTTCTCACTTAGGTAAATAAACCAAATACAGTGAGTTTAGTGACCTAACTGACTTTTAAGCCTCAAATGGCCAGAAACAGTCCTGAAGTCAAGCTCTAAGGGCAAACCCGTATCAGGTCTCCAGAACTGAGAGGGCAGAGATTCAAAATAACTGACAGCTGAGGAGCACTGTCCAGGAGAAATACAGAGAATCTGCAAGTCATATAGAGAATTTTAAATTTTCTAACAGTCACATTACAAAAATAAATAGGTAAGATTAATTGTACTATATTTTCACTTAACATACAATCAATATTTTGAAAATTATTAGTGAGGTTTTTAAAAGTTTATTTATTTTTTAGTAATCTCTACACCCAATGTGAGGCTTGAACCCACCACCCCGAGATCAAGGGTCCCAAATTTTCCAGCTGAGCCAGCCAGGCACCCCTATTAATGAGATAGTCTACATACATTTTTCACATTAAATCTTTGAAATCTGGTGTTTTCCACTTACAGCACAACTCCTTCTGAATAAGTTTCATCCCAAATGTTCAATAGTCTCATGGGACTGGTGGCCACCGTACTGGAGAGAGGAAAGTTCCAGATGAAGGTGAATAAGACTCCAAATAAAGTAAAAGCGACAGAGAGCAAGTGTTTGATCTAGGAAGAACCAGAAAGGTTGTTCTGTGTTTAGACTCTCCCTCCACAACATACTAGCCTGTTCTGCTACTTTTGTTTCTTATTAGTAATGGAGAATCAGCTTCTCACTTGTGTGAAATCGTATCTGTGTTCACTCCATATTCTCTTGGAAGCAAGACAACCTGGATTTGAGTTCTGGCTTCACCACTCACTAGTTGTGCATCCTTAGGAAGCTTCTTAACCTCTCTGGGCATCAGCTTCCTCAGCTGTGATATATGGGCAGAGGTAGTCCATGTTTCTCAGAGGAGGATTAAATGAGACACATCATACTGTTAGTGTTAGCTTCCATCATCGTCACTATTCCTACTGCTGCTACTGCTTCTTTATTGACCTGAGCAAACCCAGAAAGCTGGACTGTTTCTTAAAGGCAAGACTCTGGTGAGTTCCTTGAACTGTAAACATATGATCTCTAGGGGCCAGAGGGTTCACTGACCAGCCTGACAGATCTGGCCTGCTGCAGAGAGAGTAAACATCATACAGGAAGTTGAGAAGGGGAGAGGGCAGTGGAGTATACCAGAAAGAACAGTTCTCCAGCAAGCACGATCCTGAACACAGGGGGAAACTGACACAAAGTTAAGGCAGTGAATGACCACCAGTTGGCTGAATTCATTTTTAAATTTCCTTTAAATGAGTTATTACATTATATCTACGATAAAAAGTAATACAACTCTGAAAAATCAAAACTGGGGATTCTCAGCTTCTCAGAGGCATCACGGCAAGGCTCTGAGATTGGTGATCATGGTTGATCATGGTTGGTGATTAGCTGGATGAACAGGGATTCATGATTGCAGAGTAAAGAAAGGATGGGATTTTATGTGGCTTTTGGGGAATTTTGGCCCAGCTCAGGGCACTCTGCTTCTTTCTCCCTCCCCTTTCTTCTTTCCTTCCCTTTACCTTCTTTCTCTAGAAGGAGACGGGTTCTATTCCTTCTTTTTCACTCAGAGTTGCCAATGTGGGCAAGGGCGATGTGATTATGCCACTGGCAAGAAGGCAGACACAGGCAAGAACTGACACCCCACGCCATATCTTGTACCCCAGGCCCTGATTCATGTGAAACCAAATATAGCCATTGGCTCAGTGGAAGCTCGAATTCCACCCGCTGTGGTATTTCGCCTCCCGCAGGGGATACCACGTTCCAAGGACTGGCCAACAGCTACTGCCGGTTCCTCTTGCTCTGGTCATGACCTGCTGACCTCACAGAGATCAATACAGTCTGAACAAAACCTATCTTCCTAGTACATGAGTCTAAAGCTGTTGTTAATACACACCTGAAGTTCAAATCTCCTGGATTCCAGAAGGCATCCAGTCAGTGGAGGAAGCAAACCTAAGCTTTTTTCACTCTCCAGCATGACTTTTTAAATTAGTATGGACATTCATGAATATGATTTTTTTTAGCCTGTACACTCCCAAACATGAGGAGAAACTTGGGAATAGGAGGGTTTTTCTTACATGTAACATGTGCTACAAGAAACAGTGTCCCACAGTATAAAGGAGAATGTTGGCTTTGGAACCAGCTGTGTGACTTTGAGCAATAACTCAACCACTCTGAGCCTCCACTTCCTTACTGGTGAAGTAGAGGTACAATCTCACAGACTTGTTATGAGGAACAAATGAGATCATAATATCAAGTGTCCTAACAGTGTCTAGTCCATTGGAACAGTGTCCATCCACTCCCTCTTCCTGCTCTCTTTCCAAGAAGGACCAGAAAAGTGTGGGTCCTGACCTGAGGGACTGCAGGCTGTGTAACTTCGTCCTCACCTCCAACATTTGGGAAAAAAATCAGGGGCCAAGTATCAATCATTAACTTTTGCCACCAAAGTCAATCACATCATCACATAATCTTTCTTTCACTCATTTATTTATTCATTTGTTCAACAAACATTTATGGAACAAGTGCCTTTTAGACAGAAGACCTAATTTCTGAATCTAGAATATGGTTCTACAAAAATGAAAAACTAACGACATGAATCTAAACCATGAGTTGGAAACAGGGAGTGCAAAGGGAGGGTCAAGGGATAGACAGGGGGAGAGAGAGACATCTCCCACCTGCCACATGGGGACCTGTGAACTCTGATGGTTTTAGCAGTTTCCCAAATACTCAGAAAAGAACAACCTGCTGAAGAAAGGCCATTTTGGTGTGGGCTGGCGGTGTTCAGGGGCAAATTATCCTTAAAAACAGTGCACCCTTGGCCCCTTCCAGGTGCCTTGATAGACACTTTCTAACTGAGCTACACTTTCAGAAGTTTGTCTCCTGTACAAAAACGAACCCCGGATCAAGCTGAATTGACTAATTACTAGTGTAGATGGAGATTAGGAAAGCAATGTTTGGTAGAGCTAATTTATGATGGTAGAGACAAGGGTAATAGCTCTGTTCAAACTGTGAAAAAATTTAAACATATTTCCTACCATGAACAATGTTCTTGTGTCCCTTTCACCAGATGGGCTGCTGGATTTATGATGAGACATGTCACAGATACACATCAAGATAAATGGAAACTGGGAGCCCTTTAGAGCCAGGCTTCAGGCTCTACAGAGAGTGGCTGTTCTATTGCTCACTTGATAATTGATAGAGTCATCCTCCTGGGCTTTGGTAGGCTATTGGAATCAATTTCAGAAAATAATATAAATTGATTTGAAACAATATTTTCAACTTTTTCTAAGTAATGATCCAGACTAAGCAACAATCAAGCAAAACTGACAAGTCCAATTTCATTTCCCTCCCCTTCTCCAGCCCCCTTGTAGTTAGGTGGCCTGGCAGACACCAGAGACAAGACGTGAAGGGGGATAAAATCACCAAATTGAATCAATTATTGAGGATTCACTGCAAGGAGAGAGGAGTATGGCACTCACCACCTTCCAGCGGTAAGAACCTTATGATATAGGAAGAAGCCAAATCCCAAAGCCATTTGTAGCAGCAGTAAGAAGAGAGCAGTCTGGGCAGGACCCTCTGTCTTTGGCAGCCTTGCCACTCTTCCCGTATGTGCTGGTTCCTCCAGCGGCCCCACAGGCATCCCTAAGTCAGGGCATAAATCTGTAGCCAGACAAGCACACTTGTGAGACCACCAGAACTGCTTTAGTGTGGTTACAGGAAAACGATAATCGTGCTTTTATTTATTACGTAGCGTGTTATGCTGTGTTCAGAGTGCCTCATCACACATCCTTGTACGTTACATAAGGAAGACATTCTGTTCCTTTTGCAAATAAGAAGAACAAGGCACAGACCACTTATGTGGCCTGCCCATGGCCATGTAACTAAGTGGTTGTGATAATAACTTACTGAAGCCTTGCTCTACGCCAGGCTCTATGCTCACAGCTCTACTCATATTTCCCCCATGGGACAGGGTCTATCATTACTTCTGTTTCACAGAGGAGGAAACTGAGGCTCAGTGAGCTTAGGTTAACTGTCTGCAGTCCCAGGGCTGACAAGTGACAGAGCTGGTATTGAATTAGCATCTCCCTCCAAAGCCAATCTTTGATATCTTAACAGACTTTGTCAGATGAGAATCACTATGACTACACCTGATCATACCCCGTTAGTCCTCTTAAAGGGGCAAGCACAAAGCAGGCAGGCATGGGTTGACGTGTGGTATTGGGTTTATCACAATATTCTTTGTGTATTTCTATCCCCATTGCTCTCACCTGCCCTCTACCTCCAAGAAAATAGAAAGACTACTACGAAACCGAGTAGAAAGCTCTGCATGCGAAAATTTCTTTCCCTGCTTGCTGAGCAGGTGATCAGGTGCCTAAAACCCCAGACCAGGGCTGAGGAAAAACAGGAGGAGGGAGGAGAGACACAGGAGTGGTTGAAGAGAGAGAAGGGGTGGGGAGGACTACAAGGGGTAGAGATCAGTTGGCATCCCCCCCACTCGGCCCTGTAACCCCAGAGCCCTGGACACAACATGAGCCCCACATTGACCGGAAAGGGCTCAATACCTAAAGTGAGGATCTGATCACAAGGGAAAGCTTGCCCCTTGACCCAGTTGGAACTACAGTCCATTTGGGAATCCCTGCCTGGGGACAGAGGGCCCGCCTCGACAGCCGCATACTCCAAAGTGAAGTCCCCATTCATCTACCTACCAGAACTCACCCACCTACCCACAAAGTTCCAACCATCAAAACAACCATCAGGTGCTTGAGCCCAGAAAATAAACATACTTCCAGTCCAGTTCCAAGGACAGCATGCAGCCGAGCTGTACTTCTCTTTCTGACCACCTGTGCGGATCCCATGTAGTCCTAAGAAGCCTCATCGGAGGACACAGAGTACACAAAGAGGGGCTGCACCTCACCCCTGACCCCGTTGAATCTCCTCATACACACACCCCACCACATTGCTGCCCACATCTCACCCGAACATGCTTGCACAATGTTTCCAGACCTAATTCTACATCAAGCACCATGAATGATGGCGACAGCCAGACAGGAAATTTTACAAAGTGCCAATAAGCGGTTTTGCTAAGCATCACTTCAATCCTCTATTTGAAAATACAGTGTTAAGAACCAGGGAGCAGGCAGGGTCTACTAGAAATCACAGAAATTAAAAATTAATGTTCAGCCCCCCCCCCACTTCTGGTGGGCCCTGCCCCCTTTGGGCAGGGAGAAGGGCCTCCTGCAGGCCTTGAGCCTCTTATTGAGCCTCTTATCTGCTCCCCACCCTGCCCCCGGCCCTGAGCTCAGCTCCCTCCAGCTACCGGCTCAGCTCATTAGCATTCCTGACACTCCCCACAACCCAAGGGGAAAACTTGCAGCTGCTTGGTCCTTAAGCATCACCCTTGGTACCAGAAGCCTCAGCCTGTGCATAACTGACAAGGAATATGTTGATAAGGAATGGGACTGTTCCAAGTTTCTGAAGGATAACTAGGTAATTAAAAGGAAAACCTAATTTAAGAAAATCCTGGAGAAATTTTTTTTTAACTCTCTGGCAACATCCTTTCTGGATTATTCTCCTTTGCCAAAAGACTTCTGTTTTGCCTTTGTTGGGTTTTCAAAGCCTGGGGCTAGATATCCAATGTTCCAGGGACCCCACAGTTCTCGGCATCCTCGGGGTGGTGACTTTAAAAAGCCTTGGACTGAAGTGGAAGGGACACCCGTTTCCTTCAAGGACTCCTGAGTTCCTGTTTTCCCAGTCTCCCCATCTGGTGACTTCCTCCCTGGGGCTGGGCACAGTGCCCTCTGAGGACCCCGGCAGCCCAGGCCAGCAGCCGCCCCCACTTGTGTAGGGCAGCTCAGAAGGACTGGGACAACACCATTCACTGCCAGGGGCACAAATGTGCGGAGATGAAATCAGCCTCTGCAGTGCTCCCTGTTTCTGGCCGCGTGTCTTAAAATTAAACCTGAGACGCCCAAAGAGAACGGGGCTCCACACCATACACCAGGAGCTCCATCACTGCTTAGACCGGCCCTGTCCTTCGTGCCACCTTGCCTCCACCTCCTGGAGGTCAGCTTAACATTAACTTAAGGCCCTGGGGTGCCTGGGTGGCTCAGTTGGTTGGGCGACTGCCTTCAGCTCAGGTCATGATCCGGAGTTCCCGGATCGAGCCCCACATCGGGCTCCCTGCTCAGGGGGAAGCCTGCTTCTCCCTCTCTCACTCCCCCTGCTTGTGTTCCCTCTCTGGCTGTGTTTCTCTCTGTCAAATAAATAAAATCTTTAAAAAACAAAACAAAACAAAAAAAAAAACTTAAGGCCCTACCACCTGCTACCTTTATGAAATCCTCAGAGTCTTAGTTAATCTGTAAAATGGGGCTGATGATACAAATTTCACAGTGTCTTCCAAGGACTGTAAAAGAGCAGGCACTTTTATACATGACCACCTTCAGTCGGCAGCTCCTGCACTGCCTGACTGGGTCCGTCTGACTGCACCGGCCTTCTCCAGCCCAATCTGTTGACAGTTGTTTAACCTCAGCTGTTGGACACAGTGATCTTCCCGCAGTCCAATCCCGCCTCTACTGTGCATGAAAACGAACAGAGGCCCTGTCCTCAGGAAGCTTAGAGTCTATTGCAGGACACTGGAATTATTGAAATAATGGCACAAGTAGATGGCAAATGACAAGTCTGACGTAAATGGGAACCCAGGGCTCTAAGACCACGGAACAGGATGCCTGAGCCATGAGGGGAAGGGAGAGGCAGTCCAGGAAAGCTGAGGTCTCAAGGATGGGCAGGAATATCCTTGTGGGGCAGAAGCAAGGGCATGGACAGGGCTTTGAAGAGGAAGGTCTGCGGTACTGAGGTGCAGAGTGGGGGAGTGGGGAGGAGCTGTCGCTAGAGAAGAAAGTGGGGCTAGATCATGGAAAGCCTAAAGGTGGGTTGAGACTTGCTTTTTATTGTAAGCCTTAAAAGAAGTCACCACAGATTAGAAATGATAATTGATGGCATGATCAGAATTGATTTTTTTTATTTGTTTTTGAAACAAATAAGCATAAAACACTTCACCCTTGCCTTAGTGTAAAGAGCAGACTGGAGGGGGCCAGGAGTCATTTCCATGATGCAAATACAAATGGGGTGCTATGGAACTGCCCAGAAAAACACATTCGCACTGAGGGGGGAGTCCAAGAGGCCATCCTAGGATGAATTTTAAAACTGAGTCCAAGTGAGCCAGGCCATGGGTGGTGACATTAGGGGGAGGAATGGGCATTCCAGATAGAAGAAGAGCAAAAAGCAAAAGTGCAGAGGTAAGGAACGTTTCCAGGAGGTTCAGGGCTGTGGAGCATAGAGTGTAAAACAGTGAGTGAGGAGGGTAAGGGGCTAAGAGGGGAAGCTGGCAGCAGGAGCCCAGTGCCTTCTCCCACTGCGGGGCCTCATCCTGGAAGTTAGGAGGGGCCACAGAACGGTTTAAGCAGGCCAGTGATACAATCAAGTTTTATTTCAGATACACAATCCTGTCAGTTGGGCAAAAAAGGGATATGAGGACATAGGAGAGTCAGAAAGAATAAATTACCTAGAAGGCCGGGCATCCACACGTTTAAATACTATGCAGATATTAAAAATGATGAAAATTGCAAAATTCTTGTGGCTTAATGCTGGATACAAAGCAGGATATATTGTGTTATCTCAAATATGTCTTTGTGTATATATTTGCATAAAGACTGGATGAAAAGAAATCAAACTTTCACAGGCTTATATAACTAAGTTGCAGGGTTATAAATGATTTTTGTTTTCCTCTTTGTAGGTTTCTGGATTGTCTATAATGAGCATATGTTTATGAAAGTTTATAATGAGAAAAATGTAAAGATTTAAACAACATAAAGTCAGCATGAACGGATGGTCCATCAAACTAGTAACAACGATTTACATTTTGCTAGTGCCTGATATCCAGTGACCCTAAATCTCCAGCCATGAGATAATATCATTCTCTCTGTGTTCACAGAGAGGAAAATGAAAAACAGGGAGGCAAAAATGATTCATTTAACATGACACAAAGGGCTAGAGGCAGAGCAGATAGAAACTAGGGAGATGTGTGTTCGCTCTTGAGCTGGTTCAATTCTTTTTGCTGAGAAATTATTTGAACAGAGCAGACCATGCACAATCCAATAATTAAGATAGCCAAAATAATTAGAAACAGTCCAACGGACTGCATGATTATCAGCCCAAATCAATAAAGAAGAAGTCAATCTGAAACCTTGGATAAACAAGGCTGTAGGCTGTACTGTTCTAGGGACTATCATTCCAGAATCCCCAGCTCAAGTATGATAGTATTTTTCTGGAAGTGAGAAAGGGCCAGCATTAGTTGGGAAGAAAGCAGAAGGTGCTCCCACACTGTGCCCATCATCACCCACACTGATTGTTAAAAAGGAGGAAAAAGCTATCACGGAGGCCTGGGGGTGGGGGGATACATAATCGTACTACACGGGGCTTCCATGCCAGAAGGGATGGCCAGGCAATCCCATTTGTCTAATGACTGGTCATCTCAGGGCTTTCCCTCCACACCTCCCTATCGCTCTCAGGAGTTACAAAAAATACCATCCTGGATGAAGCCACTCATATAGATTTTAGATCTTCCTGGTTCCCTCCTGCCCAGGGTGGGCTCCCGTCTTCCATCTGGGCAAGGGACCTGTGGTGCCAGGATAGCACCAATTCTGACTGCTTTTCTGTTGCACCCACAAAGCACAGCAAAGAGAGCCCCAGGACAGACTGACCAATGTGATGCTTATTAATTAATTAGCTAATTAATTAATTAACATCAGAAAAGCTTAAAGAAACCCAGTGGTATTTTGTACTATGGCTCCTATTGCCTAAAGCAACATTCTTGGCTTTGTTGGATGGGTGAGGTGAGATTATGGGGAGAAAGGATGGGGGGGACGTAGGAGGCTTCCCAAAATTGCCAAGCTTGCAAGATTAAACAAGTGCAAATTAGTCAGTGTCCAAATTTATGCTGAAATGGAAGATACTGTACTTTGCAAGCTAATAAAGTGGCATTTCCATGTAAATGCATAGCAAATGAATCACCAATTTACATTTTCTTAATCTACTACAAGTGGTCTCAAGGATCAATAGTTTGACAATTAACTAGAAGTTCCGCATCAGTGGGTCTTAATTCAGCCTTGCCACCGCCAACCCCCTGTATCTCCTTCATCTAAAGGAAGGAGTAATGGGCTGTCATGGTAGCAAATGGTGGGCAAGCCAAGGCTATGAAGAGGATGACTCTGTGCGATGTCCTACAAATGATCGACCGTGCCTGCCCCGCACCCCGACACTATCACAGATCTGCCCACCTGCCCTCCCGGTGGCCCCTTTCTATTTCTGAGCCCTTTTGGCACTCTTGTCCTGTCACCATTCTCGATTTCTCTGTAGGAAGAATGGTCACAAATTTGACCACAAATTTGTTCCATGAATAGGACCTTCATACTGTACTTTACGCAACATGTGCTTCTTGCCACACAGAAGAGTGCCCTCTCAAAAGCCCGACAGTGACAACCACATCCTGCAGAGTACCTCCTGAACCTCACCTGGACCCCATTCCCTCTGACTTCAAATCTAATTCCCACGTGCTTCATCTACTGCCCCCTGTTCCTAGCCCATTAGAAGTAGCAAAGAGGAATACATAAAAGGACAGAAGCAGAAGGAAGCAATATTTAGAAAAGCAGCAAGCATTAAAAACAAAAACAGGGTGCCTGGGTGGCTCAGTGGGTTAAAGCCTCCGCCTTTGGCTCAGGTCATGATCTCAGGGTCCTGGGATCGAGGCCCATGTCGGGCTCTCTGCTCAGCAGGGAGCCTGTTTCCTCCTCTCTCTCTGCCTGTTTCTCTGCCTACTTGTGATCTCTTTCTCTGTCAAATAAATAGATAAAATCATAAAAAAAAAAAAGAACAACAAAAAACAGAGCAACTACAGTCTTTTTGGAGAATAGTGGACTGTATTATTTAGCTCTAAGGCACATAATTCTACACAATTCTACATTCCTTAATGTACCTAAGTATTAAGTCATCATTCACAATGATGACCTGAATCGTAAAGCAAAAGTTGAATTTGGTGCTCTCCATTTCAGAAGGCAGGGGGATGGGCATCACTCATCGAATAAACATATCCATCCACTGAGATGCACAGAAGGGTGGGTTTTAGCTCTCTGGAAAGCTCACTCTGACTTCCTGATGCTGTAAATAAGTTGTGAAATGTAATAATTTGGAAAACTCTTAGAAATCATGAAGTCTGACCCTTTACTTTGGGAAACCACCAACAGGGATCTACAGAGGTTTACATGCTTGCCAAGGTCTGACAGGCAGCAGAAAGAGCCAGGCCTAGGCTAGGAGCTCCTGGTGCCCAGGTCTCTGCATCTCGCCCCCTCCCCCCAGCCACCCACCACCTCAAGGACACATCCTGCTCTGTATACAGATGGTAACTACCAGCAGTTCCAGTGTCCTTCCCCTGGACCACTCACATGTACTCAGTGAACATGTGTACTTTTTCTCCTTGTGAAAAGCTGCTTTGAGCAATGTGAAAGGAATGTGCTGTGTACATTTAAGGTGCTTTTTTAATACTCCATGAGTATCTCACTCCTTGTCATATGGCTACTACAGAGAAGTTTCACTTACCCAGTTCATAATCTCCCAGGGGTTGTGTAAGACTCTTGTATTACTGTTTGTAAAAGGAAACAAAGAAACAAAATCCCAAAAGAATGAAGAATGAACAATTTGAAAACAAGAAAAGGCTCTCAAATTTGGATTGTCCTAATGCTTGCTTACCTGCTTCTAGAATATATTCTAAGAAATATATTCCCAAACCAAGGGAGCAAAATTAAGGCCATTATGTGATGGCTCTCCTCTCCTTTTCTATGGCCTTGTTTCTCTCCCATCTTCCCCACTGCCATTTAGGGTAGGTTAGTTAACCTTCTTTGAACAGTTTATTTTCCTCCTCTTAGATAATCTTCTGAGTAAATCTTCCAAATAACTCAACACTTACGGCAGGGGCACGGTGAGGTGTACCACCTCAATACCCTAGACCACATACAGTCTGTCTTCTGGAAGTCACACTCTGGCTCTCTCGATAAGAACCAGCCCGACTCTGATGGAGATGATGCAGATGATTGGCCTGCCCACCTAATCTCTGGCTTGTGCGGAAGGATTTAAGTAAAAAACAACTGGTCCTATCAAGGATGGGAAGTTGAGTGGCTGATTGGCCATTATGACCATTGCCATGGACGACCAAAGAGGGTTGCTGGTATATTTTTCCTTGGCAAAGGAGGAAACTTAGAAGGTCTATCACGTTCAAATTTTTTGAGTAAGGCTTCAGTAAAATGAACTATTACGCCAGTTACAATATGTGGCAAGCCACTGAAAATATCGTTTGGGGGGAAACGAAACTGAAATGAATAATCAGGGTTCAAAATGTGAATTAAATTAAACTGATCAATTATAACTTCCAGGTATTTAACACAGTGGGTTATTAAATTCAGAAAGCATATCTTTAAAACTTTTGAACAAAATGAAGCATCACACCTAATTGTAGACTTCTCATTGACTTCACATGGATTATGAGTATTACTCTTCGAAGCAAAGAAGGAATAAAGCTAGAATTTTTCCTGTAGTAACAAAAAAAGTATATGATTTTTTCTTTCATCAAAATCTTTTCAAAACTTCCCCAAAGACATTTAAAAATAAGCAAGTAAGGCAAAATTTAAATTATACTGTGCAATTTTCTAAAAGGAACTCCTTTCGGTTCTCTATTATAAACTCTGACTCCAGTCCCCAAAACCAGATCTACCTTATTATTACCAATTCTCTATGAAATCATCTAAGAAGAAAAAAAATTATACAGTTGAATTCTTCCAACCAAATGGCAAACATTGCTCCCACTGAAGAGAATTCCTGGAACAATATAGAAAGTCCTGCTTTCTCCTTTGAAATCCTCAGGGAACGAAAAAGAAAATTAAGCAATAAGAAAGCCTGTCACATCCAAAAAAGCAAAGAAAAGACATATGGGTGAACAATTTGAAAACAAGAAAAGGCTCTCAAATTTGGATTGTCCTAATGCTTGCTTACCTGCTTCTAGAAAGTACTGACCTTTCCCTCTCCTTACACTTTGCAGAGTTAATTAAGCTGCTATTTTCTGGGCATCCTATAATTACAGCCGGTTAATGCTGAGAGAGACCCGACAGGTTACACTAATCCAATCTCTGTATTTACGAATAAGAAAATGAGGCTCTGGACAGGTGAGGTGACTTGCCCAAGGTCACAGAGTGAGTTAATAACACAGAGGAAAAGATGCCCCAAGTCTCCTGGTCCCTGTCTCCTCAGAAAACTTTTACAAAATAAACTTGCTGGGAGAGAGATCACTTCAGAACTTCAGCAAAGCCACCAGTCTCTTGGAGAGCCACCTCTGCTGGAAGAGCCCTACGGGCACTCTTGGAGCGGATGGGGAGCCTCCCGAGCAAGGAGCCCGCCACAGTTCAGCAGCTCCATGAAGAGACTGAGGAAAGGAAGTCATTCTGCAGTATATTCCAGCTATCCTGCCTTTGGGCCAAAGGAAGTATATAACTAGACTTGTCACAATTTCATTGGGGAAAAAAAAGAGTATTTAATATTCCAAAACTGTACAAAGAAATACTTGGAATCAACTTTGCAAAACACTATGTATGTACCAACTTCCTAGTATTTCTAAAGACCCCTGCTTGGTCCTGGGAGAGAACAGAGACAAGAGAACCGTTCCTTGAAGGTAGAGACTTCCTGTGGAGATAAGCAGGGAGACAAGGATACCTCAATAATAAAACAATCCTTTAGTTTGGGATTAAGAACATTTTATGAAGAAAATCCCCCATAAAGAAGCACCTTGTTAATTTTATAATGATTCTTTGAACACTTCAAAAAGAAAAACATAGCATAAGTGGGTTTTTTTTTTACATCTACTATTATCACTACTTTTTAAAAATGCCAAGGACTTTGTCTTTTTTGAATTAATTATTAGATTCCTATGCTTTGAAAACTGAGAATAATTCTCCCTTCTCCTTATCCTTGAATCGAACAAAAAATGATGGAGTGGGTGAGAAGAAAATGAGCACAATAGGATGGCCGTGACACGAGTCAAGCCAAAATGCAATTTTTTTAGCAGCCATTCTATGGAAAGATGGCCATGTGCCAGATACTAATCAGGTGGCCTTAAGGTCGGGAGAGAAATGGACAAGGAAACGAGCCACAATTCAATGTAGGAAGTACTGTCATAGAGATATGGAGAAAGCACACTGGGGTCTCAGCTAATAAAGCAATTAACTTTGCAGAGTGAGGGGCTGAGGCTAGGGTCAAGGGGGTATCTCTGGCACGAAGCTTTCAAGGAAGAGAGCCCAGATGGACAAGAGGGTGTGGTATTTCCAGCAGAGGAAACAGGATATGCAAAGACACAGACAGTGAAGAGTGTATGCAGCCTGATTCTGGATGTCACCGAGGAGCGGCTGGGTATATCACCGGAAAGGGAGCTGTAGCTACATGGTGAAGATTCTTTTATGACCCTTCAGGATCTGCTGAAAAGTTTAGACTTATAGCTGTGAACAGTGGGAAACCATCCAAGATTTTTTTTTTTTACCTTTTTAACCATTTTTAAGTGAATAATTCCATTTCATTTAGTATATGGTAGAGCCATTCCCCTTTCTTTCAGAATATTTTATCAGTCCAAAAGAAAAGCCATTAAGCAGTCACTATCCATTCCTCCCTCCTTGTTTTCTCTATGGATTGGCCTATTCTGGATATTTCTATAAATGGAACCATACAATACACTGCTTTTTGTGTCTGGCTTCTTCCACTTAGTATAATAGTTTCATGATTCATCCTTATTGTGGCATGAATCAGCAAATCATTCTTTTTTATGGCTGAATAATGTTTCATTAAAACAATACCATATTTTGTTTATCTATTCATCAATGGGTGGACATTTGGGTTGTGTCCACATTTTGACTCATGAATAGTGCTGCTATGAACATTTGTGTAGAAGATTTTGTTTGAGTCCCTGTTTTTAGTTCTTCTGGGTCTATTCCTAGGAGTGGAATTGCTACATCATTTGGTAATTCTGTAATACAACTTATTGAGGAAGCCCTCAGACACAGTTTCAATACAAGAAAAGACATGATAAGGTTGTATTTTAGAAAGGTAAATGGACTAATATTTAAAAAAACAAGATCCCCATAGAGCTGGTCTTCCAAAGAGTCACCAAATAGCTGTTCATTTGTTCCTTCCTGCTTTCTTTTCTTTTCTTTCCTGCCTGTTCCCTTGCCTTTTTTTTTTTTTTGAACCTACAAATTGGCATGCAATCTGGTGGTCCAAATATATGTCCACCCACATACCTTGCGGCTCTACACCATCTTCTGAGGCTTCTGTGCTAAAATCCTCCTAGCTCAGCCCATCTGTAATGCTTCAGATTGTTTTCTTGCTTTGAAATTCCTGCTCTAAAGAGGTATCAAGCTTTAATAAATAGGAGTCTCCATTTCAAATGAGATGTCCAAGAGGAGCATAGTAATTCTGTCAGAAAATGTGAGGTGCACTGGAGTGGACTGGCTTGAACATGCGTGATGGCCAGGGTTCATCCCAACACAGTTTCCCTCTCCTCCCGCCTCCAAACCCAAGATCACACACAGCCAAACAACTGCTTCCTCACGTGGCCTTCTGGGTTTGCAATTCCGAAAACAAACAGCTCTTCACTGAAATTTTACGGCTTATTCAAGCCCTATAAAGGCACTAGTAATGTGTTAAATTGGAATTCGTTCGTTTCTTGGGTGTTGAACATGGGTCTCTACCAATACATCAGGACACAGACAACAAAAGGAGGATTTGCTGATTTTCCTTCCCAAGTTATTACAGTGATAGATGCACTTGGTAGTTGTTATAATGGTCACTCAGTTACCAGTCAAGAGATGAGAATGAAACATATGATTGTCACTGTTGATTTCCTACTAGAAATTAAAATGAGTCATACTGTGGGGTGAATAGATTTTTATAAACCAAGCTGGCTTGTTGGGGGAGCCAGGACTATTTGTAAGAACCATCACAAAGCTCCTCCCTGGTGTGCACAGAACTTCTGTAGAAGTTGGGGAGGAGGGGAACAAATGTTGTACAACTAGGAAGCACTGAAACACTCACCTCACCAAACTGGTGTGTATCAAATTTATAGCACCTGCACTATCAGATCTTAGGATACATCTATATTCACTAAAATGCACAATTTTGGACATTTTACATTCCATTTTTTTTAAGTGTAATTATCAATAGGCCTCCTTGGAAACAACCACAAAGTCTCTGGGTCACTAGAGATTAAAGAATCACCACTCCTTACAAAGGCACCAGGCTTTCAAGGTACTTCCATGTGCCCAAGAAAGGTAGCAGAATATGCTGCCCACAAATATGCCACTTTTGCATGAGGGTTATTGTGAGCTGAAGGCAATTGAGAAGTAGATACAAGTTCTCTGCTCTCCTCCTTCCCCTCTCTTCCAGGAAGGATAGAGGCCAATCACCAGAGATAATTCTAGACCCTTATCAGCCCAGAGACCACCGTACCAGAGAGAGATTTACATTAAAAAAAAAAAAGTGCTGGGCCCCAGGGTGACTCAGTGGGTTAAGCCTCTGCCTTCCACTCAGGTCACAATCTCAGGGTCCTGGGATGAGGCCCGTATCTGGCTCTCTGCCCCGCAGGGAGCCTGCTTCCTCCTCTCTCTCTCCCTGCCTCTCTGCCTACTTGTGATCTGTCAAATAAATAAATAAAATCTTTTGGAAAAAAAAAGAAATGCTGAAACAAGTCCTTATCTATCCTTAGTTTCCCTCAAATATTTGTCTTCCTACAATTTGTCATTTCTAAAAACTCAAAGTCCTTTTCCTTTGTATGGTCTCTTCTAATATTCTTTTGTTATGATACTATATAAGCCCAAATTCTAACCACCACCACTTTGAGTTACTTATCTCTTAGTGCTCCCATGTGTATGCACCATGAATATGCTAAACTTGTTTGTTTTCTTTTATTAATCTGTCTTCTGTCTGTCTGATTTATAAGGTTCCCGACCAGAGAAGCTAAGAGTGGAGAAGGAAAAAAAGATGTTTTCTTCCCTTATGCCCATCAGGGCAGGATGTAGAGAGAGAACACAGTATATTTGGAAAAGCTAGTAGAACACTAGTAGAAACTCTGGGTTCTCCTCCTGATGGACCTACAGGGTGACCACAAGCAGGACAGGACTGCCGTCTGGAGTTCCCTGCTGTGGCAATATATACACCACAGCCACATTTCCTCAGCTGACCAGACCTGGTTCACCTGTCAGGCAGCCAAATGCTCCCCTGGGGAGACTTGGTCCTTCCACAGGGCAGGGGAGGGGGGAGCAATTGGTCTAAGGGAATTGTGATAATTCCATTCCACTTGCCACAGATTGGTTTGGGAATGGTCACGTGACAATGGTCTCACCAATGAGACCAGTGGGAAGTCTGCTTGGAGACCTTCGGGAAATTACACTTATTATAAAAAAGGTTCACGAAATGGGGCATGGCCTCCCTTCCTTCTTAGCCTTTGAACTTCGCTGTGTAAGGAAGTGACTCATGTCTCTGCGGTGACCAGGAAGAGACAAGCCTGAAGGCAAAAACACCCATGTTGGGACTACTAAAGCCCAACAGCACTGAATCTTTAATCAGCCCTGGGTACAGTCTTCCTCCACACATCTTGTTATGGGAGATAATACATTTTCCTTGTAGGTTAAGCCATTTTTATTTGAGTTTTCTGCTATTTGGCACTAAGAGATCCTTAACTGTTAAACCCACCTATGTAAATAGATGTTTATCAAGCACTTTATTAATTACATTTTTAAAAATTAGACCCACAGCTCAAATTATGTTTCATACCTATTCGGAAATGCTGCTGTACCTGACCTTTTCAGAATTAAAAACTGTAGAAAATTACATATATGGGGAGGGGTGGCACGGATGTCCGCTGTTTTAACCTGTAAATAGAACTGGAAGCACACTAACACAAAAACTCTGTCATAGTTTAGAATTAAAAGCATTCTCTAAAAAGCACTCCTGCCACAAATTTCCAAAATGAAAGTCTGGGGCCTGTTAGTAGGAAGCACTCAATTTCCCCCATGGCATAATCAAAATATTCCTGCAGAATCATCTGTATTGTGGCTTGGAGACTAGGGAACAACTCTGTTTAATGCCTCTTAGGGGCTCTCAGACATATTTATTTCAATAACAGTGCCACATTTGGAGGGCATACAAAACTGTGACCTTCTATATGCTTTCTCCTGTCATTTTTAAAAATTTTTCCCAAATCAGTTATGTTGGGACCAATTCAGAAGATGAACAAGTAATGAGTTCTTTATACAGCTCCCAATTTTCCAAATCACTGGTGGTGTCTGGGGATGACTTTAGGGGACCGAAGCATCCGTGCATACAACATCTATCAGCTCCGCTTACAACCCTGCACCCCTAAAAAATATGCAATGTAGATGAAGCCCCCCCATCCCCATTGCCAGTCAGACTAGTGTCTCTAAGCTTCTTATATACAAGACTGAAGGGCCTCCCTGATCCAAATGATAGACTCTGATTTATATATTAAAACAAATTCAAAATGATGCTGATTACAACATCCCCTCCCTCCCAAGCATTCTGATAAGATATTTTCGGAAAGAAAAGGAGGGAAATGGTGCTGATATGCTGGAAATTGATAGGCACTGGTAGCATGTGTGAAAATCTATCATGGGCATCACAGCAAGAAAAGGTGAAGATCATTGCCCACAGTTCCTTTCCACTCTGCGGACCTTGGCTTCTCCTTGTGCTCACCCATCTCCTCCCACCAACCTGAGCTTCCTCCAGAAAGAAAAGGTAACTCTTGAGAAAAAAAAAGGGAAAGAATGACAATATGACTTTGACGCTTCTTAAGCGGACATCTTCTGGCTAGATTTTATCTTTTACTGCTGAATAACAAACACTTTCTTTGTGTCTTTTGTTTTGTTTTGTTTTGTTTCCACACTTGAACAAAAGACACTATTTTTCAGAAAGGCTCACGTTAGCTGTCACTGTCACTCTGCTGCCTCCACTTACTTCAGCTTATCTCGTTATTTGTCGAGTACTTGTGAGTCTCAGCTTCCTTCAACCCATACTTCCATTGTCTGAATACCCAGGTGTCCCCCAATATGTTCCAAGTGAATAATGAAGTGACCTGGCCCAAGGGATTCTGAGGCATTAGTGGCATAAAACAAATACTGAGTCGGTTGGCCTCAGCCAATTATATTGTTGGTTTATTCTCCCCTACGGTTGTTTCCTGGGGAATCAAACTGTCACTGCGATGATCGGTATCATAATTTCTCAATCACATGACAGGTAATCTCTTCTGCTGTTTTCCAGGATAACTGCACTGAGTACCATTTAAGGGGATGCCTGGGCTTGAGATTCCATGACCGCTGTAAACATCACTGAAAGCAGTTTTCAAAATCGTGAGAACTTAAATGGCATTTCGAGGTGCCTGGGTGGTTCAGTCATTAAGCATCTGCCTTTGGCTCCGTTCATGATCCCAGAGTCTGGGATGAGCCCCACATCGGGCTCCCTGCTCAGCAGGAAGCCTGCTTCTTCCTCTCTCACTCCCCCAGCTTGTGTTCCCTCTCTAGCTGTGTTTCTCTCTGTCAAATAAATAAATAAAGAAGAAAGAAAGTAATGGCATTCAAAGTCAAATTCACCACCTACCCAGACCTCCTTCCTCACTGGATATGGTCAGGGAAACAACCCCAGGAGACAGAAGAACAGAGCACCCATATCTCTCACTAAGCAGCCTCTTACCCTCAAAAGCGCTTCGTTTCCAATGCTCAGTAACATTTGTTGACTGATTATTGAGTGAAGCAAATGCTCATAGTCCTTACACCAAAAAAAAAAAAAATCCTTAAAATGTAAACAAAAGGGATCTGAGCCAAAGATAGCTGTTCCCCCGCTTCCCCACTCTCCCTACCCCACCTGTTCCACCGTGATAGACCCTAAGTTGGCATGTCAGTGTTTGGACAGATGGAAGGATCAGTGTTGATGTGCAGTTGAGTACCTGTCGCAAAGGGTAAACCTTCTGGAATTATCCATACGATCAGAATTTCCCACTTATATTTCTGGAACCTTTTCCCTGCATACTTATATAGCATCAGATTACCTGGAGAAAACCAAGAGGGATCACAGTACCACCTTTAGGTCTTTCCAGGAGAAATTAGTGGATTGATTTTTACCTGTGAACAAAATATCAAAAAGTCTGAACACTGGGGAATGTCTAGCAAGTTATAGAAAATAATTGCATGTGTCCTCAGTCATTTGAGATAACAGAAACTAAAATACAGGTTGTATTGTTCCCCTTTTTTTTCACTTGTTAATGCATTCTCTGATGGGTGTCCCCATGACATTATTATTAGGTCTGCAATCAGCTTGGCTGAATTTCAAGAAAGATGGAATACAGCATAGAGTTTCCAGTTACCCTGCAGCAAACAAAGGCTGTGAGCCTCAGACGCCGAGTCGCTCATGTTCCAAGTTCAGCTACATCCTTTTAGTTAAAACTTGCAATAAAATAGATTAATCACTGCAATCACTTTTAACCACAGGGAAACACTATATTGAAAGTGAAAAAAAATCAGCTGTCATAAATTTTATCATCTTTGAAGATAAAGTCCACTTTCTATTTATAGATGCCTTTATTTTGGTAGCAATCTTTACAACCAGTTGTGCGAAGCTTTGGACAGTGTCACTATTGTGGCGTTTTTTGTTTTGTTTTGTTTTTTGAATAGTAACTGTAGGAAAACTAATTTTTTAAACCTGAAGCATGTCTACATGGTGCAAATGATCTTAACCGCCCCCAAACAGCGAGCTAACGTTGTCCTCCAAAGTGGACATATTTGCTCTTTGAAGTATTTGCCCATCCTCCAGTTGGGCTGTTTGCAGCTTTGCCTTTCTGTTTCACCAGTTGCATTTGCAAGGGGGTGGCAAGTGAAGAGGACGACCAAATTTCATTATCTTTATTCTTTTAGCCAGCAAATATTACCAGAAAATAGAACTCAGACGTCCACACAATTGAGTAGGAAAGGACAGAGGAAGTTCCCTGGAAGAGAAGGTAGACACAGAAAGGTAGGCAGAGGGAACCAGGAGACAGCCACACCAAGGTCACTGCTGGCTTGACAGAGGTCACAGATCAATAATCTGGGGTAACACTGCCCTTCAGGTATAACAAAGATGAAAGGCAACTTCATTCTTGGTTAACGGTTGGGAAACCCTATGACCTGCCCAAATTCCTTCAATGTTCCCACTCCTCCTGGGCTCCAGCTCAACATCTGGAGTCTCCCTTTCTCTCTCAATGGGTCTGACTATCCAGATGCTCCCCTAACAAAAGCTTATTGCCTACAGCAATCAAGAACACTTGCAATTACCAGTAGCCGGCCTAATGGGGTTTGAGGGCTCTTTTTGAGCATTGGAGAAGAAAAAATCAGTAGCTAAGGAAAAAAAAAAATCACAGCAACTTCGATATAATTGGATGAGCCTTCTATGACATAGCAAAAACTCTTCCTTTTTTCCCCTCAGAGCCATTGCTAAATGTTATCCGCGAGACATGGTGGATGCGAACGTCATTGGTTCTGGCAATTCTGATCCCAGACCACTTAAAACCCCACCCACTTTTGTGTTTATGAATCACTTTTAAAAGACAATTCTTGTGTGCGGGTGGAAAGAATTTAAGCAAATATCTTTTTCTGAGAGCAGAATGGAAGGAGGAATTTAATTTCTATTCAAGATAATCTTCAGGAGCATTAGAAATAGAATGCGTTGAATCATAAAGTAGTACTCTTGGCTATGTTCAGCCTCAACACACTTTGCAACAAAACCACAAATCTAGTCATTAAGAGTTGTGTAGTATGAGCTGGCAGTCGTTTAATCAAAAAGGGCTCATTTAATACTGAGCCTGGTGTCAGAGAGGATACAGAAAATAAAATGTGTCTTCTCTTCCCTGTGCAAGATGAACGTGTGTGACAAAACAGTGCATGGGAAACCCCTATAAAGTTCAGGCAGGGTAGGAAAAATCCCTCCTTTCTTGGCTCAGATGAGAAACTTGGCTCTGCTAATGAGCAGTGAGAGAAGCCCTCTTCAAAGTGAAGTGTGCACATGCTAGGGGGTATACAAGCAATCTTCTGGAATGTAGGGTGAAAATAGTTGAACTTATGTTGATATCTATCACCACCTCCCTTCCAAACTTGCTTTTATCTGTGTTTTATGATGCATATGTTGGTACGGTCCATGCACATAATTTAAAAATGAATAAATACAATTTATAGAGAGCGATGCTTGAAATCATTTCAGAGACCACTTGCTTTCCAAGTAAAGAAAGAAAAAGAAAGTCTTAATGATATCCCCCACAACCCTAAAACTGAGGAATCCCTTTGCCAGCAGCATCTTCTGATTCAAGACAAGATCTGAAAACGGTACGTGAACAAATGCGTCAGAGAGGAGAAACAGTGTTGGCCTCTCAACTTTCCTAGGTCATCTGCTCCTGGGCAATAATTGTTCTAACACAAATGATACTTTGGTCCACAAATGAGCTGAAGAAAAGCATCAGTCTGCTTCTGTGTCAGGTAGAACTTGGTAGGTCCTGTACAGACTATTAATTTCATGGAAAATAAGCAACAGGGGAAACAGATAAATCATTAGCAGAGTGAAGAACAGATCCAATGAATGCCTACCAATTTTCCTACTTTCTTTCTCTTGCAGAGAACAAAATGACAAAGTATATGTGTCCCACTGTCTTTGATATCTCTGTTTATCTCATTAGATGAAAAATGCTTCGGAAACCACAAGGACATGTTTTATTTCAAGTTTCAAGAATTCAATCCCAAATGATTTATACAAGTTAACATTATGCATACAAAATTACCATCTTCACATTTCTGAAATTCTACCCCTTTAAATTTCATAAAAATAAAACACTGCAACATTAATTTTCCTTTCATTTCTCGCAGGCCACATGTAACATTAGAATTTGACTTACATCAACAAGTATATATATTTGAAATGTAATGTTAATTGGTCTTAGTGAAAATTTTTAATTAAAAAAATTTAGAAAATTAAAGTGAAGTCTAGTAAGATAAGTTGGAACTTTTGATATAATTTCAATGACTAATTCTCATTCAAAATTAATTTCTCCAAAGTTCTACATAATGGATTCACAAGTCTCATCAATGTTTATTTATTAAAATCAGTGTTTTCAGTAACCGAAAGAAGCATTATATAATGTTTTCAACTGAGCTTCCTTCCATCTGTCCTCTTATTTGAATGTTCATCCAGTAGTTTAAACAGAAGAGCTGTACTTGGAACAGAAGGGTCAGCATCCCCCAAAGGGCAGAGTGCTCCATCACTTTGCACGTCTCTTCCATCATTTGCCTAGGGGTGCTAGCAGCGCCCCCTCCATGTGCTCTTCCCATAACCTACTAAGGGTGGTTCCTACATTACCCACTAGAAACTCCACCACTTGATATGAACTCTAGGAGGACAGTAAATTGTATCCATTTACGCCCTCCTGTATCCTCTACACCTAGAGCAATACCTGACACCCAATATGTATTTGTCGAGTGAATAAATCAGATGAATGAATGAACGAATGAATGAGAACCTATCATTAAGTCACTTCTTCCTATTTCCAAGGCTTCTTACATAATCTATGTTATGTCCACCTGCTCTACTGGCTTTCCCTGACTTTTACATGGACAAGTTTCTTTCAAACCTCTGACAGTCCCAGTGGCACGGAGCGGCCAGAAGCTCTCCGCTTTAAGTCCATTCTCCCAAGTTCCTGCATCTAGGATCCCTCAAACTTAATGTCCTTCTGATAGCTGAGTGGAGGATGCCTCCCTTTGCATACAGCACTCACTCTGACCAGCGCAGCTTCCTTAGCATCAAAAGTTGCCACAAGAAGGAACTATATGGAAGAATAATTTAGAACCACCTGACCAAGTCAAACACAAAAGAACCCTATGGGCCACATCTTCCTCGTGTCCTGGCACATAAAAGGCTTTCAATGGGCATTTATTGCACTGGATAGTAAACTATGGGAATAGTCTGTGAACCTATTCTCTCTAAAACCTTCACAGGTCATCCTAAAGGGAAGGAAAGTGAAATGTGGACAGATCAATGCAGTGTTAGGAAGAGCACTTGCAGCTGGAAAAATACTTGTATTCAAACCACGCTGGTGAACGGCGTTGTCAGCCTGGTAGAGGAGCACAGCGTTCTAGTCTTGGTTCTGAATTCATTTAGCAATAATTCTACCACCATTCTTATTGGAGGTCCTGTCTAGACCTTCTAGGGTCACTCTGGGCTAGAAGTGAACTAGAATCATAGTGAAGGGTGACAATTGGAATTTGGTAATTTTTCCCAAATACTTGTTCCATGGAGATGAATGCTTTTCTGCCTCGTGAGATCTCTCTTAAGCAGATTAAGAAGAGATAGTTTATACATTTCACTTCTAAACTAATTTCTCATTGTTTACATGGACTGTTTCTGTGTCTGCTATATCTCTCAGAAATATTCGTCTGGCCTCCAGTAACATGAGAAAATAATTCCAACTGTGAGAATGCTTTCCATATTACCAACTCACACTTTCTTCTCTGCAACTTTTACTCACCTCCAGGCTTTCCTTCCAAGTTCTATGAAGAACAGCTCATCTCTTTTTTTCTCAAAAGCTCATTAAATACCCCAGCTGGTTCTGGGGCCCATTCCCACCCCACCTCATCTCACTCTCCCATCTGAGGCTATTTTTCTTCATTTCTGATGATTAAAATTGCTAAGTGTTAAAACTCATAAACAAGGTAATTCAGAGAAGAAAGTAAAAATAGACCATAAGACCCTAGTTTTCTAAATTTTTAAATTAGATGTGCTGTCAACCGCTAGATACATATGACTCATTAAAGACATTCATGCCATAGCCACTAACGTCAGATGCCGAAAGAAAGGTAATGATCAAAATCAAATTATCCATAGAATTATGGGATTTTAAAGCTCTTCATCTTGCCTATTCATTTCATAGGTAATGAAATGGAGATCCAGGAGGGTCATGTAACTCGCCCAAGGTGGGTTAGTCGCAATGTTAAGAGTACCGGAAGCATTTTTGGCCATCTCCTAAACAACAAATTATGATCTTATCATGTATTGGTATAACATTTCCTCCAAACCCCTCAAGTCCTAATAATATCAGCTCATTAACTTCCCAGAAAGCTAAATTTACGCTGTTACTATTACAACAATGTTAAATTTTAGAACTAGAAAATTCCCTAAAGAAGAGTCAGCTTTCCTAATACCGTAGACAAGAAAACTGAAGGCCAGTGAGGTCTGGACACTTCCTGTAGGACACACTGCACTGAGGAGCAGAGCTAGCACTGGGGCCCATGTCTTCTGGCTACAGCCTAGAACCCTTGACTGTTCTGCACAAAGGATTAGCTAAACACCACCAATGTTACAAAGCTAATGTTGTCTTAATCTAAAACAATGCACTCATGATGAGAAAAATCCAAGGATTTTAACTAGTATAGGAATCTTATGGAAGTCTTAGCACAGACAAACATTTGCCAGAAAGACAGTAGAAGAAGGGATTTGGAACAATAGGTGGGAGACTGGATTCGGTGACCTCTAAAGTCTCTTTACCTTTAGGATTATTTGATCCTTGACTACCCCAGAGCTGGGCACCTCAGCTGGCCGGCGCACTTCCAGAGGTGGGGAATGTGCAGTATCCTGTGGGGGTCCCTCTCCTGTTGGGTTAGACTCTGCCCTGCTATTTCAGACATTCCTCTATACGCAATTTACATGCAGTCAACTACTGTAGGCATAGAAAGAGTGTAAGGCAATGCAGCTCTGTCGTTTCCAAAGACAGACTACACTGCTTAGCTTTCAAAATTGCCTTGACTAAATGAGCATTCCATGACTGAGCCTCCAAATCCAGCTTTTACAGTTTGTTCATGTACTATGCTACTATCAGAATTAATTATGCAGCATCTTCACGAGGTGAAATCAGATCTGAATGTGAGTTAGGAGAAGAAAGAAAAAGGTGAGCTTCCCAAAGGAAGGTTACCGTATCTTCTTCCCCCCAAAAGCACTGGAGTCCTTCCATGCACAGACAGATTTCAGATGGCAGTCCCCAGCTGAGCTAGCCATGGGAAGGAGGAAGTTGACATGTATGAGAAATGAAGAATATGCCAACTAACAAGACTCTGAAGGCCAAAACGTTATTAACCCCTTCCTTTCTATGTAATCCCATTCCACACTGTAATTCCACACCAATCTGTTTGTTGGCTTTCCTTAATGGCTACTAAATACTAAAATGTAGTGATTTTAGACTTTTTCTTTTTCTTGCAATAATGAGTCCAAGGAAAATGTTGGTTTTTCTTTTCAGAGAAAAAGAATTTATATTAAGAATGGAGCTCTGAAAGTTAGAAGGAAACTTCAACAACGGGATTGTCACTTGAATATTTTTACATGAATGAGATTACAAAAAAAAAATCAAACTTCTGATTAAACTCAGGACGAAAACGAAAACTACAACAAATGCAACCTTACAAGGTATCACACACATGAGAGTCCATGCCAAGTCCAGAGAGAAGCACTTTAAAGAGTTTGGGCAGCTTCTCTGCTCCCCTCATCCTGGTGTGCCCAGACACTGAGGATGGAGTGTGGAGTGACCACGGAGGTTGGCAAAAGTAGATATCCTATCTGTGTTCAACTGCCTCCACAATGAATTAATGCTATCTGAGGTCCAGTCAACAGGAAACCCTGCACTTTGGGTTGGGAAGAAGGTCTCGGGCCTCCTGAGCTTCCCATTAGCCTGCCAGGATGGGATGGCCAAACCAGTTCCGTCTAATACCAACATCAGCACAATGTAAGAAAAAGCCCGTTGCCGCCTCTTTTGAGGCTTGCACCACTTTTCTTCCAAAGGTATTTCTAAAAGGAAAGCACAACTTGAGAGGTGCCCGGCAGGGAAAGGTCGGGTCTTTTTCATTGTTACCCTCCGTAGGGGAGCAGCGTCAAGAAAATCTACACCTGCATTCCAAGTCAGGCAGGTATACAAAGACAGCGAAGGACGAGGGGAGAGGAAAGGAAGAAGGCAAAAGGAGGCAAAGGAAGGAAAGCAGCAGATAAAGAGGGGGGAGGGCGCCTAAGGCACAGACTTGAGGGAAGGAGGAGAGGGAGAGCAGGACGAGAAGGAAAGAAGAGAGTCATGGAAAGAAGAGCAAGAGGGAGAAGAGAGGAAGGGGGTGGTTAAGAAAGGGAGAGAAATGAAGAAAGGAGGCAGCCAGGAAGGATGAAAGAATGAGCCGGGGAGCGGAGCGCGGGCACGCGTCGGGGAGGGGGCCGCGGGGGCCGGCGCGCCCCTGGGGACCCGCGGGCTGCGCTCCCCGCGCGGGCGCCCAGGACGCAGGGCTCAGGGCGCACCCGCTGCTCACCTTTCAGGATGAGGGTGTCGATGTCCCGGTCGATGCCCAGGAAGTAGCACTTCCTCCAGAGGCCCGAGTAGGTGGCGAAGAGCGGCCGGCCGCACTCGGCGTCCAGCCCGCCGAGCCCCAGCAGCGAGCGCCAGGACTCGGGGTCGGCGCGCCCCGGGCCCCCCGGGAGCAGCCGGCGCCCCAGCGGGGGCGAGTCCCGCAGCGGCAGGTGCGAGAGCGGCATCAGGCGGTTCTTCTGGTCCGGGGGGTCGGCGCCCGCGCGGCTGCGCTCGCAGCTCTCCTTGTGGCGCCGGGGATCGGTCTCGTACCAGTGGTCGGTGAAGATGGCCGTGACGAGCAGCCCCAGGGAGCAGAGGCTGAGGCCGAGGCTGAGCGCGGTGACGAGCGCCCGCGGCTCCATGGCTTCCCGCCCCGCCGCAGCCGCCGGTGGGCTCGCGCGCCGCCGCCAGACACAATGCACTTGGCCTCGGCTCTCCTCCGCGCTCCCTCCCGCGTTCCCCCACCTGCCCCCCACCTCCCTCCCGCGGCCTCCCGCCCTCGGCTCCCGGCCCAGCTCGCTCCTGGTCCCCCTTCCCTGCACGGCTCCCACTGCCCTCCCGGCCCCCGGGCTCCCCACCGCCACCAGCCCCCCGACCCCCCGCGCCTCTCGCACTTTCTAGCCCTCCTCCTGCTCCCCAGCC
>PITA01001531.1:0-85971 GCA_004023965.1 Spilogale gracilis | reverse complement strand
ACCCCTGAGCACACTGCCTCCCGTCCTCTCCCCTCCAACGACCTTAAAATACATCCACCGACATCAGGCTCAGGCTTGTCACTTGTCCAAGTTGATTTTGATCAGTGTCCCGTTTTGTACCCAGAAGCAAATCCCATCCAGATCGGGCTGCGTGGTAAAATTTAACTCTTTGGAATCGTGATCTGGAGCTGAAGACCCTTCCTCTCCACACCCGAAGGATACAGGCTCAGACCCCTTGGCAGCTCTCTGGCGGTGCTCTCTCCCTCCTCCCCCCTTGCCCACTGCAACCTCTAAGCGTTCTCTCTCCTCCAGCCCCTCTTTTGGGGAAAAAAAAAAAAAGGCACCGGTGTCACTGGAGCATTAGAAAGACGGCTGGGGATTTTCTTCCACTTCCCTTCAGCTTGCTCTGAGACCGAGTTCTTTTTTGTTTGACCACCTCTTTCTCCAGGCAGAGTGAGGGCCTCCTGGAATTTCTAGAAAAGCATAGGATCAATAAACCCTTGCAATGGCACCTGCTCTGGAAGGTGATTATTGCATTTGAATAATGGAAGCCCCCGGTTATAAATCAAAGTAATGATTTTCTCCCGTGCAAGTTTCTGGCATGGAATAAGAGGGTCAAGGAGAAAGCAATGCTACAAAACAAAGTCCCCAACTCAGCTCCTTTCTATCCTTCCAGGGGGGCCTGGCAGTCCATAGATGTTAATTAGGAGAATGAGGATTCACATTCACTAAAATGAGGAAACATGAGAACCCAGGATTACTGAAAGATTCAGCTGCTTATTTTGTGTAGTCTTACAACAGTGTGATACCCTTGTGCTACTTAATGCCCTTGGGGCCATGTCAGAGACAGAAAACCATGCTCCATGAGCCCAGGATGCCAAACCTTGTGTTCTCATGCTATAAAATATTAATGATTAAGAGATTATGAGGCATTCATTAGATGCTAAATGTCATTACTCCATGATTTAATGGGACTTATTAATTAGTGCCCCACATCAATTGGTATTAATGGGATTTATATACTTCCCGTGGAGTGACATCTGTAAAGGTAGAATGAAAATCTTGCTGGGATTTATTTTCATTGCTTTTTGTGCTCGGCATCTTCAGAGTGTGTATTTCCACAGAAGGCTGTAGACTTCTTTTGAGCTGTTTAGTTCACAGATAGGTCACCTAAGCAAATCCCTCTGTCATATCGGACCCTTGCACCTATTTCTGCTGACCTGACAATGTGAATTATTGCTTGGATTTTTCTCACAGCTTCAGCAAGATCTATGGGGAGCTCTAGTCTAATTAAGGAAGACAAAGAATTACAATTTTAGTGTTTCTCTCACCTATAAGCTTTTCCTTAACAGGAAACACTAAGCTCATCAAAGGAGTCTTATCTGGATTTACACAAAAATGATGAGACTTAGAAGCCTTCTTTTATTTATACTCTATAATGTGTGTAAAATCCTAGATCTTTGTGGATATGCAGAGAAATACCTTTAACTGTGAGCCTACGGTTGGCATCTGAAATTCACTCAAGTAGTTGTCATGTCCTTTTATTTAAAAAACAAATGAACAAAAACAAAAAACAACACCTCTTGAGAGAAGGTGATTACAAACCTTGCAAGTCCCAAGGGTGATCAGAGCTCTGGCGAGCCCTCACCCCGTTTTCATACACCCATGCCCTACAAGACATAACCAGCCTGCCACATTTCAGAGCCTCCTGATTATCTTCACAGGATAACCCTGTCCCCAAGAGAAGTGAATGGAAGGAAACCTCTTCATGGGGCACTTTCATTTAACTTTAAAGAGCATAACGTTCTGCTTTACTTTCCTAGCCACAACTCTTGATCATACCCTTCTTGGCATTATTTTTGAAGTTCATTTACATCTCTGTTTAAGACCAGCCTCAGCATATAATCCAAAGGTTACTCTATGATAGATTACCCTTGATACTATTTCATACAATATGTCACGCATTACGAATCTGGACCAGCAGCATGTAATGAGAGCACTGCCTCTGCTAGTGCGCTATTAGCAACATCGGCGGGGATGTGACACATGATACGTACACAGGCTTTGCTACGGCAACTGCACGTTGAACCATCCCTGTTCTTAAAATTTCTCTTTTGGAGATTTCTGACAACCAATATCTTTTGGATATTTCTGACAACTGCTAACCCCCACTCTGTTAGGGGGGTGGGGATATGAAGATGAGTGGATAGTTCCCATCTTTAAGATGCTCCCAGCCTAGTGGCCGGAGAGGGTCACAGCAACTGCTCCAAGTGCTTTAGCAGAAATGATAACAAAGTGTTGTGGGAACAAGGACAGTGAAAAAAACCTCCTGCCCCGGGAGGCAGGCAGGGCTACTCAGAGGCTTCCGAGTTAGTGCCAAAGGATGAGGTAAACTTTACCAAGAGGATTAGAGTCAGAATATACTTCTTTGATTTGTATATCTACTTCACAAGCTCAGAGGCTTTCATATTTGGGGCCGCCGTAAAATAAGAACTTCTTTCTACATTTTCAAATCGCAAAGCTGACATGTTCTAATGACGACAAGCTAAATGCTTGCAGGTGACTAGAAGCGGAAGTGGAAGCCAGAATGGACGAGGGCATTTAGCCGGAAAGAGAGTGGGGATGATAGGAGACCAGATATCCCGCAAGAGCGGTGTGGCATGTCTGGGCAGTGGCTGTGCTGTGACCTTGGCGTTTTCAGACTTAGCTGGCTCTTTGCCTGTCTTAAATTTCCTCTTTGCCATCCCCAGATCCGATCTCCCCAGCGCGTCCCTCAGAGAACCACAGTGTCCAAAAATGACAGGGATAGAGTCAAGGAGTTGTCATCCGAGGGTCTCATCGCCTTACCGAATTCCATGTTTGGAAAAGCAAATTCCTAATTTCCCTATGTCCGGCTGCCCCTCCCCACTTCTCCTTCCTTGGTGTTGACAAGTCATTCAAGGGACTATGACTCAGTATTTTAGAATCATCTATCACCTTCACAAACATGATAGGGATTTTTTCCTAGGAAATGTCTTTCCTAGCCAATCCTTCCTCTACATTCTATCACCTGCCATCACAATGCCTCCATCACCTTACAGGTGATCATTATTACAGCTTCTGCCTTGGCCCCCATGGTGCCTGGGGCAGCCCTGTCTGCAGTTTTCCCTGCCTCCTCAAATATTACTTTGATGATATCGTCCTTTAGCTTCCAGCTCTCCTTACTTGGTTGGTGAGAATTATTCGCTCTATAACTCTGGAGTCCTTCTTTATTCCTATAACATTAAAACATCCCAAGTGATGTGTCAGCCATGTTTAAATATTTAGAAAACAAAATACTTTTGTCTTCTGCAAACACACTTATCATAATATCTAGGTGCTTTGTGACATTCATTGTATTTCTCTTGACGGTCAGGAAGTTCTTAAGAATTTCCTTATAAAATGTGCATGTGCGCATGTGCACACACACACACACACAGATCTCCAATTATCACAGAAGTATGGCAATGATTTATTGCCATCTATGCTAAGCTATCCATGCTAACCATGAATATTCTTTTTTGCCCCAATACTGAGACCAAAAGCAATATCCTCCCTCTTTCAAACATTTAGATTCCACAGGATTTAGACCATGCAGTTTAACCAAAACTACACCCTGGCTTTTGTAACGAATGGGGATGTTTTAAATATATATATAATATCACACACCTTTTTACCTTTAACATGAGGGCAGAGTCAATATGTTGTTAATCTACAATATGCCATTTCTGCAAATAAATGAGGTATCTTGGGTTAAAGTCACCATCCTTCATTGTTTCCCTGAAACAACTTCATTTTCATTCAAAAACATATGTTGAGTACCTCCAAAGTGAGTTATTGAGCTAGGTCCCACTGGTTAGGTCAGTGGAGGAGAAAGATAGAAACCAAGAGGCTATAAGGAAGGATGGCCTGGGATGGGGACCATCACAGAGGTTCACACAGGAAAATCTAGTACAGAGGGATTCATTTCCATTGGGAAGAATATAGGTAAGCCACGTGGAATAGATGCCTTCTCAGTTAGGCCTTGGAGGAGAAGGGAAATTTTCTGTATGTGTGTCAACTCAGTCCAGGGCAAAGCCAAAAGTAAATTTTAGAAGCAGTGCCTACCCCAGTGCTCTTCTCTACCCTACGTATGCAGAAAGTCATCTTGGCAGTGCCATTTTGTTACTAACTCGAAGCCTGGAACCATAAAATACCACAAAACCCTCAAAATAGATAGTGCCTGATAAGTTTCTCATTTCAGTGACACACCACAGAATGTCACCATTCTTTTTCACATTTCTGGATTAAGCTGTTTCCTTTTTGGAGCCTTTAAACACATATGGTGGGAAAAACGCACACACACACATTCAAAGAAACCCATAACCATGTTAAATCCCACTCGGAGTGGGATGTTTTAGCAGATGGTGGCTTATTAATTGCCATACGTAACTGTATTCCCCGCCTTATCTGTGTGTGTGGATCCTGGGTTTTCAAGTTGAGGTCTAAAGCAGCTCATTTAGGTCGTGTTTGATGACCAACATAGACTTGGATAGAGTTAAGATACTCAGTCTCTCCAATTCACAGCAGCCTGAGCCGCTGTCCAGGGAAGCAAAAGAGCTAGTGTTTCCAGGTGTCTCCTCTTTTTCATACCCTTGAACATCCTCTCTCAGCTGTGTCTGCTCAAAGACACCAGGACCTGGTGACAGAGGCGCTGGAGTCAGACCACCCATAAATTCCAGACAACGGCTTCCTACCTGCTCGCTCTTTCAGCCAGTTACCTAACCCCCCAAATCACTTAAGTTTGGAAAAACAGGATATCAACATCTACTCCACAGGCTTCATGATGAGCACATGTTAAATATGTTTCCTCCCAACCCCCATTCCTTTCTCCTCTCTACTCCATTCATGTAAACATAGAAGCACAGAAAACCCATATCCTAATTATATTAAGCTCATATCATTTATATGTCATAAATACAAATGACTAAATACATTATTAATGATGTAATTTTTTTCATATCACTTCTAGTATTCTTATAGGAGAGGCAATCTACTGTTCTCATTTGTTCAGTTAACATTTATTGAGCACCTATGGGCCAGGGAGAGAACATTCCAGGTAGAGGAAACAGCTAGTGCAAAGGTCCTGAGGCATGGAAGAGCTTTGTACTACTGAGGAGCTGAAGAGAGACCACTGTAGCTAGAAAGTAGGGAGTGAGGCTGTGAGTGGTATGAGACTCAGTTGCGGGTCAGTCCAGGGCCAGATTGTATGGAGTCCTAAAGACCACATTATGGAGTTTGAACTTTGGTCAAAAGAAAGACTTTGAAGACTTCTAAGCAAGGAGGAGCATGAGTTGATTCACGTTTTAAATGTCAATCAGAAGATTATGTGAAAATGAATTGGGGCTGGGGGTGGCAGGTGCAAAAAAAGGGAAACAAGTCGGGAGTCTTAATACAATAGTTTAGACAAGGGGTATTACTAGTTTAAACTAAAGAGACAGTAGTAGAAACAGAGAAGAGGATGGAGGTCGATGTCACAGAATTACTATGAGTCCAGAGGAGGGAAAGGAGAAATCAAGATCCATGCCCCCATTTCTGGTCTGTTTGAAACTTGGTATCATGTAAGGAATGTCAGGCATACTTGGGGAGAAGTAAAAATTCTGTTTTGGGCTTGTTAGGTGTGAAATGCCATTTAGAAATCTCAGTTGGCTATATGAGCCTGAGAGGAAGGGAAGGAGTCTGGAATAAAGATTTTGATTTTAGAGATGTCAGCATATAGGTGTTATATGTATGTTGATATTTAAATTTTCAGGACTGGATAAGATTGCTTAAGAGGAAGTGCAGTTCGAGGAACTGAGAGACTCATGTCAAAGCCTCCCTGTAGGCACTCAAGCATCAAGACAATGCATGTCCCCCAGCCAAGGCAGGGCCATTCATTGGTATGCTATGATGACACATAGAGAGATAACTAGCTCCGGGATATGGAGTCAGAAAGACTGGGGTTCAAATTCTAGCATGTTGGGGTTTTTTTGTTTTTTTGTTTCTTTGTGGTGAAGAAGCCTCTCCAAGCCTCTGTTTCCTCATCTGTGCAATGGGGATCCATGTAATATTCTTCTTCTCAGGTTTGCTATAGGAATCAAATCCACAGTGAATATAAAACACTTAGCGATATAGTGTCATGGCAGACCTATAGTAAATGCTCCAGAGATGAATGGCAACTCTTGCCATTCATCATCTCCAACAATAATATTTGGTTACTGCTCATATTTGCAAGCCATAATCCTAGTTACAGTCAGACCATCACTCTCCCAAGGATTGTACCCTAATGAAAAGCCCAGAGGCCTACCATAAGGCCCCTAAAAACATAAATCGCCTACAGTATAGGTGGAATGATGGGCACTCAAAAGTCTGAGAAACCATTATGCTTTTTCAATAGGCTCTTCTGTTATGAGCCCATAAAGGAAGTTTAATGCTATTTTGTGAATAGCCAAAATAAGCTGCCAGAGTACAATAAGGTATCTCCATTTCTCAAGGTCTTTAAGTGGACTAGATAGCAATGCCTCTGTAGAAATTACTGTCCATAGTTACTGCATTTTATGGGTACTAATAATGTTAGGAGAATACAGGGCGTGCCTGGACCTTCCCCTCCTTATGCAGGGGGCTGAGGAAGCCCAGAGAGGGCAAGGGGACACTAAGCCAGCAGTGGATAACATCTGGAGGAGAGAAGTAAAAGAGAGAGACTCCTTATACGGACAGGGAGAATAGAGCAAGGCCTCAAGAAGGACTAGAGACTTAGCCAAGAAGCAGCCGCTCGAAGTCGGAAGGAAGTTCTCCACAAACGATGAGAAATCCAAACTTGTCCCACGTGAGCTAGGTCAACTTTCCAGATTCAGACTCTCAAGACCAGGAGAAAAGGACTGAGTCAGATGTGCCTGAAAAGGGTAAATTCAACATGGGTCTGCAGGCACTTGTCTCCAACTCAGATGGCTCACCATCCTGGACAACTCTGTTTTTACTTTCAATTCTTGATTTGGATAACCCTCTTAAAATAGTTATTTGGGTCCAAGTAATCGTTAGCCAGTGCACGACCAGCGATCAGGAAGGAGATCCTGGAGAACATGTAACAGTGTGTTGCATTCTTTAGGACTGTCAGCATAACAAGGATTTCATCCAACACAGTGGAGAGTGATCATCTGATGTGCACGGTGTTTGGAGAATCATCCTGTGTTTTTGGAAGGAGTAACCAGATCGGCAGGACTTGGCACACACCTCCCCACAGCCACACCTGAGCCCCTGTAATGAATGGGTGCCACATGGGGTTGAGGGTCACTCGAGTGGAGAAGCAAATGAAAGCTTGAGGACAAATTACATCTCACCTCCAATACTGGTATGGAGAGGCAGGACCTTGTCAGGGTCAGATTTATGAGGTTGATTAAAAGAGAGAGAAGAAATGCACCAATGGCCAAAAAGGAATCCAAGCAGGTAGCTTTGATGTATGAGCTCCATGTGCCTAATTTATTTGGTGTCTGCAATGTGTATGTGATCAGGAGCCCTGGGCTGTGTGCGTGGCAAGTCAGGGAGGGACTGGCGGTGGGGGAGATGTCTCTTAGTGTTTTCCAGCCAGGTTACCATGTGTCCATATGAATCCTGCTAAGACAAGAACACAACACAAAAGGATTCTCTTCTAAGTGTTCCAATATTTAGCTAAAAGAAATCCCGAAGTTTTTTAAACATTAAAACATAATCCCAATTTCAAGGAGTTGCTTTCTGGGTATTGAGGGAAATTCGTTCATTGCTCAATTTTCTTTACTGCCTAATTTTTTTTTTTGGTCCCAAATTTTGTAGGGAGAGTTTTCATTACTTATTTTTTCCACTGTCCCTCAGCTCTTTACCCTTTTCCATTTCATATCAGCCACTTTAGCCAAGAAGCTCGGGTTCTTTGTGTCAATAAAATGAGAACTTAAAATGGCTCTCATGGCAGAATTGTTAAATGGGTTTGTACAGCCCCTTTTAAATGTTATATTTGGTAGCAATGACAGCAAACTAGATATGGAACCCGGAAAGGGGGAGATCAACCCAGAATATAGCCAGCATCAGAACTAAGGCTGTCTGAGGTTCCCGGCAATCCAAAGGAAGTTTGGAGACAAGGAGCTATAGAAATTGTTCTCAAGAAGTACGGGGAGAAGAGGTGATGATAGCAAATAGTACACAATCAAGAAATATTACCTATGTACTATTATTCTATGAATCTATACATGTAAAAGCTGCACAAAATGAACAATATACCAAGCAGTAGGCACAGATCAGAGTGATTGGAAAAATAATTCCCAAGCCTCTGTCAGTGTGGCTTTGGGTGCTTAAAGATTTGGATGGCTCAAGTAGAGAAAGTCAATTATCATATGGTTTCACTTATTTGTGGAGCATAAGGAATAACATGGAGGACATTAGGAGAAGGAAAGGAAAATTGAATTGGGATAAATCAGAGGGGGAGATGAAGTATGAGAGACTGTGGACTCTGAGAAACAAAATGAGGATTTTAGAGGGAGTGGGGTGAGGGGATGGTGAGCCTGGTGATGGGTATTAAGGAGGACACATATTGCATGGAGCACTGGGTGTTATATGTAAACAATGAATTTTGGAGCACTACATCAAAAACTAATGATGTATGATGACTAAGTAACACAATAAAAATTAAAAAAATATTTAGATGGCTCATGCTTGGGAGAATGGTCATTTCCACAATTCCCTAAACTTCTTGTCTAGTACTTTTTAAAAAAAGACTTTATGTATTTATCTATCTATTTATTTATTTTAGAGGTGGGGGAGGGGGAGAGAGAATCTCAAGCAGATTCCATGCTGATCACAGAGCTGACTTGGGGCTCAATCCCAGGACCCTGAAATTATGACCTGAGCCAAAATCAAGAGGTCAGACATTTAATGAATAATGCCATGCAGGCACCCCTAAAGATATAAATTTGGGAGGCAACAGGATCCACTATTGATGATACTTTAAACCATGAGACTGGATGATGTCATCCAGGGAGGGAATGTGGATAGAAAAGAGAAAAGGGCCAAGGACTGAGATGGGGAAAACTGCTACAAGTTGAAGTCTAGGAGATGAGCAGGAGCCAGCAAAGGAGACTGAAGGGCGTAGCCAGAGGAGATAAGAGAGTGTGGCATCCCGGAAGCCAAGTGAAGAAAGTTTCAAATAGGGGACAGTCACCAAGGTCTCAAAGCTTCTGACCGGTTAAGCAAGATAAGAAAAGAGAATTGAGGATTGGATTTAGCAAAATGGAAGCCTTTGGTGACCTTAATAAGAGCATCTTCAGCAGAGTGTCGGGGACATAAGCTTCACTAGAATGCATTCAAGAGAGAATGGGAAGAGAGAGGTTGGGGCAGTGGATATAGATCATTTTTCCAAGGAATTTTGCCATGAAATGAAGGATAAAATAAAATGGATACCAGGAGAATTTAGAAGTGAGATTAAGAGAGGGTTTGTTTGTTTTATTGTTGATGAGAAGATAACAGCCTATTTGTCTACTGATGGGGATGATCCAGGAGGGATAGATAAATTGATACAGATAAAAGAAGCAGAATTGCTGGAGCAAAGTCAGTGAATGGCCAAGAGTAGAGAAGTGGAGAGGCTGTCTTAGGTAGGTGAATGCAGAGTTCATCCCTAGTAAAAGAATTGAGGACATGATGACAGTTGCAGGAAGATGGGTGGGTGGATGATTGGACCTTATGGAAGTTCTCTGCTGATCTATATTATGCTCAGAAAATGTTAATGTGTTCAGAGGAAGGAGAAATCTTATAAATAGAGATGGCCAAAGAAGTACTGATGAGGAAATTGGGACTTGAGCTTTGAAAGATCTATGGGAGTAAATTGGTGGAGAGGAAGAGAATATTTCAGGGATGGAAAACCACGTGCACCCAGATATAGTAACAAACAAGGTTATGTTTCTGGGACAGTGAGCATCCTGGTCCTGCTAAAATGGAAAGTTTGTGATGAAAAGTTTAGGATAAATTTGGAAATATTGATTAGATTCAGACTGTAGAGGCTTTAAACAACACTAAGATCTGGGGCAATGAAGAAAAGAAGAATGATTGATGGAGGAAGGGAGATTAGGAATTACCCTAGCACTGGCAGTGAAGTAAATGATGAGAAGGACTTTAGATCACCCAGGATTGTGTGATGAGAATCATGACTGTGGCATCAGACACAAAGGAAGAGATGCCAGAAACATTATGAATGAAATGGTAAATGGGTCAACCAAAGGGGGAAAAAAAGAGACACAAATGATGGAGATTCAAGCCAAGATGACTAGGAAGGACAATGATGGATCTGTTGCCTAAAATAAATAAACAACATTTGAATTAGTAAGTAGGTAAGTAAATCAGGAGGGAGAATGGATTTGGAGGCTTTATCTCTAGTCATTTCAGTTTGAGAGGACAGAAGGATATCTGTATGGAAATGTCCACCTGCTAACTAGATATGTAGATTTCACAGGTATCCACTTAGAGGTAACTATGCTGAGAAACCAGTGGGCGGGTGGGGGTAGGAAATGTGTAGAAAAGGAGAGCAGGGGCTGTGTCTGGAGGCCAGGCAGAAGTGGAGGACAAGGAACCAGGGTCTGGGAGTCTGCTGTGAATGAGTCAGGAGAGCCACACAAGCCAAGGACAGGAGTTTCGAGAAGGGCCTGGTCAGTAGTATCAAGAATTGCAGGCACATCCAGCAGTCAGTAGAGGGAAGGCCTCAGTGACATGATCCCTGGGGCCTTCAGTGGGTCCATGTCAATAGAGGGGTTAAGGCAGGAATAAAACTTCCAGGTCTGAGGGATGAACAGAAGTTGAAAAGGTTAACAGGGAAAAAAGGTAACAGAAGTTGAGTAATTTTTGTAGAACTTTCGCAGTCAAAGGAGGGAGAAGAATCATTCTATAACCAGAGGTCAGAAAGAGTAAAGTCTTTGAAGGCAGAGAAAGCTCACATATGTATGAAGGAAAGACATGGAGAAGGAGAGATGAAAGTTATCCCTAAGATAGAAATTAAAGTGATAATTTGAATAAAGGAAAAGTATGATATAACTAATATTATTATTGCTTGCCTTTTAATAAAATTTCTTTTGTCACAGACTGATTAGATGTCAAATACGGAATTTTAAAAAAATCAATGAATATCTCATTAGACCTGAGGGAGATGCAAAAAAAAGGTAAGTCTAAAAGTAGAGGCCTACTTTTTCTACCTCAGTGAGGATATAAACTTTGTGGCTGTAGTAGGACAGAATAATTCCTCTCCCTGCTCTTGAACATAGGAAAGGCCAAAGGGATGTTGCAGATCTGTTTAAGAATCTTGAAATAGGGATATCCTGGATTATCCAAGTGAGTCCGATCTAATCACCTGCATTCTTAAAAACCAGAGAGAGAGAGAGAGATGTCTGATGAGAGAAGAGTTAGAGAAATGTATTATTGCTGATTTTGAACACAAAGGAAGGTGGTCACAAGCCAAAGAATGCAGGAAGCCTCTGAAGCTGAAAAAGGCAAAGAAACGATTCTCCCCTAGTTTTAGAAAGGAACGCAGCCCTACCAGTGTCTTGGATTTAGCCTGACTAATTCTTTAGCAAGACTAATTCTGGATGTCTGACCTACAGAACTGTAAGATAATAAATTGTCTTTGTTTAAGTCCTTAAGATGGTGGTAACTTGTCATAGCAGCAACTGGAAACTGATACAGTTTTCAGACAGGTAGTCTATAATTCACTACTACTTCCCCTCCTCCTTTACCCTGCTCCCACTCTGACCATGGTCCGAGGCTCTACTGAAGTCCAAAGGGACGATAATTAAAATTCCTAACAGCTGGAAATGGGATGTCTGAGCCAATCCCCTGAGCTCCAGGTGGCCATTTTCTTCAGGCATGTATTTGGGCAGAATGCTCCTTCTCCCGCCCCAAGTGCCCCTCTAGCTGCCACCCAGGAATAGGAGAGGTTTAAGAGTAAAGGTAGCAGATGCTCCAGAAAGGAACAGAGAAACCTGAGTGCAAACGATTGTCTGTTTCCGTCACAGGAAAGATGCGTCCAGTGGTTTCTTCAGATGTGTGCAGAACCTTGAGCTGTTTCAGGCCTCAAACTGCCAGGAAGATCCTTTCAGCTTTCTGTTGAACTCAGTCATAATGGATGTCCACCTGGTGTTTAACAGAATGAAGCATATGTAACTATTGCCCCAATTACCTAAATCCAAGTTATCAAGGTCCTAGCAGTTGCATTTGGACTCAACTATTGACTCCAAAAAAGGACCCAAGTTTTTTTGAGAGTTACTTATAAGGCAGGTATATACTGAGTGAGCAGTAGTGATCCAGAGGAGGGATTTACTATGCAGGAAGGAAAGACATCAAGGGTGACCAGTAGAAATAAAAGGAGCTAAGTTAATAAAGCCAGGGGAATGTGGACAGGTCATGAATATTTTACAGAGAAATAGCCCAAAACAAAACACAAAATAGGAAAGGGTTTTGTAAGGTGACAGCCGTTAAGTACACTGTTTAGAGTGAGCATTTCCTGATGTTTGCAACTATCAAATCGCTATATTTACGCCTGAAATAAAATATTGTATGCCAACTATGCTTCAATAAAAAAAAGAATCAAACCTTAAAAATGCTATCATGAAAATAAAGAAAATAGGAAGGAGAAACCAAAGAATGTTAATATTCTTAACACTGTAAAAGCAGGAAGGGGTCAAGAACACAATTGGCATTCAGTAATAGAGCACAAGGGGTTCAATGAAGCTAATTATACCTGCTCCAGTCCCTGTTTCTCTGGCCTTGGGGCTTATTTCCCTTGTTAATGACGTTGTGACAAGAAAAAAGTATATTAGTTATTAGAAGTGGGGCTATATGTGTCTAATTGGCACCATTTGGGGAGGAGATCTGAGTAAGGGGTTGGAGGAAGGGTGTTTTTGTAGCCATAAATGAGGTCAGGAAAGAAAGAAATTAGTTACATCTACAGGATTAACTTGGACCCTTCCAGCAGAGAGAGCTCCTGGCCCAGTGACCTCTTGCCTCTCTGGCTGAACCAGCAAATGGGCATAGATATTTTTTTTTTAAAAAAAGGTGTTTGTATATTAACATTGTCTTGCCAGTCCTACATGGAAGAAAATCCTCAACACATAAGCCAAGAAGCACTTTGACCCCCTCGCACTCTGTGACTTATTCTGCCTCACTAGTGTTCAAGAGGGTGTGCCCACCCAGGTGGGTAAATCGAAAAGAACAGAGTCAGTGGCACCAACCATTCATTGTAAAAACAAAACCAACGTTCAGTAATGTATGTGCGCTCATTTTTGATGTAGGCTTCTTTCAAGATACCACGTCTTACAGCAAACAAATCCATTGAACCTGATAATGTCTTTACATAAGTCATTCCTTAAAAAATGAAAGGTGTGTGCTTAATTGTACATTTTTCATGGATCTTTTCTCTCTGACTAGATAAGGGGAGGGGCAGGTGTTCATGGGTAGAGGGGCAATAATGTGATAAATCTTTTGCAACTTTAAGATGCATTTCTATTGAAATTCCATGCTACTTAATATTAAGGTTTATATTCTAGCTTCAGGTACTTTGTTAAAAGGTAGGGAGTGAGAGGTGTGTGTATATACATCAATTTGCATACACCCACACACTTTTATAAATATATACCACCTCTCAACTTGGCACATGAGTTAATATACATGTGCATGTATAATGGGTGGAAGGGAGGGCCAGAAAAATCCCACCACTAAGAATCCACTGCCACCTGATAATTGTGTAGCTTAATTGTAGGGAAACCAAAAAAGAAAAAAATATATTAAGTAAGCTTCTCCAAATAAATAAATAAATAAGCCTTTCCCATACTTACTAATGTTAAATCAGTGATGGGCAATACGAGTAGTATGTTAGTACACATTATAGAGTGATAGGTTACAGATCCAGTTTTATCAGCACTCCTGTTTGCCAATTCTTTGCTTCTTTTTGAGGCTGACCTAATTTAGATCAGTCTATATTAAGCACGTCTTTTTATTCCAATGCTTTGACCTCTGGAGCTTTGTTGACCCTGAAGAGATTGCTAACCAGTTCCTCAGAGTAGAAACCTCACCCGCATTTCATAGACAGACCAACCAATCCAGAGCCATACCTGGACCACCTCCTTTCCTGGGTTTTCACATGCTGAGCCACTATATGCCAGCCCTAATCACCCCAGAGCCAGGTACCAGACAAGTAGACATAGCCACTGCACCTCAGAACTCACTGGAATTATTCCACCTAGCCAATCCTAAGCCTCGTTACCCATCTGTTTCTTCCAGTAGAAACCATAATAAGAGCTGCGTTTTTTTCCCCTCATTCCCTCCGCCTCCTGACTGACCCTGGTGCTTCCCTGTGTGTCCCCCCCCCCCCCATGGCAAGGCATGGCATAGCTCCTCCTCTTGGGAATGGTCAGAAACAAACTTTCTTCTCAGTGGCAGTCACCTCTTCATCTATTGGCCTCCCCTACCCAAATAACAACAAAATCTGTGTCTCAAAATAGAGCCCTATGAAAAAACAAACAGGCAAGCAAAAGAACACTGCCCTCTGGGTGTAGGCTCATGAAAACAATGTTGATCAGTAGAACATGAGGATTCAGATGTTTGATAGATAGTACTAATAAGACCAAGGTGACAGTTCAGTTGTAAGAAAAGTCAATTCTTTGAGCTAAATTTGCCAAGTATTCACACTGCAAATTCAGTTATTCAGCAAATATTTATTTAGATCTACAGTGTATCAACTAGATCTGTATAAAACCATCTCTCTAGGGGCACCTGGGTGACAAAGTACGTTAAGCTTCTGACTCTGGATTTGGGCTCAGGTTGGGATTTCAGAGTCTTGCAATCAAGCTCAATCTCAGGTCTCTAAGCCCTGTGTGGGGCTCTGGGCTCAGTGGGGAGTCTGCTTCTCTGTCTCTGTTCTCTGCCCCACCCCCATCGTGCTAGCTCTCTCACCCTCTCTCTAAAATAAATAAACCTTAAAAAAAACCCTCTCTACTCTTATGTAAGTGGAACCCTATATAAACAGCTGAAATTCCCAAGATCGAGAGAAAACAATTCATCTCCTGTGGGTCATGACTACATGAATCAGTACAGATGCTCACTGTTCAGGAGCATCGTGATTTCCCAACTGTGCCACCTGGGAAGGAGGGTCACAGCAGAGAAAATAGGACCATATGACCTTGGGTTCCTCCCAACGAATCTGTTATAATTCATCCTTTAAATCTCTTACAAATATCTGCATTTTTACTCACACCTAAGTATGCTAATGGAAGAGATGTCTGCCATGTCTTTATAACTCAATTATCTTTGAACATATCCATGGAGTTGTCCCAAAGTTAATTGAGGGTGGAGCATAGAAGTGTTAACTTGGTTTTATTTAAATTATTATATACTCTTAGAAAACTTCCCCAACCTGGTTTTATAGTTGAGGAACCTGAGACCTAGAAAAACAGCGATTTATCTAGAATTAATGGCTAACTGGGGATGGAATCACTATCTGACTCCTACTGCAATTCTACTTGAACTAATGTGATTTAGACCACATCAACTACCTTTCTTAAACCTCAACTACTCTGAAAATACGGATATTAGTATCTCTTCCAGCTTCGTTGCATTATTGAAGATGTGAAAAGTGCTTTGTAAATTTTAAACTAGAAAATGAATAATGTATATTATTAATAGTATCATTAAACTGATAGAATAAAAGGGCCAGATCAATAAATGACTTGGATTTATAGTTCTACCTTCTCTCGGAAGACAGAACCCATATTCTAGAAACACATTGGGATGAAATACTTCATCATTGGCCTAGAGCTACCATGCAATCTCTGTTTGTAATTATGGATTTATTCTTTTTGGCTACTGTGTAATCCCAGGATTACTTTGGGAATCTTGACTGAAAAGATTTTAAACTATTTAATCTCCTTTTGCAAATATGTGTTTAATTACAAAAGTAATACATGTTAATTACAAACATCCTAGCAACACAAAAATGTAGAAAGCTAAAGCAATCACCTCTCCCTCACCTTCCCCAGATCCAACCCGTAAAGGCAGGAGAGTTACACAATATAGTTTTTAAAACAAAGAAATGGGATCAAATCATATGTGTATATATCATATATGTGTATATATATATATCATACACGTATATACACAGATGTGTATATATCATATATATATATATACCCTTTGGTATGTTTCCTTCAGCAATCTATGGTGGACATACATAATGGCTAAAATATAAAAACACAAGAAGCAACAAGTGTGAACGGGGATGTGAACTGTTCATGGGAATGCAAATTGGTACAGCCACTGTGGAAAACAGTATGGCGTTTCATCAAAAAATTAAAAATAGAACTACCCTATGATCCAGTAATCTCACTACTGGATATTTACCCAAAGAATATGGTACACTAAGCAAAAGGATATATACACCCCTATGTTTATTGCAGCATTATTTACAATAGCCAAATTAGGGAAATAGTCACAGTGTCCTTCCCTAGAGGAATGGATAAAGAGGTGGTACACAATGGAGTATTAAAAGAGAATGAAATCTTGCCACTTGCAATAACATGGATGGATCTAGAGGGTATAATGCTATGTGAAACAAGTCAATCAGAGAAAGACAAATACCACATTGAAGAAACAAAACAGATGAACAAAGGGAAAAAAAAAAACTGATTACTGGAGAGGATGGGTGAAAGTGGCAAGGGGGATTAAAAGTACATATCTTGCTGAGCACTGATACAGGGAATGGTTGAATCACTATACTGTACACCTGAAACTAATATAACACCCTCTGTCAGCTACACTGGAATTAAAATATAATAAAATAATTTTTTTAAAAAATGGAAGGTAGACATCGGTTTCCATATAAAGCTGCCTAGCTCTCTCCCGGCATGGCCTTAGCATCATCTGTGGCCCCCTCCCCTTTAGGTGGGCTCCGATTTGTCAGGCCTACACGTGATTCCATAATTAGCCTCACAGCGTATGTATTTGGGGACACTTGTTAGAGTACTTCTGTAGAATTGATCCTGCAAGTCAAAGTGTAGACCCTTTGGGAGGGCTCGGAGCATTCCAACTTTTATGTTCTCACTTGAAGTCACTGTGCTGACTTTCATCACTCCTTCTTTACCAGTGAAGCCTCCAGGCAGACGGTTGTGCACAAGCCCAAGGCTGCAGCAATCTGGAGGGTGCGGAGCTGGTAGCAGGACTAGAATAGAGCCCGTTGCATAAGAGGGGTTATCTGGCATGCTCTGCAGAGTGACTCAGCCTCACATCATGTGCCTCTCTCCCTGTCAAACTCTTGCGTTCCTGCCGACTCCAGGCATCTGTGTATGTAATGAAACTTTTGACAACGGCAGCCTAGGATTGCTTTAAATATACCACGGAGGTCACGTCACAGTTAGTGAACATTCATAAATAACCTCCTAATGAATACAAACAAGAGGATGCCGAAACTCCCATTCTGCAATAAGGTCAGACTCATTCTCCACTTGGAGACGGAATATTGATCCTTCATCAGCCAGACGAGGCTCTGGCACGCCCAAGGCACCGTTCTCCCCAGAGGGCTGCTCACAACCCAGCCTCTCTCAGGTCCCACAGTCCCAGTCTATGCATCTCAACTCCAACTTCTGGGAAAACGTTAGAACAAATCCCAACTTTTGGAGTTATCTTCAGCTTCGAGACAATATTTTCAGGAGTCCAGTTGTATTTACTGAACATTCATGGGCAAATTACTAATGCATCCGATTTTCTAGGCCAACTATAATTCACTTGTTACATTTGGACACTGCGCTATGCTGTAGTTATCCTAAACTGAAACGTTTCTTATGCTCAGAGGTCTCCCTGGTATTCCAAAGCAAAATTGGTTTCCTATAAAAACTTGGCATCACTATCATTAATTAACAGAAAGCAGAATGCCTCTGTGTGTTCACCTTCACAAAGTGTATCCATGCAACACATATCTTTCCCAGAGGCATAGTTATTCCTATAGACCCCACATTAAGAATGTTTAAAAAATAAATGCATGTCTTTCACCAGCAGGGAAGTTTTGAGAAGTAGACTAATATATTTCATGAACAGACATCAGAGACAGGGGTGTGAAAATTAAACAGAGTCTCTTACTATGAGAAAGTAAATTAGTTAAATCATTCACTTTATCTGAGGCTACTTTGCTGTGGCTTGATCCAATTTACCCAACAATGTATGGCCTAATGGGCCAGCCGGTCATTAGCTATCCGTCGGCCAGCTTTCTGTCTGATCCAACTTATTAGTGACACAGGGTAGAATTGTGTGTGCCCATATGCACCCATGTGCGTGTGATTTTATTATTAGTTATAACAATAACTCCTCCCAGAACTTTCGAGCTTGAAGTTAGATTTCTCTGAAAGACTCGTGCTGGAAAGGAAGATGACAAATGTTCTCCATGTGGTTTCTTTTCAGTTGGCAAATTCGAATCATTGTACATCAAAATCCGTGAACAATATTGGAATATTAGTTACAGTTCTATATGCATGAGATGATTTCATGGCATAACGACTTCTGGGTACACCCCTGAAGCCTGGAGCCACATTTCATATTTCTGCCTCTGTGACTTTTATAACTAGGTGAGGGATAATGATGAACACTAGACATTTGATAAACACTTGCCGACTTTAATTAGAGATGATCTCTTCCCTCCACTATTGATGTCCTGTGATTGAGAACATAAAATATTTGAATTCAAAAATCCTCCTCAGAACCCTTCAGGCTTGTCACTCAGAAGACACAAGCAGTATGGTGGGATTTGCAGCCAAACGAAATGGCCTCACTGGCCATTCTTTTTTCTTCTCCCCTTCTGTCGAAATCCGGGCCGGAGCCATATGGAGCCATGCCATGTGTCCCGGGAGCGCTGAGTAACATCAATTCTATTAAACTGAAAATGGGACTGAGCCCAGACTTAGGCGGGCGGGAGGCTTGCTGGGGCCTTGGCAGCGAAGGGCAGGGAGGGATGGGCAGCGTGAGGCACGCTGAAGCCAGGCCAGCTGCGAATTCAAGGACTCTGAGTCCAGTGTGAGAGGTGCACGCGCCCCGGCAGGTTCGGAGGCCTCAGGGCCTGCAAGATACACTCTTCCCCTCACTCTGCCTGCTGGAGCTCTGCTGGCCTGGGAGCTCACCAGCCGTGCACTTCGGCTCCAGGTTCTATCTGGGCACCCCAGCCATCCATTTGTTGGTACTCACCCCTCACCTCCAGTGATAGCGTTTCCTCTTCCTCCTCATTTGAAGTTGTTCCAACTGCTTTTCTAGCATCGTAAGCATCATGACCCCTCAAGTTTATCTTCAGGACTTACTCCCATAACTGCCCCACAGGCGACAGCTGGCAGCCCATGATCCCAAGCTTATACTCTGCTCTTGGCTCTGAACTTAGAAAGGCTCAGACTCAGGCTCGAGGCACAGTTGTCAAAAGGGATTGTGATGTCAGCTCTGCTTCAGGCTTTGTGGATACACAGAGCTTCAGCCCAAAGGGAAGAAGCCAGTAGCAAGAGATTCATAGGGCAGCCTCTGTTGTGACAGCAGGTGGGAGGCGGCCGCGGGAATGGAGGAGGGGCAAGAGCTCGGGCCAAGACCAAGGTCGGTGTTCGTGGCCCCATCACGGGACTCCCAGGCTGGGAATTGTGAACTAAGCCCCAAGCCGAGGCTTCCTGCCAGAACTGCTTGTGGAACAAAGGTGCGCATGAGGTTGGAATTGGGACCATTTTAAAGCCAGCTCTAAGGAGTTCAGGAGGATGAAGCCAGAAGAGAAAATAAGAATAGAAGAAGCAAGCGATATGGATACTTCTTGGAGGAGACACAGGCTTGAAAAATGACTATTTATAGTCTAGGAAGACAGACAGAGAAAGATCTTTTATTTCCATTATAAAGAATTATACCTGAGAGAACTTTTAGGAAGAAAAAAAGGTGGCATAGTTAGCAATTTGGGGTTTTCCAAACAAAAGAGAAAATGGTTATGATAGTAGCTATAAATTTAGTCACAAACGAGGAGCATTTCCTTTCAGGGGGGCTGCACCTTGCAGAAGGGAAAAGAATAAACTTCCATTTCAGCACTCACAAGTTCCAAGTTAGATAACAACTTTCCCAATAGAGGAGGCCATTCAAAGGCAACCTTCCGACTTGAAGAGGCCTGCTGGTTATTAGGTAACATCTGAACCCACACATCTCAAGGTGCCCTCCCCAAAGTGTGTCGGTGAGTTCATTCTCGCCGCTGCATCCACCAGCGTGCCCCTCTAAGTCAATGTACGAACCAGGGCAGCAAATACTTAAAGATATGTTTCAAACATGGATAATTGCCCAGAAGTAAAATACATCCAAGGATCCGATATTCTGACATTTAATAAAAGTTTGAATTATATTTGCAGTCTGCTGTGATTTAATTTTCTTGAGTTCAATATTTAATAAAACAAGAGAAAATTATTACAAGTATCTTTCATAATTCAGAAACTCCTGGATAGGAACCTGGTTCTAGGGTCACACCAAAAGACATTAAACCCCAATTTAGCCACGTACTGGTTGTCCGACCAGCAAATTACTCAACCTATCTGTCCCTCAGTTTCTCTCACCAGCAAAGCAGGAAACATCACCAAATCGACTTAGAAAGGCTGTTGTGAGGATTAATGAACTATTACACAGAGAGCTTAGAGCACTGCCAGGCATGTAGTGAGCATTCAGCCTAAATTAACCAAGTTTATTATTCTTTAAAGTGGAACCAGGCTAAGGACGGCTGGGTGCCTCAGTCAGTTAAGTATCTGTCAGGTCATGGTCCTGGGATCCTGGGATCAAGTCCGCATCTGGCTCCTTGCTCTGCAGGGAGTCTCCTTCTCCCTCCCCCTGCCACTCCCCCCCCCCACTTGTGTGTGCAATCTCTCCCAAATAAACAAATAAAAACATTGGGGGGAAAAAGTGGAACCAGGCTATTCACTCTTCTTATTTGCTTGCTCATTTGTTCCAAGTAACGGTCCAAACATCCGCACGTTTTCTCAGTTTATTTCAAATATTTTTCCAAATAAATTCTTTTTAGAAAGAAAAGAATTGTCCTGACTGCAGGCTTCAACACTGGGAATCTGCGGGTTGTGTGGACACATCTGAACCAAACAGAATCACAGAGAAATCTGACTTCAGGGCACCAGCCTCTGAATTCCAAATCTGAGAATTTTCAAAAAGCACTGGGGAAGAAAGATGTGGTGAACAGGTAACACACTTGAATTTCTGGTGGGTTGTTTCAATGAATGAAATTAAAAATGAACCACAGACTCGACATGGAGATAATAGCATATCCTTTCTTCGTGCACGCCGGCACTGTGTCAGGGCAAAGTACTTGTGAAAATGACGCGAGCTAGCAACAAGTCTTCTCCTTCATTTTCCTGTGAAATCTTGTTGAGTGCTTTTGTTTTTCTTCCTGATCTCTGATTATTTAGATAGAATAGGGTATAAAGGGTAGCAAGGGCATATATTAATAATAATAACTCCCATTTGTGGAGAGTCTAAATGTGCCAGTCTATGCTAAGCACATACATTTAATTTTATAAGAAATCTGGCCTGTAGCTATTAGTATTACACTAGTTTTACAGATGGTGAAATGGAGAACAGAAGGGTTATATAAGTTTTTCAAGATCACACAGCTAACAAGCAACTGACCTAGTCTTGAAACTCAGCTTTATCCGTTTCAGAAAGACACTACTTGTAACCACTGCATTGCATTAAACTCTCTTAAAACCACAAACAGGTTAAGAACCCTGAGGCCAGAGGTGAAAAGCCTAGCCAAATACCACCTGGGTCCTCAAAGGCAGAACCTGGGACTTGTGCTTAAGATGCCAGGCTGACAATTCAAAATGCTTTCTCCTACACCTAATCACTACATTTTAACAAAAGCAGTCCTATTCTAACTTGGGTAAACCTCCTTCGATCCCTTTACTGAATGCTAAAAAGAATTTCCCTTCCAGGAATGACTACTCTTGTTTCATAAGCTCAATCAATTCTTTTATAATCCAAAAAATGTACCACAAAATAAATCCCACAGGTTAGCAGTCCAAGCACTCATATTTTTTTTGTTGTTGTTCTTTCTCCTGCCTTCAAAATCGCCACTCAGGACATGTAGCCTGTCACAGACGCCATTCTGGGGACAGAGGTTGATGAAGAGGAAAAAAAGAGAAGAAAAGACAAGTCTGAATCTATATTCTCAATCAGATCTAGCATTCACCAGATGATTGCAAAGTAATAGATATGGGTGACAACAGTCACCTGATGAGGTCTAGCCTCCTAACTAAGATGCCCATTGTGTCCAATCCATGTGTGAAAGATGCCCACGCTACCCCAACCATGTGATGATTAGGTATTGTTCACCCAACCAGGTATCAGGACTGATGTTTAAAAAATAATGTGCCATATACACAGAATGCAAATCTGATCGCAGCAATAATAATGCTCTTTTTAGTTTATAAGGAGATGTTACCTCTGTGTGAGCTGTTCCACTCCATTAGCATCATCATGGTGAAGGTCCCACACTCACTCCCCTGTTAGAGTCAAGGGGTGTCTTCCCAAGAAAGGGAGGGGAAAGGATCCAGTTTAGGGATATAGGACCGGGGACAATGGACATGAGATCTATTCAGTTTCTCTGGAATCAGCGGCAGAGCCTGTGACGGAAGGACCCCCCATTAAAATTGTCCTTTTCACATAGTGTGACAAAATGTTGGTAACTGTTGAATCTGGGGGATAGCCAAAGGGGACAGCTATCTATTTGTGTGAAAGTGAAAACTTCACAGCATCTTTTTTTTTCTCCTTAAAGTAATCTTTCCTGGAGAAGACCCTTCCTAGAGCCTTGTCTCAGTGAGGATACCCATCTAGGAAGCAAAAATTAACAGAGAACACTAGACTTGAACCCAGAAGCCCATGACCTCTAGCAGTCCCCCTACCTCTCTGGCCCCACACCCTGGAGGGTCCAGCCTTCCCTGACTCCCAGTCTCCTTATATGCTCCTCTCCATTTGCTCCTGTCATTCCACTGATTGTCCTCATCATATTAAATTTCCTTTGTTTTCTTCCCCATTTCTCCAGGAATATGAGAACTCCTTGAGAGAGAAGGGGCCATGAGTTATCTGACATTGAATCACTAGCACCTAGTACAATGTCTACATGAGCCCAGCACTCAGCAAATACTTGCTAAGTCAGGGAAGATAGCAACTAACATTGGTTAAGTATCCGTTTATTAGCACTACCCAGCTCCTGTTGAAGGACAAAGTTCACTTAGCACAGTGGTTGGTGTGTAGTAAGCATGAATTTAATGGTAGCTGCTATAATAATTATCCTTATTACTACTGTCATTTTTATTATCCACTGAGTATATGCCGTCTAATCATCACCTGAAAGGGAATGCTCAGGGAGATCTCAATCACACCATCACCAAGTAGCAGAATTCCTAGTAACGTAAGACCATTTGTCTCCAAAACTCATGCTCTTAGCTCTGCATTATTCTGATTTATTTCTCGTGTCACTGACAACTCTAACAAAATCAGCCTGTAGATGGGCCTACATGGAGCCAAAAGACCTCATTTGTGTATTATCCACACTGATAGGACATCAGCTTCTAGAGGCCAGACACCTGGCACCTTCCATAGCAGAAAGGAAGAGTCATCAAACTGTTCCAGGCGGCTTAAACTCAATTTAATCCCTCAGTGAACACAAAGAAACAAACAGCAGTCCTTATAAGTTCATGTGGTTGAAGTAAATGTATATTTCACCAGAGTCAGCAGTTTTCTCCCTGAATATGCATTTGTGTTAGTTTATTATGCATTCTCTCTTTTTCTTTAAACTGAGTTTAATGATGATGATATTAAATCACGTGGGTGCTGAGAGTCCAGGTTTGGATGAAATGTTAAGAAAACACTGGACTGAAACAATTTCCCTTTCCTTCATCTGCATTTGAATTTCCCTTTTTCTAAGGAGCTGTGCATGGCAGCTGTCTGTTGAGATCAAGTGTGAGGGCAGATGGGCTGGGCGAGGTATGCGCTAAGAGATGATCAGTCTATTAGCTCTGCCTGTTTCCCTAACTTGGTGATCTCAGAGGAGCCACTGTATGTCTTTATGCTTCTGTGTGCCCGGCCATAAATGAGAGAAACAGCGTGCAGATGCAGTGTGATTGGGAGTTCATATTCGTAAAGTACCCTGAAAACCCACATAAGAGTTAACAGAAAGGAATTTATTATACATACAGATCATGCATTATATTAGACCCCACATAGGAACGTATTGAGAAAGAACAGATTACCGGCGCTTCACTCTCTCATGCCCTCCAGCCCCCAGCTGAGGAGCCAGTACCCGCAGTTAAGTCAGCCATTCACAGTCAGAATGCAGCCTCAGGGTCCTTTTGACTCCAACAGATCCGCTTTGCCTCCCTTGCCCTGTATTTTCCCTGCAAACTCCCGCAGGGATCCAGGCTTGGACTTTCAGGACCAGCCCTCAAGACACCCTTTTTCTAAATCTTTTTCCCAGATCATCAGATAAAAGTATAAATACATGGAACAACCTAGACGAAGCTCACACCTGTAGCTTCTCAGGAGCTTAGAGTAAAACTCAAAATGACCTGCCTGGCAAGGGAGAGGAAGCCCTTAAGATAACAAAATGAACAAGTAAGGTGGCGCTACCAAGTGAAAGACAGGAATGCATCAGATCCTCAGAAGTTTGCCAACATTTCACTGTCAGTGTTTCACCTCCTCCTCAGTGTTTGGGACCTCCCTTAAAGAAGAGAAGCATGAGGGAACTTAAAGAAATCCCAAGGAGGGCGCCTGGGTGGCTCAGTTGGTTAAGCGACTGCCTTCACCTCAGGTCATGATCCCGGAGACCCAGGATCGAGCCCCACATCGGGCTCCCTCCTCAGCAGGAAGCCTGCTTCTCCCTCTCTCACTCCCCCTGCTTGTGTTCCCTCTGTCACTGTGTTTCTCTCTGTCAAATAAATAAAATCTTTAAAAAAAACAAAACAAAACAAAACAAGGAATCAGATGCTTCCTTTTACAACAGCAAGCCTTCCTGGGAGATGATAAAGCAAGCTCCACACACAAAACAATAAATAGGAAAATACTGGGGGAAACAGGAAATAGTAGCATCAAAGAAGACTAAGTGTTCAAAAAGCAAAAGAGAATTTTCAGTTGGTTTAACGACTCCTTGATGCCACAGGTAAGTCTAGAAATCGTAATCGAAACGGAACACTGAAACAATTCCCCATAGTCCACTAGCCCTTTCATGATGAACAAAGGGGAACACAGATCAAGATACCCTGGAGAGGTATGCGCCCTGCCCTAAGACTTAGGAAACCATTGCGAAATCCCTGTTAAGGAAAAATTTGTCTTCCCGTTGTGTCTTGGGCAAGGGCTAAACATAACTAGTTGTGCAATGAGTTGACTAGGCGAATGAACACATGAACAGGGCATCAATTCTATCGAGCACATTGAGTTATCTTCAAATAATCCATTGATGTTTTTAAGCTTCAGTTCAAGAATTCTAACTAGATACTGCTTTTAGCTGTGAAAATCTGAATCTGACAGATCCTAAGGGCCACCTGATATCCACACTGGTGGACAGATCAGCCTGAATTGGAAATACCTGCACACTCACCATCTCAAGGAGAAAAGGTGTAAACACCACATGGAAATGGCCATAGCCAGTCTTCATGTTTCTATGTTGGTCTCTAAGCCTGGTACTGGAGCTCCTCACCTAGTCTGCCCCTTCCCACCTCACCGGCATTGCCACTCCCCACAAATAACACTCCTATTCCCTCAGTTTGCAATCATCTGGTTAAAGTAATTTATATTAAATTATGAGCTGTAATCTTTCCGGAAGCATATGCATTTTTAAAATAGAAGATACATGAACAAACTCCAATTGATCCTCAGTGCAAAATTTTCAGTTAAGTGTAGGTGATTTAAGAAAATATATATATTAGAACATCTTGGTCTTGGGATGCAAGTTATTAAAAGCAAATCATGCTACTTCAAGCAAAAAGGAACTCTCTGTTTTATTCTTCTCTCTCCTGCAGACCATTTGAACTGCTTCTTTATCCATGTAGCAGAATAAAGTCATTCCATGTTCTTAAGATTCCATGTTACAGGTCTAGAGACATACTGCACATCCCTAAAAAGCATTTTTAGCTTGTGAAGAGAAAACCTGACTGGTACAGCCTGGCTCCCTTCAGGGCCAGGGATATGGAGGTGACTAGCTCAAAAACAAATGCTCAGGTCCTACATATGGGTAGGGAGTTGTGTTAGTTGGTATTTTATTATCTAATGGGCATCCTAAAAACTATCTCCTAAAAGAGGTTTTCCTTCAAAGAACCCTTAAAATCAGGATTTTCCAAACTTCCCTGATCCTCACCTAAAGAGTCTGAATCAATGGGTCTCAGATGGAACTTGCAACTGTCTGTTTGTAGTAAATGCATCCGGCCATCTTTATTATGAGGAAAGCTTAGGAAACCCTTGTTCACTCAAAACACAGAGACTTCTGCCTATATGGAAGGACATCTCTGAGCTGTGCACCCAGCTCTGCCATTCCAAAAATCTTCTCAAAATGTCTTGGCTGAAGATTCTCAATGAGTCTAACTAGATACTGCTTTTAGCTGTGAAAATCTGAATCTGACAGATCCTAAGGGATCTACTCTGTCCACAGTCAGATATCTTGGGAATCTTCTATTCTGAATAATGGCAAAGTCTTGGGAAGTAATTGTGAAGAGGACTCAAAATTAGGAGTGGCTGAAGGGCTCAGTTGGTTGAACTTCCAACTCTTAATCTTGGCTCAGGTCTTGATCTATTGATCTCAGGGTCATGAGTTCAAGCCAAGCATCAAGCCTATGAAGAAGAAAAAAAGAGAAAGAAGAAAGAAGAAGAAGGAAGAAGAAGAAAGAAGAAGGAGGAGGAGGAGGAAGAGGAGGAGGAAGAAGAGGAGGAGGAAGAGGAGGAGAAGGAGGCGGCAGAGGAGAAGTTGTTGTTGTTTCAAAACTACCCAGATTTCAACTTTAATAGGAGATGGGGATTGATTCTTTCAATGCTGGATGTAAAGCAAGGATTTAGGAAAAAGAAACAGCTCTCCATACAAATTTCTCTCCTCTTCCTTCGAGATCAGAGTGATAAAAACTTTCTTCCCTTAATAACTTCAGCTGCCTTGGGAGTAGATAAACTTGGCATCTCTCACATTCTCCCTTCACTCCAATGTCACCATTACAACCCACCTGGGGATTCTGGTCTTGGACATTTTATCACAGAGCTTGGACCATCAATTTGCCTCTCCTAGAACATCCCCATAAAGGGTTGAGGAGAGAGTGATGGATAGCAAACTACAGGTTTAGCTTTACCTATTGTTTTAAGAGTCAAATAATATTATCCTAAGGGAGAAAATGCGATGCTGGGTTATCTTTAAGTGGGGGTAATCAAAGAAAGAAAGCCACTAGTTACAACTAGAGTAAGGATCAAATGACAATTAATGACAAATGTTAAAATCTTTTCCCTGGATAAAGTACAGTTGAATTTTTAAAAAGAAGGCTGTTGCAAAATAAGAAATACAAAAGACCAATGAATATATGAAAAATTGTTTCACCTCAGTAGGTGCACAAATTAAAGAACAATGAGCTTAGTTTTTGCCTATCAAATGGGCAAAGATAAAAAAGAATAATCCTCAGTTCTAGTGGAGGCTGTGAGAAGGGGGTACTACATTGCTGGTAGGAGAATGAATGGGTACAGTTTTCCCAGAAAGTAATATGAGTGTATATTTTGAAAGCCTTTAAATTAAATGTATACTTGTTAACCTAGCAATTTGGCTTTTTAAGAATTTATCCTAAAAAAAACAAAGTTAAGACTGGTCACAATGATTCTGGACAGGCATGTTCATAACAACATCTGTGCTCATGGAAAATGCACGGAGGAGAGAATACCCAGCAGCAAAGCAGTTGAGCAAACTGAGGCAGAGGACTTCACGGGATGCTGTACTGTCACTAACACCGATGAGGTACAATAGTATTTATGGACGGAGAGGTATGTTGGCAAAATATGCAGTGAAAAAAGTAGTTACGGGAGGCATGATCTCGCTTCCTATTAAACAATTGAGGTAGATCTATTTGGGCATGGTTGCCTAGTGGATGATCCTTGGTTTAGATTTAACACCCACCTACAATCCCTACCGAAAGGGATACCCTGTTTTAATAACAACTTGACTTTGGCTGATTAATGCGAGAACCCAGTTAATAGCCTGGAACTCTCAATTGCAGCTCAAGTTACAATAGAGAAGTAAGAAACACAAAGACCTTGTTCCCATGATTGTGAACATGTGAACTGAAGGGTATTGTCAGATCAGGGCTGGCTGGCCGTCTTCAGTCACCTGCAAATGGAGTAGGAAGCGAAGAGCCTTGTCTGCAGAAAGGAGTAGGACAGGGAAAATCGATAATGTGTGCTTTGTTACTTTGATGGGGAGAAAGAGGGGTTTCATTGTCTCCCTCCTCTCCCTATGTTTAAATAAGTCCTCTTTAGTTGAACTACCTTGAGTCATATAAGATAAACCTCCAACTTTAACATATTATTTCTGAAAGATGAGATTTCAGATCAATTATTTGGTCTTACTTTTGCTTTTCAGTATTTTTTTTTTTAATTGTAATATGAAAGCCTACACTCCAGCCAGGATTATGCCATTAACTGAGTGGCTACTTGATGTCATTTCACTGTCTAGATTCTGTAGGGATTTCAAGCAGGAAATATTCTGGGCTTTTTGCAAAGAATAAGGACAATTCTGAGGGGTAAGACCAACAGAAGTCCTTATCTGCCCACCTTTTAGATAGATAGCTCAAACCTTAAATAAGAAAGACAAAATAATGACCTGTACTTATAAAGTTAACAAGTAGCAGCCTAGAGGTGAATCCTGGTTCCATGACATAGTTTGGGGTGGGGGGGAGTTGGGCAAATGGCTTAATGGTTTTGTATCTAGTTTCCTTATCTGTAAAATGGGATTAATTAATACCATCCCTCTGGCTGTTGAAGGATTAACATGAGATGAGTCATATAAAGTTCTTAGCAACTAGAGTAAGGATCAAATGACAATTAATGACAAATGCTAAAATCTTTTCCCTGAATAAAGTACAGTTGAATTTTTAAAAAGGATGTTGCAAAATAATAGCATAGTGCCTAGAACATAAAATAAACGTTTGTTGTAACACCCAGAGGCATGTTTAAGAAAGAGAATTTCTCCCTTTCTAACAGTTAGAATCACCCCCCACGCCAGTGCTTCTCAAACTTCACTGCCTAGGAATCCCCCTGAGATGCTGCTAACATGCTAATTCCATTCAGTAGGTCTAGGGTAGGACCTGAGAATTTGCATTTCTAACTAGTCCCAGTAAACCTGTGCCCTGCTCTGCCAAGCTAGTAGTGTTAACAATCCTGCCTCAAAGAAAACCTAGCACATAAAAGCCTTTCACACCTGTTATCAGTGTGCAAAAGAATCCTCAGTTAACTGGGAAGCTTTAAGAGCAGAGCTTTTTGGTTACTTAGATGTTCTAGTTAAATTGGGGTTAATCACTACCACGTTTTCAGTCTCAGCTCCTGGAGCAACTGTTTCTAAAATATATTATTAGTTCACTTTTTTGGCTTTGGTAAGTCCAGGACATAAGTTAATCTTCCTTTGATGATTTGTGAGGCACTTCAGGCTTTTGCAGCGCCTCGGGTCGTTATTTAGAACATTCATTTCATTGCCCAGTTCCATAGACATAGGAGTTAGAGGGTAAGAAATTGAACTGAATTTGTTCAGACTCAGAGCATAGACTGAGCTCTATTAGAGGGTTTTTACGTGTTTGTACTAACTCTTTGGAATAAGTGTCTTTTCTTGCTGAAATGAAGGGTGCTTCCTGGTTATGGGAAGGGCCCATGTGCTCTGCATGGATGATTTATACACAGTCGACATGATAATACCAAGCCAGGGATGGAGCCGGGGCCTCCCTTGCATACGCTGCTCTGACTGACCTTCTGTGGAGACTACTCCGTGAAACCTCCACCGCAGACCTTGAGAACCCAGAAGCCATTTTTCCTCACCATTTACCCAAATGTTCCTCCCTCCCCAGTCTTGTCGTCACAATTAGGGCAGCTTCCAAGCCATTTCTCAAATACATAGACTCAAGGCTGCTACTACTGATCATTCAGGAAACCTTCGTTTTTCCTTAGCTTGTGGTGGTTTTGCAGAGGTTTTCTGCTCTGTGGGGTGGTCATTTCTCAAGCCGTTTCAAACATGACACCCACGTGGACCATGTCTAGTCTTGCTCAGCTATTTTTCTCAGTTCAGTTCCATTGCCTTCCTTCTCCCCCATTCCCTTCCTTCCTTTCCTCTCTTCCTCTCTCCCCTTCCTCCCAGCCGTCTTACTGAGGTCCCACACGTGGTGGCCACACTCACCCACGAGGCCAAGTCTTCTCTCCAGTGCTCGCCCTTTGTTTCTGACCCCTGCCCTTTGAGCTTTCTCTGTTAACACTCGTTCCATTCTTGCAGGAAAACTTCATCTCCTTTTGACATATTTAAGTCCGACTCCATTTCTCCTGGATGTCTCTGATGCTAAATGCCTGCTACTCTCAGCACATGTGCGTGCCAACCAAAGAGCGCTGACAAGTTCTCCTCTTGGAGCCTGAGGCATATCAGGTCTGATTCTCCCTTCCATTTTGGTCATCAGTAGGCATGGATGTAAAGGTCTGCTCGAACCATCGTGCCACACCGCCCACCCCCATCCAAAATAATCACAAATCGAACCCCAGCAGCTCTGAAGGATGACGTGGATCGATTATATCCAACAGAAATAGAATGTGATCCACAAACGTAACTTTAAATTTTCTAGTAGCTACATGTTTTAAAAAAATAAAAAGAAACAGGTAAAATTAATTTTAATCATGTACTTCAATCTAATATATGAAAAATATCATTTCAACAAGTATTTGATGTAAAAAGTTATCAGTGACACCGATATGTTACATTCTTTTTTCCCTACAAAATTTTCAAAATCCCAGGCACATTTCAGTCTGGACCAGCCACACTTCTGTGGTTCATTATCTGCACATGGCTCCTGGTTCCCACACCGGAAAGAACAGACTGTGGATGCTTAGTGATTTTCATAAAAGAGCAGGGTGAGGGGTTTTTCCACAGCATATCATAAAGGCTACCTCCTTAAAATCTTTTATTAGATAATTCTCTCCACCCAAGATAACTGCTTAGACTCTCCCCACTTCCCCCTGTCCCCTCCCTGCTCAATCTCACTCTCCCTCTCCCCTCCTTCTTCAGAACTTGCCATTCATGCCCAAGGGCCCTGAAACGAGAAACTCTCCTGCGACTGCTTTTTCTTTGTCCAAAAAGTCCGGAGGAAATGTGGGGAATCAAACTATTTTGTTTGCTGATTCTTAAGGGTTCACAGTTGAGCCGCACCCGGCTTTCTGGTGGTGGCCACGCCTGGATGAGTGAGCACTCCCTCTCCCGGAGAAGAGGAGTGGCTCTTCAGATGCATGGGGACTTCACCAAGGCAACCAAAGCCGCCTTGGGGAAACGCTCCAGCTACCCAGCCCACTTTCCAGAGCCCTTCTCAGGCCGGCTGCCAGCACGGGTCTGGGTCTGCTGGGAAGGGCAAGAGCAAAGATTCTGCTCCACCACAAACACCGGTCCCTCCCTGCAATGCCTACGAGTCTTGGAATAAGAGGGTAGGGGAACACGGAGGCAAAGCATCCCTCCCAGGACCCCAGTTTTATTCTAGTCAGCTGCAGGGGCTACACAATTTACTATGATCTGATGGTAAAGCTTTTCTGATGACACCAGGTACTTCGATGTGCCATCCCCCAGCGACATGGAGGTCGAGTTCCAGCTTCCAGTGGTGGGAATGGATGTGTTCATGTTCAGTTCTATCCCCTCTAAGACTTCTTATGAAACATATAGTTTTATATCAAGTTGGGATGGAGATGGCAAACTCTACTCATAAGATTAGGTGCTCTGTCTATGGAAAATAGACACACATAATAACATCTAGGTAAGCAGTCTTGACCTTCTTAAGACATTGTTGGATCCAACTGAATGAAGCCTCAGTATTACTCTAGTCACATGAAAGATATGATTGGACCATAAAAGATCTACCTTCAAATGAGCCAAATTACATAGGTATCAGAATTTACTCAGATTCTGCAAAGTCATTCAGAGCGGGAGAGACCTAAAGCTAATCTCTCGAACCCAACAGTTTTCTAAACCAATGCAGTGCTGGCAGAAAGGGGTCATCCGGGGAGAAAATGGATTCGACCTGCATTCAGTTTAGCATCTTTCAGCCCATATCAATCTCTCAGGGAAACCTTGGGCTTCAGAGAAACCTGACTACTCTTCATACACCCTCTGTACTTAAACATTGAAAATATCTAAGAAATATTGATTGTTCTTTTCATTTTTCCCTGGCTGAATCGAATCATGCCAACATTGAATAGCTTTTTAATATCTTTGACATGGTCCTCCTCCTCTGTCTGCCAATAATACAGTGCATTATTTGGCTGGTAGGTTTTCTCATTTCTTTTCTCAACTCAGCAGCCAGAACTGCTTCTTTCTAGCTGGCCAAAGTTGAGGATGTCCACTCTTGCTGACTTTTGTACCTGTTCCTTGCCAAAAATCCTTAATATTTAAAGTTTTTAAATTTTTTTCTCAGCTTTTTTGGGAGGGTCTTATCTGTGGCCAGAGATGTTGCCTAACTTTACTCTATGGTTAAAAAGCACCCAACACAGTTCTTGACTTCCTTGCAATCCTCAAAAAATATTTGTCAGATGATGCAAATTATGCAAGAATTCTGTACACAATCCAATTAACTGAACAATGTTTTGTTGCTATTGGTTAAGTATATGAGCATGTCCTTCCTGTGTGTGGTACAGAGCGAGTTCATTTATGATACTGCTCTCTACTGATCTGCATGATGATAATTTCAGAAATGTTTGGGAAGATTGCTGTCCAGTGGAAAAAGTATCAATGAACTGGAGTCTGCCACTAGCTAATTGTGCTCTTGGAAAGTCACCTAATATCCATGAGCCACATGTATCTTTATCTGTTAAAGTAGGAGATCAGGGCGCCTGGGTGGCTCAGTGGGTTAAAGCCTCTGCCTTCGGCTCAGGTCATGATCTCAGGGTCCTGGGATAGAGGCCCGCATCGGGCTCTCTGCTCAGCAGAGAGCCTACTTCCTCCTCTCTCTCTGCCTGCCTCTCTGCCTACTTGTGATGTCTCTGTCAAATAAATAAATAAAATCTTTTAAAAAATAAAATAAAATAAGAGATTAGATTAGATCAGAGGTTGCAGGTCTCACTTTGGAGGCCTCCAGACCCTGAGCTCTCCAAATCCATGTGTACACCTAGTACCCTATAGATGAAATAAAAGACATGCTTCACTACATAGGTGTAGTTACTTTTTCAAATATATGTAATTATTATTCTGATTAATAATTTATTTATTTATTTATATTTTATTTATTTGAGAGACACAGAGAGAGCATGAGCAGGGGAGTGGAAGAGGCAGAGGGAGAGGGAGAAGCAGGCTCTCCACTGAGCAGGGAGCCCAACACTGGTCCCAATCCCAGGAGCCCTAGATCATGATCTGTGCCTAAGGCAGATGCTTAACTGACTCAGCCACCCAGGTGCCCCTAAAGTTTAAATTTGTGTAAATGAGTATTGAATTCATAGGGGTATATTGTCATGCACCTTTTCCATCCTTGGATGCTATAAAGTAAATCCTACTGAAGGAGAATCCAGGATATGTTGAGGTCAAAAAGGGGTTCTTGCACTTGAAAAGGCTTAAGAACCTCCATGGTATAACAATCTGTAAGATCTCTTGTTGCAATAAAATTCTGTAGTTAAACATTTCTATTTCGACAGAGGATTCTTCCATGTTCTAACTCAGAGACTAATAAGGAAATAACTAAGTGTGGAGCCAACTTGGAGTAACCGTCAACTCCCACCATGCAGGCCAGACCTCCCCTCCCCTTGTCACCCTGCACTCTAATTAACAGCAAAAGCTCTGCGGAGGAGAGGAGAATTCCAGATGGGGGTTATTACTGTCTTAAAAGATTTCTTGAGACTTTTTTTTTTCTCTTCTCTGTTCCGTTTAACTGTCAACTCACTTCCAGCTCTATGTTTCTGGAATATCTATATCAGTCTATATAAATTATGGCAGTCAAACATAAAGCAAGTAATCTACTCTCAATTATAGCCAAAGTGTTTTAACTTGAAACCAAAGTCTTTTCAAAATAGGCACATGCAAATAGTAAGCAAATTATACCCAAACCACAAACCACTTCTAGGAGCCATCAAATTATTTTTTTTCACCTTAATATGAGCCTTAAGATAATCCTGATGGTGAGAATTATTCCAAGGATGTAGGACTATATAATCATTTCTATAAGAAGCCAAGTTTAATAATTATAAAACAAAAGGATATACTATCCTTTTAAAATTTTAGTTCTAATATAGTTAACAGTGTTATATTAATTTCAGGTATAGAATATAATGATTCAACAATTCTATACGTTACTCAGTGCTCTTAATTCCCTTCACCCATTTCGCCCATCCCCACACCCACCTCTTCTCTGGTACTATTGTCAGGAGTCTGTTTTTTGGTCTGTCTCTTTTTTTCTTTGTTTTGTTTCTCAAATTCTACATTTTTTTTTTTTTTTTTTTTTTTTAAAGATTTTATTTACTTGACAGAGAGAAACACAGCCAGAGGGGGAACACAAGCAGGGGGAGTGAGAGAGGGAGAAGCAGGCCTCCCGCCGAGCAGGGAGCCCGATGTGGGGCTCGATCCCGGGTCTCCGGGATCATGACCTGAGCCGAAGGCAGTGGCTTAACCAACTGAGCCACCCAGGCGCCCCTCAAATTCTACATTTGAGTGAAATCATATGGGATTTTTTTTTTCTCTGACTTTTTTGACCCAGAATTATACTCTCTAGAGCCCTCTGTGTCATTGCAAATGGAAAGAGTACATTCTTTTTATGGCTGAGTAATATTCCATTATATCTATCTATCTATCTATCTATCTATCTATCTATCTATCATCTATCTATCTATCTCTATCTATCTATCTCTATCTATCTATCTATCTTAATCCATTCATCTGTCAATGGACACTTGGGCTGCTTCCATAATTTGACTATTGTAAATAATGCTGCAATAAACATAAGGATGCATATATATTTTTGAATTAGTGTTTTCACATTCTTTGGGTAAATACTGGAATTACTGGATCATATGATAATTATATATTTAAGTTTTTGAGGAACCTCTATGCTGTTTTCCACAGTGGTTGCACCAGTTTGCATTCCTAAAACGAGGGTTCCTTTTTTCCCACATCCTTGCTCACACTTGTTATTTCCTGTGGTTTTGATTTTAGCCTTCTGACAAGTATGAGATTATATCTTATTGTAGATTCGATTTGCATTTCCCTGATGATGAGTGATACTGAATCTGTTCATGTGTCTGTTCACCACCTGCATGCCTTCTGTAGGGAGATATCTGTTCATGTCTTCTGCCCACTTTCTAACTGGATTATTTGGGGGGGTTTTAGTGTTGAGTTTTATCTTTGGACTCTAACCCTTTATCAGATATGTCATTTTCAAATATCTTCTCCCTTTCACTAGGTTGTCTTTTAGTGTTTTTGATTATTTCCTTCATGGTGCAGAAGCTTTTTATTTTGATGTAGTTTCAATAGGTTAATTTTGCTTCTTTTTCCCTTGCCTCAAGAGAGGCATCTAGGAAATGTCACTACAGCTGATGTCAGAGAAATTACTTCTTGTGCTCTTTGCTGGGATTCTTATGGTTTCAGGTCTCACATTTAAATCCTTAATCCATTTCGAGTTTATTTTTGCACACGGTGTAGGAAAGTAGTCCAGTTTCAGTCTTTTGCATGCAGCTCTGCAGTTTTCCCAACACCATCAAGGCTGTCTTTTTCCCATTGTAGATTCTTGTTTCTTTTGTTAAAGATTCATTGACCATATAATTATGAGTTTATTTTTGGGCTCTCTATTTGATGCCATTGATCTATGTGTCTATTTTTTTGTCAGTACCAGAACGTTTTGATTACTGTGGCTTTGTAATATATCTTGTAGTCTGGAATTGCGATACTTCTAGTTTTGTTCTCCTTTTTCAAGATTACTTTGGCTATTTGGGGTCTTTTGTGATTCCATACAAATTTTAGGATTGTTTTTTCTTGTTCTATGAAAAATGTTGGTGTTTTGATAGAGATGACGTTAAATCTGTAGGTAGTTTTAGGTAGTATGGACATTTTAACAATATTCGTTCTTCCAATCTATAAGCATGACTATCTTTCCATTTGTTTATGTCATCTTCAATTTCTTTCATCAGAGTTTATAGTTTCAGAGTATAGGTCTTTTACTTCCTTGGTTAAGGTTATCCTTAGGTATTTATTCTTTTTGGTGCAATTATAAATAGGATAGTTTTCTTAATTTCTCTTTCTGCTACTTCATTATTAGTGTATTGAAATGTAATGGATTACTATATATTGATTTTGTATCCTGTGATATTACTGAATTTGTTTATCAGTTCTCGTGGGTTTTGGTGGAGACTATATATGGTATCAAGCCTTCTGCAAATAGTAAAACTTTCATCTCTTCCTTACCAGTTTGGATGCCTTTTATTCCTTTTTCTTGTCTGATTGCTGTGGCTAGGAGTTCCAGAACTATATTGAATAAAAGTGGTAAGAGTGAACTTCATTACCTTCTTCCTGACCTTAGGGGGAAACGCTCAGTTTTTCATGATTGAGTATGATGTTAGCTGTGGGTTTTTCATCTATTGCCTTTATTATGTTGAGGTGTATTCCCTCTACACCTACTTCATTGAGGACTTTTATCATGGATGGATGTTGTACTTGTCAAATGTTTTTTCTGCATCTATTGAAATGATCGTATGGTTTTAATATTTTCTCTTGTTGATGCGATGTATCACACTAATTGATTTGTGACTATTGAACCACCCTGGCATTCCAGGAATATATCCCATTTGATCATGGTGAATGATATTTTTAATATTGTTAGATTCAGTTTGCTTATAATTTGTTGAGGATTTTTACATCCAAGTTCATCAAGCGTGTTGGCCTGTAGTTCTCTTTGTTGTTGTTGTTGTTGTGTTTTTATCTGGTTTTGGTGTCTGGGTAGTGTTAGCCCCACAAAATAAATTCAGAAGATTTCCTTCCTCTTCTATTTTTTAGAATAGTTTGAAAAGAATAGGCATTAACTCTTCTTTAAATGTTTTGTAGAATTTACCTGTGAAGTCATCCGGTCCTGGACTTTTGTTTGTTAGGAGTTTTTTGATTACTGATTCAGTTTCATTGCTGGTGATTGGTCTGTTCAAATGTTCTATTTCTTCCTGTTTCAATTTTGGGAGGAAATGAATACCTTTTAAAGAGATAAGGAGGGGCACCTGGGTGGCTCAGTTGGTTGAGTGACTGCCTTCGGCTCAGGTCATGATCCCGGAGACCCGGGATCCAGTCCCACATTGGGCTCCCTGCTCTGCAGGAAGCCTGCTTCTCCCTCTCTCACTCCCCCTGCTTGTGTTACCTCTCTGGCTGTGTTTCTCTCTGTCAAATAAATAAAATCTTTAAAAAAAAAAAGAGATAAGGAAAGGACAACTTACTTATTATGTGTTCCTTGAAGGATGGACATTCTTATTTATCTTTGCATCCCTGAATAGTAGCATTTATCTATGGTTGTTGTTGTAATAGATAAATCTTCGTTAAATGGTAAATTTCCTAAATATAAAAAAAAGCATTAGAATTGGAAGAGGATCTTGATCACCCCACAACTAAAAATAGGATTATAAATTATCAATCACAGTCTGTGAAAATAATATAAATGATACAGAATTGAAGAATATTTATATAAAAGTGTTTTCTAGGGGTGCCTGGGTGGCTCAGTTGGTTAAGCGACTGCTTTCAGCTCAGGTCATGATCCTGGAGACCCAGGATCGAGCTCCATATCAGGCTCCCTGCTTGGTGGGAAGCCTGCTTCTTCCTCTCTCAGTCCCTCTGCTTGTGTTCCCTCTCTAGCTGTGTTTCTCTCTGTCAAATAAATAAATAAATAAAATCTTTTTTTTTTTTAAGTGTTTTCTAAGAGCTTGGTGAAAAACAGGCAATAAGCCAATAGAAAATATCACGGTAAAATGATAGGTATTAATTTTTCCACTATCCTAACAAATGACTTCTTGGGGACTGACATATTAGATTATATGTGGAGTTAGCAAACTACTGTGACAATATGAAGCGACTAAAAATGTCAGAGGAATGACCTGCAGGGACCCTTTCTCCAATCGAAATGTGCCAGAGAGTAGTCAGCAGCAAAACTCTTAGAAAAAGAATGAAGCAAAATGATTTAAAAGAGGGGTGGATCAAGATGCTCAGGAAATACAGACTTTAGGCAAAAACAAAACAGCTGACTTAGAGTGTTTCAAAAGAGAGAAGGCATTGGTGAGTTTGTGACATGGGACTAAGTAGTTACCATGACAACAGAGAAACTTCCACCAAAGAAAGATTTACAGGAATAATAAAAGTGGAAAACAACATTTTGTTTTAGTAAACACAATTCTAGGCACTTTACTTTCTTATCTCATTCCATATTCTCAATTCTGCCAGGTAGGCATGTGCAATATGATACCATTTTATAGATGAGGTTGGAGAACTTTGCCCCAGGTGACCCAACCAGAAAATGGCAGGACCAGGACTCTTTGACATGATTGATGTTCAACATTACACGGCTCCCATTAGGGATCCTAATGGAAACCAGATGAGCAAGGGATTTAAAGAGTGAGAGGAGAAGTACCTTTGACTGTGAAAAGTTCAGCATTGACTTCTACTAAATTCATGAGAAAAGCCTAGCTGCACATAGAAGGTGAAATGGTCCACTCTATAAAACAAAGGGTCTGAGTATCATTTTAAAAGGAAGAGAAGGAAAGCATTAGTAACAGAGGCCGTGACATTGCAAGACACTGTTTACAAGACTTTTGCACAAATTCTGCTGCTATGGCTGATAAGAACAGCCAAAGACAATGATATATACAATCTGGCAATCTGCCACAGCAAGGTGGAAAAGAGCTGATGGTTTGGGTCAACTTAAGAGAAGTCACAAAGAAGTGGTGCAAAAGAAATTTACTAGATTTTGAGCTGGAAAAAAGCTTTTGGCTCAGACAACACAAACTAGACAATACCACAAATAGTGTAATATCAAGAAGCACGGGAACTGTTTACTTGTGATATAGAATACAAGAAATATAGGAAATCAGATCTTGGTACTAGATACCATTTGTGTATTTTACCATAATTTTTAAAAAGATAATCCTAGACCCCAACTTGAAAAGTATTTTTAATTAGAATTCAATTAAGAAAACAAAAACCAGTAAGGTTTCATTGAATAATAGAGGAAGTACTGAATTGAAAATCTAGAGATTTAATATAATATGTTTAAGCAAATACCTTCACATTTCTAAAATGTAATTTCCTCATTGGTAAACAGGCTATAATAAAAATAGGAGGCTCGGAGGATCTTTGTGAACATTAAATGCAATGGTGTTTGTGAAAATTGCCAGTACTATTTGGTCTTCATCATCATTATTATTATTATTCCTGCCCTGGTCCTACTTAGCACTGTGACCTTAAACAACAATAAAATGGAAGTGGAAATGGTGAGTTAGACTAGATTATCCCTTTAAACTCTCACATTCTCCGAATCACCTCTTTCTCTTCAAAATTACATCAATGTATTTTATAATAGATAAGCAATTAAAATGTGTAAGAACACAGCATCCCCATACCTAGTGAATAGAAAGAGAAATTAAACTGACAGGAAGAGAGTCAAGCTGCCTATCTAATCCCATACATTTGTTTTAATATTTTATTTAACCAATATATCCAAAATATTCTCATTCTACCATATAATAAACATAAGAAATGATTAAGGATATATTTACATTTCTTTTTTATTGAAGTGCAGTTGACACACATTTTTACATGAGCTTCAGGTGTATAACATAGTGATTCAGCACAGGTGTGGCTCCCTTCTGTCAGCACATAAAGCTATTACAGTGACACTGACCATACTCCCTATGCTTTTTGTCCTCATGACTTATTCATTCCGGAACTGGAGGCCTGTATGCCCCAAACCCCTTCACCCATTTTGCCCATTCCTCTACCTCTGTCCCGTCTAGCAACCATCAGATTGCTTTCTGTATTTATGGGTCTGTTTCTGTGCTTTATTTATTTGTTTGTTTATTCCTTTGCTTCCTGCACATACAATTTCAAAAGTGCCTTTTCTTGAGGTTTGTCCAGCTAATGAATAATTGACATCACATTGACTCCCAAGAGAGACAATCCAGCATCACATCTGGACGTCCCAGATCTCGGGGTGATACACACATCTCTGACATCCGGATATGGCGCCTCTAAATCCAACAAGCTGTAGTTTAAATGATCAGTGTAATGATCCCCAACACCTCCCTGGCATGGCAGAGGAAGAAAACAGCGTATCTCCAATTACAGGTCTACTCAGAAATACCAGCACGACACGTGCCACAGTAGGTTCCATACCCTGTAGAAGACCTTAGCATTTTGACAGTGGAACCAATCTGACTGCTTAGTTTTTGCCCTGTAGACAGATCACCCAAATTCATTATTTTCCAAGGCATGTCTAAAATGAATGCAAGACAAAAATTCTTCTGGAGATCCTGCCCCTTAGTGTTCCTTTTATGTTTGGTGTTATCGGGGATTGCTTTAGAAACCTAACAATCCCAAGCTTTCTGGGGTTGTCATTTCTCTGGCAAGCCAATAGCTTTTTTTTTTTTTAATTTAATTTTTTTTTTATTTTTTAATTTTTTTAATTCATTTGACAGAGAGAGTTAGAGAGCACAGAGGGAGAGGGAGAAGCAGGCTCCCCACTGACAGGGAGCCCATGCTGGGCTCAAACCCAGGACCCTGGGATCATGACCTGAGCCAAAGGCAGACATTGACTGATTGAGCCACCCAGGTGCCCCACAGTTCAAAACTTTTTAAACCCTAGTCATCTACTGATTGGAGCCTACTTCTGTAAGTAAAAAGAGAAATCTGTCTTATCATGTCCTTGATTACAGACAAGACTCTTCTGCATATCTGTCCCTTGGCAGCAAGTCTTAGCTCTCGGCTAAATGACTCCTCAGCTAAATGATAGCTAATCAGTGCTGCGCCCAAACTGAAGTCATTGGTTGACTGTTTACTAGAGAATGAATTATTACTTCACCACCAGCAAATGCTCTGCAGGATAGTTTGGAAGAAGGGCCTAGAGGATCAGGCTTCGAGATTTCTCAAATTCCTCCTGAGTCCCATCACATATCCTCCCATGTCTCCCATCTCCCCACTTCTGACAACACTAACTTCAGCTTTACTGGCTTTTGTAGTCCCATGAGGTGCCTGCTTATCTGACCCACAACAGGCTTGGGTTACCATTCACATCCAAAGAGGGGAAAGGCATGGCTTAACAAAGTTATATACTATTTTCTTCCTTCCTTCTTTCAGAGGGACCAATTTATGCTTAAGCTTTTCCTTTTCTTGGAAGATATGCAACAAGCAGGCAATGTTCTAAAATTTTGATAAGACTTCTAAAGCTCCAGTCTCAGTAGGCCTGTGGTCTGAGTTCAAAGAAATAACAAGTGACCCTTTAGCCTTATGTTTCAGAAGAGCATAACAAAGAGTGTCAACTTTCCTGCCCTTGGTATGGAAGGTGCTCTCTGTCCTGTGCCACCCTTAGACTCATCCAGATCCTTATAGTAGAACCTATCCCTAGCAGTGGCATATTCCTAGTACGAGTTCTATACCTTTTTAACAGTTATAAAGGACAGAAAACCAACACAAACTGTCTTAAGATAAACAAAGGAAATTTAGTGGCTCGTGTGGCTGGAAAGCCCAGGAGTAAGACTTCAAGCACAAGTAGATCAAAGATCTCAAACAATTCACCTGGACCCTTCTTGGTTTCTCATTCTCTTCCCTCCCTTGTTCTTGTTCTCACTCTGTCTCTTTCCCTCTATCTCTCAGACCTGCTTGTTTCATTTTATTTATGGTGGCTTCATTCTTCTGTCTTGCTATAGATGGACTGTTCACATGACAGGAAAGATGGCCACTGGCATCCCAACCCTACATACATATGGCTCATAGTCCATATATGTAATTTAACCAAGGGACCTCATCCGCCGCCCTATTTGGATTATATGCCCATCGTTTGCACAAATCATTGTGGACAGGTTATCACAACTAATCAAGTCGATGTATCTATTCACTCTGAAGTGATAATTACACCAAAAATACTGGGTTAGAGGAGTAAATGTTCTTCAATCCAAAAACAAAACAAAAACGAAAAGACAAAAAAAATGACACTAAGCAGATAAGCACAACAGATGTTTGATCATTCTGAAATACTTGTCTTCTATGCTTGAGGGCATTCCCAGTATGCATGGGATCATAAAATACACTCTCCATTTATCTTTTTGGAAAAACGTACTTAAAGAATTCCAGCTAACCAAAATTAAGATATAAGAAAGGAGATGTCCAGATACTAAAAAAAATACTGATGTGGTACCTTTCTTCAGGTTTGACCCAAGAATTATAATTAAGTATTATTTATGTTTTTACATAGAACCTGTCATCCTTGGCTAAACCTTCTTTTTTTCTTTTGGTCAACATTTCTTCTGCTTGGCTTCTTTCCCAATTCCTATAAATCTGATTCTCATATAACATACTTCATTATACATTTCAGATGACATCTCTTGTTGGATTTGACCAGTTAAATATCATAGTTGGCACATAAACTAACTATTAGGATGGCTAACATCCAAAAATACCAACAACACCAAATGCTAACAAGTATGTGAAGCAACAGGAACTCTCATTCATTACTGGTGGGAATGCAAAATGGTACAGCCACTTTGGGAGGCAGTTCGGCAGTTCGGCAGTTACTTACAAAGTTAAACATAGTTTTACCATACAATCCAGCATTCATACTTCCAGGTATTTATACTTCCAGGTATCCTCCTGGCTCAGCAGGAACCTGCTTCTCCCTCTGCCTGCTCTCCCCCTGCTTGTGCTCTCTCCATCTCTCTCTGACAAATAAATAAATAAAATAAGTTGAGAACTTATGTTTATAGCAGCTTTATTCATATCTGCCAAAATTTGGGAGTGCTCAACAAGTCCTTCAGTAGGTGACCAGATAAACAAATTGTGGTATATCCAATAAAATGGAATATTACACAACAATAAAAAGAGATGAGCTACGTTTCTGTTTCCCTAACACAACCTTCTGAACCAGCCACACAGCAGAGAAGTACAAGTCACTGACACCTTGACCAGGATAATCCAGTGAGCTCCCTGTTTTATGCTATTACATTAAATTCAGGACAGCCCCAGCAGCCCAAAGACTACCCAGATTCAGACCTAACCAGAAACAAGCTTGGAGGACTATGACCAATAGTCATAGCTACTTTCAGGAAAGTAAAATGATGTGGATTTTAGGATAATTTAAAAAGGAAAAAGAAAATCCTGAAATTTAGAGAGTCTGAGGAAAGGGTTACCTTTAAGTAATTTGTCCAAGTTACAGGGAGGTTATGGAGAGGGCCAAAATTAGCCTAGTTCAAGGGATCTCCAAATCAAGAAGCAGGAAAGTTGTATAGACTCTCCTACAAGCACAATCAAAGATAGTGATCTTATTTTGATATAGCTACAGCTTCTCAGAAATACTGTTAGTTAATATTTCATTTCCCTCCAGCCTGGTGTCTTTCTTTTAGTTATCCTTTGGCTATCCTTTGTTATTGATTTATTCCTTGATTGTGCTGTGCTTAAAGTATGTGGTCTGTAGATTACAAATTCTTGACATTTATTGAGACTTGTTTTATAGTCCAATACACGGACAGTTTTTGTAAATGTTGCATGACATGCAGGAATCTATATATTTCATGAAATAAAATTTCTTAATGATCTATGAAGCTATGAGAAGACAGAGAAGAATCATAAATGCCTACTGCTCAGTGAAGGAAGCCTGTCTGAAAATATTGTACATTGTATGACTCCAACTATAGACATTCTGCAAAAGGCAAATCTATGGGGACAGTAAAAAGATCAGTGGTTGCCAGCTGCCTGGGATAGGGAGAGGGAGGACTGAATAGGTTGAGCACAGGGACTTTTGGAGCAATGAAACTCTTCTGTATGTTACTGTAATTGTTAATACACTTTATGCATTTGTCAAAACCCATAGAACGTACAACACAAAGAGTAAATCCTAATTTAAACTATGACTTCAGTCAATAGTAATGTAACAACACTGGTTCATCTATTGTAACAAATACACCACACCAATTAAGGTGTAATAATAAGGGAAACTGAGGCAGGTATATGGGACTTTTTATTCACTTTTTTTTGTAAACGTAAAACTACTCCAAAAAATAAAGTCTAATAATGAAAAAAAAAAAAAACCATAACTGACTGAAGCATCTTTTGGTGCCAGAAATAAGGCAATGCTCAAAAAAACCAAAATGTGGGTATGTCAAAAGGACCAGGAGCCAACTTAAAAAAGCTTCCAGCAGCCAAAGCTAGATAAACTTATGTAACAAGATAAATGATGATAGTAGGGGGTTATAATCCAAAGAATAAAGGAAATATTCAAAAGTCCATACTGATGTATTAAAATAAGTAAGTAAGATGACACCTGAGTGGCTCAGTCGGGTAAGCTCAGGTCACAATCCCAGGGTCCTGCGATCGAGTCGCGCAACAGCCTCCTGGCTCAGCAGGAACCTGCTTCTCCCTCTGCCTGCTCTCCCCCTGCTTGTGCTCTCTCCATCTCTCTCTGACAAATAAATAAATAAAATCTATATAAAATATACATAAGTAAATAAAGAACGGACAACTCTTCCTTATAGAAGAATTCCAATTAAGAACTATTTAAGGAATCAGGGGCATAGGAAATCACCATTAGAATATTACAGTAGTAATTGCTACTAGCCAGATCTTCTGATGAATACTCCTATTAGTGGGTAGAAGTGAAGAGAAACAGGATATTTGTGTAGTCTCAAAGTATTGTCCAAAAATTATTTATTAATTAAAATGGGGAAAATAATAACTGTACAGTAGAGAAACCTAGCAGACACCATCTTCATTCAGTGATCAAAGTTAATATCACTAATAATCAAATATGTTGATTCATGTACTCACCAATATGGTACACTGAGAAGGGTATATAACCCCTGTAGGACCCTTCCCAAAATGCATAATCACAATCTGATCATGAGAAAACATGGGGAAATCCCTAACCAAGGGACATTCTATAAAATATATGTTCAGATTCCTCGAAACTATTAAAGTTACAGAAGACCCGGAAAGGCTGAGGAACTGTCCCACGTTGAGGAAGAGTAAATGCAAAGAGATTGTGGCTAGCTCCTGGGTCAGAAAGGAGAGGCAGTGTGGAAATTGATGAAATCTGCATAAAGTCTGCTATTTAGTTACTAGTATTAGATCAATGTCAGTTTCTTAGTTTTGATCACTGCATCACAATTATGTAAGATGGGAGCCTTAGCGGAAGCTGGGCAAAAGGTAAGTGAACAGTGTCTGAACTATTTTTTTAATTCTTCTGTAAGTCTAAGCCTGAAACCGAGAGTTCGGAGCACCTGGCTGGCTTGGTCAATGGAGCCTGTGACTCTTGATCTGGGGTTGTGAGTTTGAGTCCCACGTTGAGTGTTGAGATTACTCAAAAATAAAATCTTTGTTAAAAAAATAATAAGCCTTTACAAAACAAAAAGTTAAAAATAATAGTTGTTCTGTGCTGACATTTGTGACCAGTGTCTAAACCATTCTTGGACTTGGGAAGACTGCTAACTAAAAGCTTTGCCTTTCCTCAAAGACAGAGTCCTACAGAACATGACAATCATGTTCATTGATGAGAAATCTGAAAAATTTCTATATGTTATTATTTTTAAAGATTTATGTATTTATTTAGAGAGGGGAGAAATGGGGGAGGAGGCAGAGGAAAAGAGAGTCTTAAACAGACTCCATGCTGAGCTTGGAGAAGCCAGAGGTAGGTCTTGATGTCAAGACCCAGAGTTGACCCCTGGTGCAGAAACCGAGAGACAGAGGCTTAAGCCACTGTGCCATCCAGGTGCCCCTGAAGAATTTCTGTATTTTAAGTGTTAATAGCTAATGGCCCTAATCCTTTGCCTGTCGTCTTCCATCCGACCCACAGGTTTGCCATGAGGACGAAACAGGCCGTTACATATGAAGCCGCTATGAAGCACCTGGCCCTCAGCAGGCACTAAATCAAAGAGCTGTTGTGACAGTCGCTATTCTATAAACCACACAGAGACTATCACTTGGTTTTAGAACTTTAGGTGACATATATTTGCCTTTATACCTTTCTGTGCTTTTTAGATTTGCTTTAACACTTTTATGATAAAGACAATGGGCTTCTAGAAAAGATTCATACCATCTGTGTGTAATTTTTGTTCAAAACCAACAGACAAACCCAAACCACACCTACAGTCAAATGACTTTCCTCCCTTCTAAGGCTGAGGCTGCTAGAACCTGCCCCTTCTTTCCTCTTCAGTCTCAGTTTTCAGTCACAACCTCGCAATCCAGGCCATAATTCATGCCTTTCAGTTACTGAAAATGCTGCTTTCTGTCTCTGCCAAGCCTTTCTACTCTGTCTCTCTCGGGCACTCCACCTGACCGCACAGGCTAACCCCTTTTCTTCCTTCAGAGGACACTTGGTGCGCTCATTCACTGACACCTTTCACACCACAGAATTTTGTTGAGTTTCTACTTTCTGCCAGGACTCTGGGGTAGAACAGTGAACAAACCAGGGCCCTCACCATCAAGGACCTAGTGGAAATCACCCCATATGCTCACACCAGGTAATCTGAGGGGACTTTAACACAAGGCTGATTTAAGGAGGCGTAGGCAGGGTGTAGAGAAACCACAAGGGGTGGTCACAGTGAACACCACTGGGCCTGAAAGGCAAAGGGAAGAAGTCGTTAGTGGAGCCTGGAGAGAGGGTGTGTGGAGAGGCCCTCTGACAGGCTGGTGACATTCAGTCTAGGCCAACAGCCATCCTGATGGGACCCCTCATCCAGAGAGGGAGCCAGAGGAATAAATTCCCCAGCTCACTCCCCCTCACTCCAATCTCCTGCTGGCGCTCCACCTTAAGCAAAGCCCAGCCTATCATCAGAGGCAAGCATGACTGACAGAGCCCATCTCCGCCAGCCTGCTGGGGCAGCCTATGGGATGGAGAAGGCGGGGCACCGGTCTGAAGGAGTGAATGAAAGACCCTCAGCGCAAACCTTGCTCTTACACAGTCCCTATTCTGGTGGAGGAAAAACAAATAGTACAATAATAGATAAAATTCAGCAAATCCAAAGTGCCACGTACATTCGAAGCTCTTTAGTGGTTATACCTGACTTGATCCCCACTATAACTAATGAACTCAATTTGACAGATGAGAAAACTGAGGCACTAGAGGCATCAAATCTCTGTCTTCTTGGTCATTCACACTGTCTCCTTTTCTGATGGAGGTCACCTCAGGAGCTAGGGCAATCGATCATCACAGTTTCCCAGGACTGGCAATTTTCGCAGGACTTAGGGTATTCAGTGTTAAAACCACAACAGTCCCAGGCAACTGAGATAATAGGTGGCTGTGGCTTTTTTAAAGCATTTGTGAAATCCAGGGTCACCTCCAGGATCCTACTCACTTCCTTTAGGTAAGTGGCAATCAGACATTATTGACAGATGGACAGATGAATCCTTATAAAATTCAAGAACAGAAAGTTAGCCCAGTCAGTGTCGTGTTGATTTCAGCTCTGGCGGTGATCTCCCGCTGAGAGATGGAGCCTAGCATTGGGCTCCGCACTCAGCGGGGAGTCTGCTAAAGACTTCCTCTCTCTCCTTGCCCTTCCCACTTGCTTGCTCTCTCTTGCTCTCTTTTTCTCTCTCTCAAATAAATAAATCCTTAAACAAAAAGAATAGAAAAGAAATGTACATAAGAGACCTAATTTGGAAAAAGACATAGTCACATCTAACTCTAAATAAACCATGGCAATGTTTTTGGGAAACTACAAATTAATATTTGGGGAAGATGGAAAATGAGGGGGAAATGAATATTATGGGTAAAAGATCAAGGTTTTTTTTTTTAGGTAGTAAGATAAAGCACTAAGACTAATGATCCTAGGGGTAAACTAAAAACAACTGCCAACGCAGGTGTAAAACAAATGTCAAAAGATTTGGCTCAAAAAAGGAAAACACATTATAGAAAAAGAAAAGAAAGAAATAGGGGAGGGGAAACAATATTGAGCATATTCTGTTAAACAAAATTAATATGCATTTATAAGTATTTAAATATTCATACTAAGTAAATGCCTTTTGCAAATGAGATTATGCCTTTGCTTGCAAACAGTAAGCAGGCTAAATAAACGTAAGGTGCTATTATTTAAACAACAACAACAACTAGTCGATGATCTTGGCAGCAATCCCTACAGAAGCCTCTAGCCTCCAGGAAGATACTGTGTATAAAGAAACGGGCACCGCTCACAGCATGCCCACAGCTAGACAGGGGTTAGCAAATGAGAAATAAACCTTTCTCCCTGAGGTCTCCTATGGATTGAAGTTGGTTGGCTGGTTGGACAATAACATGGAGAGTTTCAGGGTAGATGCTAAGGGGACAGAATCCTTGGGTTTATGACTGCTGGACAAAATTTCTCTGTCGGACCAGGGGCAAACTCAAACAAAGCCTTAGCCCAAGTAAATGGCCTCCCAGTTGTGGCGCTTGTAACGGAACACATCTATGCTCCCGCTGGCCACTCGAGTGCCCTCCTCCCCTCCGTGCCCAAAGCTGAGGAAGCACAGGGACTGCAGGGAAACTGAAGCCACTGTGTGTTTACATCAGTTCTGCAGGACACAGCAAAATCCGAAATGGATTGTGACCTGCTGATAATCTTTCACAGCGAACTAAGTGATCATTGATTAAAAATAGCTTTGAACACGTATCGCACATCTATTTCAGGCCTCGTTTTATTTGGAATGCAGAGAGTGCTGGAAGCCAGAGCTCCATGAGCAGCAGCTGGAAATCTACTCAGACATTCCAGCCCAATTCACGTCAGGCCCAGTTGGCAAAATTAATGCCATTCTGCGGTCTCAGTGAAGGAAAGATTGTTAATTATGCCCCACTGCCCAGTGGTTTCTATAATGGACACATCTGGACTGAAAGGCTCATTTGAAATCCCCAATTTCACTGCTTCCCGGAGTCTAAATCAAGTTTAAAAATTGATTTGTGAGGCTGAGAGTGGAGGGTGTACAAAGTGCCTTGCCCAGGACCACAGGTAGGCGCTAATCAAAGCCTGTCCTGGTTTCAAAGGCTCTTTTATGCCTTTGGTGCTCATATTTTCATCGGTGTTTCCTACCAGTTCCTAAAATGCAGTTTTTGGACAGGTTTCTTTGTAAATAACAAATAAAACACACATGCCCGTCTCTGTACCTCCGGGCTAAGGAGTCTCGCTTCTAGGTACCCTCCACCACAGCAGGCTGAGATTTTCATCTCTCTGATAGGAAGGCGGCTGGGACCTCCTCTGTTTTGAACAGAAAGCCTACTAAGGAGCATTTCCACCCTGCATCAAGAGCCACAGCCATTTGTTTGGGGGAAGATTTCTGTCCAGAGGACTCCTGGCTCCTGTTTTTGCAGCAGGAATGGTGGAGGGTTGCAGGTTCTGTTGGAGGTTCCATCGTTGAGAAGAAAATTAAAACAGATCCTCGGTCAAACCCAAGATGCCATTCAAATCCCACAGGGCTTAAAGTTCAGCGAACCGGCCACGGGCTGTTGTGCTTAGGTCTCAGGTAAAACAGGTCCCCATGCTCTGTTCTAACTTCTCGCGAGACCACCGGCATTCACCCCTTCCCCCACCCTCCCTTGAACAGCCTGAAGACTATAATTCATTTTGAATTTATATCTTTACATCAAAGCTTTCAAGGTTTCATCCTTAATAGATCGCAAATGCCCTTAGGAGGGGGTGGTCATGTCTTCTCCATCACTTAGCACCAAATGGTGGCTGAGTTTCCAGACTTCTCCTGACAGCAGGGATTCTGATGAAGAAAAGTTCGACCAGAGAGGGTGATGCACAACTAATCCCCTAAAGGAAAGCAGCACGATTAAGGACATTGAAAATAGGCTCCTCTAGAGACTATTGATATGTTGGCCTGGAACTAACCTCACTCAGGCTGTCCTAATTCACATAAATGACTTGGTCAATGGATCAGCTTGATAGAAATCAGTCTTTGATAAGACTGAGGAAAATCTGTCAGCTGAGGGACTTGAAAATTATAGAGAGCAATACATAAGCTTAATTTTAAAAGAGTTTCTGAGCTGCAGGACTGCCTAACAATGTGCCAGTGAAGACGGAGACAGAGCCGTTCCATCCCTGGGAAGCATTTTTTTTTTTAAAGATTTTATTTATTTGTTTATTTGTTTATTTATTTATTTGCAAGAAAGAGAGAAAGCATGAGTGTGGGGGAAGGACAGAGGGAGGAGCAGACTCCCACTGAGCAGAGAGCCCAGTGCGGGGCTGGATCCCAGGACCCTGAGATCATGACCTGAGCCAACTAGCCACCCAGGTGCCCCTCTGGGAAGCATTTAAATGGCATCCCCATTCATTCCTGACAATGGTGCCACAGAGGACAGGTTTACCCCAGACAGATGCTGGAACTAGATCAAGCTGGAGGTCTGTTCCAGTCTAAGGGTTCGATGGTTTATTTAATCAGTTCACAGAGACACAGGATTCTGACCAAAGGAGCTGAAGTCAGTGTGACATCACAACAGCCGAAGCAGAAACACAGGTGCCCAAGCCTCAAGGTTTAGGAGATCAGGCCACGACTCCTCTAGTCCTCTTTGAACTGCCTCAGGATGAAAGAGAGGACTGCAAACATATCTGACCTAGACACAGAGAACCTTCAAAGGCAAGGTCACCGTGCGGGACTCTTGGCTCTGGAAACAGCCTCACTCAGAGCTACCCAAAGCCTAAAGGATAGAAGGTGGTCACTGGAGGTCAGCCTCCTACATTTCTCTCCCATGAAAACAATGCTAAGACCATGAATGTTTCTTCCAGTTGAAGCTAGAGAAGCAAGTCAAAGAAAGGAATGCCTGATAGGAGTCAAATTTGCAAGCTAGGTGGTATCCAGATTTGCTCAATACCAAGGTTAAGGGTGGAGGCTGGATTCAGAAACGTAATGGGAGAACAAGTGCTTTGGAAGCAAACAGAGCTGCCTTCAAACTCCAGGTCCACTACAAGATTTTCAGCAATTTCCTTATATTTTCTAAGCTTCAGTTTTCTTTATAGAGATACTGCCTTTAAGAAATTGTATGAGAATTAAATTAGAGTTTGGGGAAATAAAAGAAGAAGCTGGGCTCAGAGTGGGCCTCCTGTAAATGTTAATTATTCTGTTCCTACTCCCTTTACACAGCACTTCTCCCCGCCGGCTGCAGAAGCGAATCTCCTGGGACATGTCTTCAACCATTCCTATGCCTGAGCTTCCCTTGCCTCAGAGATTCTGATGTAACTCGTGTGGGATGAGATGTGGTCATCAATATTTTCAAATTTTTAAAAAATCTGGGGCATCTGGGTGGCTCAGTCATGCCTTTGGCTCAGATTGTAATCCCAGGGTCCTAGGATCAAGCCCTGCATCAGGTTCTCTGCTCAGCAGGGTGTCTGCTTCTCCCTCTCCCTCTACCTGTTCCCCCTGTTTGTGCTCTCACTCTCTTTGTCAAATAAATAAATCAAATCTTTAAAAAGAATCTCCCAGGAGACTCTAGTAATTTCTCAAGATTGAATCACTGCCCAAGGATATCAGAATAAGTATCATCCTTGGATTCAAAATTTTCTATTATGGTTTAGGCAAATATTTTACTTCCCTGAGGCTTAATTTATTATTTTAAGAAGGGGAGTGGGGAGCCTGGGTTGCTCAGAGGGTTAAGCCTCTGCCTTCGGTTCAGGTCATGATCTCAAGGGTCCTGGGATCGAGCCCCACATTTGGGCTCTCTGCTCAGCAGGGAGCCTGCTATCCCCTCTTTCTCTGCCTGCCTCTTGGCCAACTTGTGATCTTTCTTTCTCTGTCAAATAAATAAATAAAATCTTAAAAAAAAAGGGGGGGAGTAATATTCCAATTTTATAGAATTGCTTTAAATATATACTGAAATATATTTAATAAAACTCCTAAAAGAAGTAACTATTAGTAGATGTTCAATAAGTATTCATTTTTCTCCCTCTCTTCTCTTGCTATTAATCAGGGAACACATGTTAAAATATTAATGAATCAATATGGACAACAGACATGACAAAATACCAGTCACACAGTTCTGAAATTAAGGAATTCCTATCTCCCTTAGGCAAGAGTATCTTACCTATCTTCTGCTACATAAGGTTAAATCCTAGGATAAGGATGGCCAACATGGTGCCCATTTACCCCATTCCTCCCTTCCATGCTCATGGCAGACATCACTAATCTATTATAACACTCCTATCGAGCCCCAAAGAGGTGTCAAAATCCTTTCCCCTATAGTTCTCTGAAGCTTATACTAATAATTAATCAGAGCTGGCATTTGTATTGAAACAAATTTGCCCTACTTATCTTAAGTCATGGGTTTCCTCAAGCCTGCAAATGAAGACTATTTCAGAGATGATTAAGTAGGTTCCCTGGTAAGTGGAGAGTGTGTGGCCAGAGATGAAGGCAGACCCCGAGAGTGCCCAGCTTTATGCAATCTGATCCACACTAAGCTAAAAATCTATGCTTTCCGGTGAGTGCAGGAAATGCAGGGGTGGGGGAGTGGATAGTGGGTGCAGGGAGTGATTAAACATGAAGCTAGAAATCAAAGAGCCAGTACCTGTATGGTGCTTGGTGCACTCAAGGTGTATTTACTTCCCACAATTTCCAGAAAGTGCTATCAGATGGTTTTCCAAGCACCAGATTATTTCTCAGACTTGAAAATGTGAAACTAACTATTGCACTGTTTTTCCCCTAAGGTGACAGGCAAAGGCTGTGATGAGAAAGCACCCGTGAAGCTCCAGTGGGGGGCGGGGGCGCGAAGCTTGACATTGGTGCCCGTGGGCTTGTCACAGCTGAGACCTCACAGACACCAGGACTGGTGTGAATGGCTGGGGTCCTCCTCTGCTGTGCCCACCCAAGGACAGCCAATTTCAACAAATGGAGGCTTCTGCTGATATTCCTTATTACGGATTAACCCCTTTGTGGGTCATAAGCATGCTGGCTTGTCACAGAGCAGCATCAGCCCCTGCTGGGTGACACCATGACGACTCAGAGAGGATACCACAGCAGGCACAAGTTATAATTCTGATAGACTGGTAGAAAGCCTTTTATTCGGATCTTAAATAAAATTTTAACTTGCTACACTCAATCTTCCCCTTATTGTTTAAAAGACCAAGTGCTTCCCTTTGCGCAAATTCAGGGCTAGGAGCTGGGAAATGGAGAACTCCTACACATGCAACAGAGGATGAGTTTTGTTCACTTTCATTTTTTACCTCCAAAAAGCACTCCTGTCACTTCCACTCCCAGCATGGAGAAATCAGCTGAGCGACTGATGTCACAGAGGGGTGACAACACTTAGGAAGCCCTGCAGAGGTATGGATGGGGGATGGGGCCCAGACCCAGGATTCAGGGCAGGGAGGGGTGGGGAACCAGGCAAGAAGAGTGTGGGATGTGGAGCTGCTGAGTAGAAGAGACAGCTGGTATGGTTGGGAGATTGAGCAAATAGGTAAATACGTGAGGATCACCCGAGCCAAAGTGCTCATTGCCAGAGAAGATATTTATAAACACTGAAACAGGAGGTTTAGAAAGAACCCCGATGTGTTGGATTGGAATTGAGGTATCAGTGTGAACTTAGGTTTTTATTATTGTGTGTGTGTATGTAAATACAGACACACAGATATGGAAATAGTCACAGATGTATATGTGTGTGTGTATATTTATATCTATTTATACACACACTTATGTATGTACAGTATCTTTCCTATCTCTGTCCGCTGAGTGAACCTAAAAGCAATGACACTCTAGTCCAATTAATAAATTGAGTGCTTAAATCTTGATTTCTAAATGTTCTTTATTAAAAGAAACTGGACATGCTTGAGAAAATGGCCGATTCCAGGGCTGCAACAGAGAAAGTATACGTTGAACCTGAGACATTATCTTATGCCAGAAAATAAGGAAATGCTCCATGAAGAGTGAGGATGTGCCAAAAGGAAACAGAAACCAGCGTGATAGGGTCAAATTCGGGGCAAGTAAACACTTGAGCAAGAATAGTAAGAATGGATTACAATTCACTGAATAAAACTGGAATTCATGCAGGCATATTCATGTACATGATGAATGAATGCTTGAAGGAAAAGAAAAGCTGTCTAATAGAATGCCAACTAATAAAAATGGAAGAAATGATGGAAATAGACACTCAGCTATGCCCAACCTTTATTAAGGTGGTCAGTTCAGTCAATGGAGGGTAAGGCCAGTAGTTTGAAGCTAAACAAGGAATTAAATATTGATGGATCTTGGAATATGTACCCATAAAACATAATCAATTACAGAATTGATTACAAAATCAATTACAAAATATCAATTACAAAACCAAAATGTTGAATTTAAGGTGGAGTGACACAATAGACAACATGATTGCATGATCAAGGTTAGTGGTGGAAAAGAGGTGAAAACATGTGTCTCCTGGTGTGAGGCACTGGGAAGAACATGCATCATTTCTGGAAAATTACTGCCCAGAATGCATAACCTCAGCATATATACCCTATGAATGAGTAATTGCATTCCTAGGTATTTTCCCCAAGAGAAGTGAAAGTGTATGTCCACAAAAATACTTGTATGAGAATATTGGGATCAGCTTTCTTAACAAGAGCAAAAAAAAAATCAGAAAGATCCCAGGTATCAATTAATAGGAAAATGAACTGTGCTGTATTTATACAATGTAATACTACTGAATAGCAAGAAGGAACAAACTTTAAATACAAGCAATAACATAGATGAATCTCTATGCTGAGTGAAAGAAGCATTACATAAAAGACATATTGTATCTTTCCATTCATAGAAGTTTTAGAACAGGTAAGGGTAGTTGGGGGGGGGGGAATCAGAACAGTAGTTGCCTACAGAGGATTGATACACAGGTGGGAAAGGGCCCCAGGGAAGAGACAGGCAGGAACTCTTGGGTATGGTAAAGTTCTCTCTGACTAGAAGTTCGAGGTAAGCAAATGCAGGTATTAGTTACAACTCATCAAATGGTACACTTAGAATTTGTACGCTTTTGCGTGTATCAATTTTACCTCAAAGGGAAAGAAAAAGAACTATAAACAAATATTGAACTATAGCTATTGCTTTGCGTACAGAAGTATGTAGGGGCAAGTATACTGACTAATGTCAGTGACTTGCCTTGAAATGCATCCCCAGAATGAGGTGGGTCAATGAATGCACAGAGAAAGAAACAACTGAACTAAAGAGCAAGACTAATAAAATGTTAACTAGCCAATCTAGGTGGTAGATGTATGAGTGTTTCCTGTTTCTTTGATCTTTTCTATTTGTTTTAAAATTCCCACAGTTAAGTGCTGAAATATATATTTTAAAAAAAACCTTGCTGTGGACTAAAAGAGGAGGACTTGAGTCACAATGGTGAAAGAGCATGAAGCTAAGAGTTGAGTCAGCTGAAAAGCTTGGGCAAATTGCATCAGAGTAGTTCTGCCTGGTGTGTGTGCTAAAAGAAATGAGGTATAGGAACATCTGTGGATCAGTTCTTCACATCATCCCTAATATCACGATCACCCAGAATTCCCTATGTGTTTGACCAGTGACTGATAGAAGACTCTAGAACACCAAATCAACCTGATCGTGTTCACTGTGTCTTCTTCTGAAAGTGTTACCAGTTAACCAAAGTGCACGAAAACAACTTGTTTGATGTAACTGAAAGTCCTTTCACTTCTGTGCTCCATCAGTAGTTATCTCCCAGGTAGTGTGCCTCAAAATGGGATGTCTTCCTTTTTGCTGTTAAAGTATTATCCTGGCAATGCATAACATATTACACTTAATATTTTGCTACATGTTTTGTGCCCATTATAGCCCTGGACAGCATTCCATGTCAATACATATAAACCACATCTTCTGTAAAATGGAAACACGATAGTTGTGAAGGCTAATTTAGTGAGTACTTATAAATAACTAGAACAATGTCTGGCATATAGTAATTGTTTAGTCAATATTAACTATTGTTATTCCATTGTATAGATGTTCCACAATTTGTATACTTTATTGATGTGCAGGTAGGTTGCTGCCCTTTTCCCCTTTTTAATACAAATAATATGGAATTGAAAAATTTTATACATGTATCCTGATATATATAAATATTACTTGGACAAATTTCTAGACATTGAACTACTAACTCACAGGAAATGTACCCTGTGCCAGTCATATATCTATTGCTCTCAGCCAAAGCCCATCCTCCCATACTTTGCTTTGTGACCCTGGGTGGGAATTTATAAACTACCTTTCCCAGGCTGCCTTGCAGCTGACTTCCTTTGCTTTCTTCCAGGAAGATATTGCCTAATCAACCTCCAAATGGTTGCACTGATTTGAATTCCCACCAACAGTATATGAAAGGGCCTCCTTCTCCTCTTGTGGAGTGTTTTGTTGTTTTCTTTAATACAACCATAGGGCCCCTATTCAGACCTTCTGACTACAAATCTGGAGGGGTGGGGCCTGGGCATCTGCGTTTTCTAGTAGCATCACAAGTGATCGGCACAGCCAGATAAGAACACTGTTCTAGATCTTTGATTCCCAAAGTGTGGCCCTAGATCACACCTGGAGCTTGTTAGAAATGCAGAATCTCCGAAGCTGCATTTTAACAAGCTCCCCATGGAATTCACATGGACATTAAAGTTTGAGAAGCACAGCTCTATAAAGGATGCTCCCAGATGAGCAGCAACACGTCCAGATTTTGTGGGACCTAAATCTTGTATCATTTGGGAAAACTTTTTTTTCTACTGAAAGAGAATACAAACTTCAAATAAAAATTGAGTACAAATTGAATATTTATTTATAATGAATAAATCATAATAAAATACTAATTTTCAAGAGCTGAAAATGTCACAAACATCACAGAATCCAGGGGGGAAATGATGAAACATGTTCACCAGTGAACTGATTACACACATCTATAGTATTTTTCTACATTTTTAGCCATTTCGTTGCAATAAGCAATATTTCCTATCATTGGTCTACCAATTCAGTCTACAAGAAATGGTTTTTTTATTATTGATCATTTAGAAAAGTTTTTCTTAACTTCCAACTTGTTCACCGTGATGTCAGATTTTCAGAGTTTTGTCAAATCTGAGATAAACTCTATCTAGTTTCCTTCAGCTGTGAGCTAAGAGTCATATTTCAGCTTCCTTGTGTGGTCACTAATTTTAATTACCCTTTCCATCAATGATAGTCAGTAACCTTTTTGTATGTAGTCCATGTCCTTAAGAGGACCATTACTTTCATCTTCCTTCTGCTTTGCTATTGCTTATCTTAGAATGTCCCAGTTCACATAAATTTCCTTCTTCGGGGATTATTTTAACTATATTTTCTTTGCTATCATGCTCCTGTTTCTTGTCTCATGATTTTTTAAAGTTGATTTACCTATTTTAGTAATCTCTACATCCAGTGTAGCTCAAACTCATGACCCCAAGATCAAGAGTTGTGTGTCCTCTGACTGAGCCAATCAGATGCCCCTTATCTTTGTGATTTTGACCATCAGAATTTTTGGCTTCTGTGGTGATAAAATAAAAAAAAATTTTGAAATTTTTGTTAATGTTCTTCCTTTAAGTTTAGATTTTCAGTTTCTAATGGGACACATTCTTCCCTTCCTACTTGAGTTTTAGTATCATCAACCATTCCAAAAATTGAAACAAAATTAATCTGAAATTAAGACATCCACAAGAGTAGGTCAAATATATTTTTAAATTGTGTCTACAATATACTGTATATATTGTATATTGTGTCTACAATATATTGTCTATAATATATGTCTACAGTATATTGAGCTACATAATAGAATAACCAAATTGCTCTTCTACTACATCAATTGCCTTACTGATGAATATAGGAGGTCTGTCACTAGAACCTTTGTTTCTCCGAATCTTTTTAATGCATGTATTAATATTGCATGCTATATCATCTAAAACCAGCAGAATCCATCTAGACAAGAGGAGTCAGATATGCAAAGACTTATTTTGAGATGCATAAAACCTGCAACCTCACAGACTTACTATTTGTAGTACCATTAAAGGGTTTTTCTCCTACAAATGCAGGCATTCTGGTACATTCTATTTTGAGCACTTATATTTAAAAAAAAAGGAAGCAGTATGTTTATAATGGTATATGCTGTGTTACTGAGTATATTTTTGATGGAAGAACATTTCCTTCCTTTCCTTTCTTTTCCTTTTTTTTTTCTTCTTTAAGGCATCATTGAGAACCAAACCTCCATTTACCTTCACATATTGATGATTGCAAGAATTTGAGACAGACTACCTTCTGGCTCTGCACACTTCAAGCACTGTCTTTCTCCCACTCCCCACATGCTTCCAGTGCCAAATGTTGTGGGATCATTTCATTCCATGACACCATGTGTGGCTTTGTATCTTCATGCCAGAGTAGGTAGAAATTTCCTGGAAGTGGTACTTACGTGAAAATGGCAAACAAAGGTGTAAATAAGGACTCCATAAAGACCAATCATCAAACTCAAAACCAACATATCCCCAACTCAGTTTCCCTTTATCTGAATCCAAAAAATGCCTATAGTCTCTTCAAAGTCTCCCAACACTTATGGAATTGTAATGAAGGGGGTAGAAAGAGGCAACTTCTTCCACCAATTTCAGTCAAGGTATCTTTCTTTTGAAACTTTATAAAAATATATGGCCATATAAAAGACTTTGATGGGGCCCCTCCAGGGGCTTTTGGAAGAAACTGTGCAAGGAAAGATCCCTGAAATTTAAGCTTCATTAAGTTCATGGCCCATCTGTCCCTGCAGAGGACCACATAGGATCAAAATGATAGAGCAGAGAAATATCTTCAAAGATCCCTAGTAGAGACTCCTCGTTAAAAAGATTGGGAAGCTGAGGTTCTCAGAGTATGTGTCACTTCCTCAGGACCACACTTACTACCCTATTTGTCACACACTGGCAAAGGATCTCAAGTGGTACTTCCAATAACCATCTCATGTAAATATCTGTAACCAGAGTCCGGGCTGGGTAACCAGCAGAAAATCCTCCCTGCCTTCTTTCATCTGGTAACAGAGTTAGGACTAGAATCTTGACTAAGGCCAGTGTTCTTTCTCTGGAGTGCTTCTAACTTTGTGGTTTTTCCCCTGAAGATCTTCAGACTTTGATTCCCCTGCAGATCTTCAGTCTTTGAGAGCTAAATTTATGCCCAGCAGGTATTGAAGAAAATAAGGTATTAGAAGAGGTGTCACTCCAGATTTCATTAAGGCAATGTAGCAAATAAATACCCCCAACTCTGTGATCAGCCCTACAGCCTCTCACAAGGTACTTGCCAACATAGATATTTTGCTGATCCATTGAATCTCACATGACAAAGGAAAAAAAAAAATATCTCCCCCCAGTCATAATCACAATGTATACATTGAAAAGACATGCTTTAGTACCAAAAAGGCATACTCTGCCCCAAAGAAAGCAGGGTAACTGAATGCTGATACTAATGCTAATGTTAGTCTATTACAAGTGTTTCATGCTGTGGCTCAATTCTGATTTGTGCCTTGAGATAAAGATTTAATAACCCTCATTTAAATTACTGTATCTATTGGATTTTTATGGGCTGCAGTATGTTCCTATACTAACATTACAATGCAGTCATTTCCACCCCGAAGATTTACTTGGTCTGACAATTCACACACATCACACAATTAAAACAACTGAAACATCAGCTCTGTGGGCCATATTCTATTGTCTTTATGCACACAGAAATTATTTCTTGAATGCCCCCTCTGTCACAGACACTGTCACATACAGGAAATAGGAGAGGCATGTGACATTGAAGGGGGATAGAAAGATGGATAATACAGACGTTTGTCCTCAGGGAATTCCTAGACAAGTAGGAGAAATAGACACCTGGCAGCCCAAAGGTTACAATACAACATGGTAGAGTCTGAGACCACAGAGGAAGGGAAAAGATTTTGGGCCAGAGGAAAGGGAAATTTGAGATGGCTTTGGAAGCTGACATTTGAGTTAGTTCTTGAAAAACAACATTCACTAGAGAGCACAGAGGGAGGGCATTAGAAGTAGGAGGGCCAACAATGTGCAAAGGTTTGGAGATATAAAGGAGAGGATTTAGGAGACAACTAGCAGTCAATCTGGGTTATACCCAGAGTACCTGGGGGCAGGGAGGCGGTAGCTGGAGAAAAACTCAAAATTCCAAGAGTGTCTGAGTGACCTGGGAAGGGTCTGTGCACCCTGCTAAGGAGAGAAGACTTGTTTCTATAGAAAAGAGTAAGATTCAGGCAGTGTAGTGACATCATCAAATCTGTGTTTAAGAAAACCAAGTATAGGAGGCATGCAGTTAAAATGCTGTGTGGCACAGGTCCAGGCAAGAAATAAGAGCCTGAGCTATGAAAATCCCACCACTATAACTGGCAAAGGATTTCAAGAGGTATCTTCTGATAACCACCTCCTGTAACTATCTGTAACCAGAAACATCAGGGCTGGGTCACCAGCCTTAAGTTCTCCCTGCCTCTTTCATATACAGCAAGCTGTTACGTACAACATAAAGTTCTTAGATCATTTCTGTAAGTAAAGAAGGCAGGTGTCAGGATGATCCAGATCTGATCCCTTCCTCCTACCCAGCCTAATGATGTCATGTGCCATCCACTTTGCTTTTGCTTTTTCCCCATCAATGAGGCTGGATCTAAGTGGGTCAATAAGTCTGATTCATAGACACAACAATGACGTAAGAGGCTTGAGACCTCAGTCTCAAATCTCCTCCCTTTTAGGCCAAATAGGAAAATGGAGAAATGCACTGACCCAGTTGGAAAGAAAGTATCAGCTTATTATTAAGCCACCAAGTGCCCAATAATACTCCAAATGCAGAATTCACTGGTAAAAGTTAATTAGAGAAAAAAGGCTAAACTTTAGGACAAATGGGGCCTCTGCTTCCATCCCAAATCCATACATTGGGGCCTGAGTCCTGAGAACTGACAGCAAGTTTACTCTCTCAGCCAGCAGAAGGGCTGACCTCTGTAGTAGGCAGCAGGAAAACAGAGAGTTTCCTCCTGCTTCCCCTGCTCCAGTGAGAAGGAGGGGGAGAGAGCCTTTAGCTCTTGTGTCCAGCCAGTGAAAGTGTAAGGGGAAGTCAAAGGTCTTGCCTTAGTGACAACTGTCCTTGTCATTCCGTGGCCAAGGAGGTCCCAGTAAGAGGATGGAGCAAGGCAGAAACAACCCCCTGCACAATGAGAGGGGCAGACATACTTAGTGAAAGGCAGTTTGCCAAATAAAATACAAAATGCAGGGCGCCTGACTGGCTCAGTTGGTTAAGTGTCTGCCTTTGGTTCAGGTGAGGACCTAGAGTCCTGGGATCAAGCCTCACATCAGCTTCCCTACTCAGCAGGGAGCCTGCTTCTCCCTCTCCCTCTGCAGCTCCCCCTGCTTGTGCTCTCTCTCTCTCTCTCACATACATTCTTTCTCTCAAAGAAATAAATAAAATAAAAAAAATTTTTAAAGTGATTTAAAAAATAAAATACAAAATGCCTGGTTAAATTTGCATTTTAGATAAACAACAAATAATCTTGCAACATAAGAACATCCCAAGTAGGGACCCTGGGTGGCTCAGGTGGTTAAGCATCTGCCTTTGGCCCAAGTCATGACCCCAGGATCCTGGGTTCAAGTCCCACATCAGGATCCCTGCTCAGCAGGGGTCTGCTTTTCCCTCTGCCTCTGCCTGCTGCCTCCCCTTGCCTGTGAGCTCTCTTTCTCTCTCTCTGTCTCTCTCTGACAAAGAAATAAAATCTTTAATTTAAAAAAAGTCCCAAATATTGCATGGGACATGTCCTAAGAAATGTGTTGTTTATGTGGAACTGTACATTCTACACTTTCATCTGATAAATCTCATACCCAGTGGAACACTCTTCCTTTGTGGCTGAGATAGTCACATCTCCACATCTGCATTCGCAGCCCAGGGCTCTTGCCATGGAGAACTTTACAATCATACACAGTCCCTCGGCTTACATTTGCTCGTGATGAGCGCAAAGAGGCCCAGAGAACCGCGAGGACAGGCCCCAGTCCCACTGCTCATGAAGGGCAGACCAGGCAGTAAGATACCCGCAGATTCCGCCACCAGGTTCTTTCTCTTCGGCCACACTAAGGCTCCTTTGTCCGTTGGCCCACCAGCTCCTGAATTAGCTGAAAATTCCCTCAGGGCAAAGAGAATTGTTTTTTAATACCTTCTCACAATGCCAACACAATGCTTTATGAGCCCTGGCCGCACCGTGGATACTGCGAAGCAGCGGGCCCTGTGGCTAAATTGCCTGGACGGCAGCCACCTCTCTCCCACCGTCTGCATTCTGCACGGTGGAGCCGTCTTGAGGGCTGCGGGGAAGTTGGCTGGGCCTCTAGCCAGGTGTGAAAATGTGCTAGCCCTCTGGAGAGGCCATGGAGTAGGGCTTCCTGGGTAACAGGTGGCCTGGGCGGGGGCAGGGGATCCTCTCTAAGGAGGTAAGGGCTCAAGGCAAACACAGCTGAGAGCCGCTAGCTTTCAGGAAAGGCAGTCCGATTTGAATCAGGAATTTCGTCTCCAGCAAACCTCTGACCAGAGCTGCCAGCAAAGAACCAGCAGGACTTCCAGGATTTCTTTCTCTCCTTTCCCTTGCCTCCCTCTTGTGGACAAGCAGGCACGCAGTTAGCACAGCGGCCGTGAGGAGGGGAGGAGTCAGCAACCAGCCGGCTAGGACCAGAGCGACTGAGGTCCCCGCTATGCCGGGCGGGCCGAATGCTGACAGCTTGCCCAGTGAGGTGACCGTCACTGCCCTCCACGGCTTCTCACAAATCACACCGCTTGTCCTCTCCTTGTTCCCAGCACTCACGGGGCTCCCTAGTGACTGAGCCAGCCAGATGCCCCAAACGGGGGCTTATTCAGGAGGCCAAGATGCTTCCTGAGGTTAATAATAGCATTGATTTAGTGCTTAATAAGTACAAGCTTCTTTTTGCTAAGCATTTGACACACATTGTCTCCTTTACATTCATAATCTTCGGAGCAAACCGCTGAAGCACTGAGGCCTGTGCCCATTGTACAGATGAGGAAACTGAGTCTGGGGACCATTAAATAACGCACAGAAGCTTTTCCTCTAAGTAGCAGAACTGCGATTCAGACTCAGAAAATCTGATACGAGACTTTAGGAAGCCCTTCCCCAAAGAGGACTTTGTGCAGTAATGGAAATGTTCTGCATTGCCCGTATGGGAGGCAGGGGCCACAGCCATTATGGGGCATTTGAAATGGGACTACTGCAACTAAATTTCAAATGTTATTTAATTTTTGTTGGGCTGGCTGAGAGACAGGGGCACCCAAACTGGTGGACATCACAGACTGGGTCAAGATGGCTGATCTTCCCGCCAAAACATCCCTGGCCACCACGTCATCTCCAGTACACCGAAACCTCGCCAGGGGACCCAATTTCCCATACGTGATTTTCCAGCTAGGGACCACCCCCCATCATCTGGACTTTCCCCACCCCCAGCCAATCTCCTAGGGACACGATGTTCCCTTGCCTAATATGGGAAACAAAAACCACCCGATTCCAGACCCGGAACCAATAAGGCTTAAAATCCCCTGCACTCCCCAACCCGGGGGCAACTCCCCCGACTCTCCTCTCCAGAGCTGGGGAACCTCGCCTGAGAGTGCTTGCGCTAAAGTTCACTCTTTGGACCCTGTTTGCCTTTGCGGTCTCTGTTCTATTTGCGACGAAAAACCTTACAATTTTATTTAACTTTAATAGACACAGATGACTTGTGGCTCCTCTATTGACAGCACGGCTTAGATTATAAACCCCTCCATTATTCTAATTTCTCACTTTCCTCTTCTCTACATACATACGTCCATGCATACCGAGTGGATTAGGGAGATACTTGGTTCACATCCTTCCCTTGGCCCTCACTTCGCAGAGTAGACTCTGACTAGAAAATTGAAAATTGATGTATGTCCTTTTTGATGCAATAAGGCAAGGAAAAGCAAATTCATGATGTAAAGTACAAGAGCTCTTATCCTCTCCCTCCTAGTGATAGCCACATAATTTCTCTGGACCTCAGTTTCTGCCTCTTTACAAGGACTGAGTTGCACTCCATGATCATGAAGATCACTTCCAGTTTTCACCTTCTGCAGGTGGAAAGGGCTTCCAGAACCCCTCTTTGGCTCTCAGGGTAGTACATTTAAAACAAGTGCCCCAGGTGATGAGTCTGGCACCAACGGTGATTGCCTGGAGAAGAGTCAGCAAGCATGCTTGATTGTGCACATCTAACGCCCCATAATATATGGGGTTCTTTTTTTAGAACCCTAATCAGAGATTCCATTTGCATAATTAACATCTTTAGGAATAATTGCAAATGACACATCTGTTCACTATCACCTTCTTGGCAAACTATGTGTTACAAACACAGTTTCTTGAGCTCTGTAAACACTTGGTGCCTGTCCTTTGCTTTTTGTGTTAGTCATTTTCTGCCTTGGTGAGAACCCTGCATGACCTATCCCAGCATGGTTCCATCCCTTCGGCCAGTGGTTCTCAAACCAGATCCGCACCTGCTTGCCATAACTACCTGGCCTAACTGGCTGCAGAGCCTGAGCTCTTGACCTTGGCTCCCCAGGAACCATAAAATGTGATGAAATTCTAGGTATATATGGTTGTGCGTGCTCATTCTGGGGAGAGAGTTTATGGCTCCCAGTAGCATTTCAATGGGTTAGAGAAAGGGGCCATAGACTGTGAGTGCCCGTACTGAGCATAGACCCTCTCTGCTCCCAGAAAGCCTTGGGTAGTACCAAGCTTAGTTCCTTTTTGCAAGTAAGGCCAGCTTTACATGGCGCCTCTCATGGGATATGATTTAATGGTATCAGGAAGGCTCCCTAGGCCAAGTCTTCTCAAACTTTAATGACCATATGTGTTAGCTGGTGATCTTGTTAAAATGAAGATTCTGATTCAGCAGTCTGAGGAGGGATCCCAGATTCTCGTGGCCCAGCACACACACGAGGAGTAACAAGGCACTAGACGAAAGCCATGTCGGCACTCTCTCGCCTCTCCTGCATTTTCAGGCCGTGTAACTACTTATGACAATACTTAATTTCCTGAGATATATATAGCCCTGGGTACACTTTATTCCTGACCAGAACTTTCTCCCCAACTAATTTATCTTTTGCCTTGCTCTAGTGAACTAAGCTGAACAACTCAGAACTCTCAAGAGCCCCCTTTATCCTTTTCCTTTCAAGACTAAGCCAGGTACAGCCCCAGTCAGCTCATTAGTTTTATTTCCCCTCAGCCCCACACCGGCCCAATTTAGCCTTTCAGAATGAGGTTGTTTCCCACAAAAGGCATTCCTAGTTCAAATAGAACTTCAACAAAATAAGTTATTCCATCTATGTGTCCTAAATGTGCATTCCCTTTGACTCATCCCAATAAATGTTTTGTTTCCCCAATACTGGCTAAAGAAGCATGGGACCGTGATGCTTATTTTGAACCAAGAAGGTATTCATCTAAAGGGAGAAGGCTCTGGGTGGTCTATATGAAGCAGGGCGCCCCAGGAAAAAAAATCAGGACCCCCTCACTAATCTTATTCAAGGTGAACAATAGCCGAGATGCCATAGCAAGATTTGAGTGAAGTCTGCTTCTCTGCCTTGTACCTGGGCTGACCCTGCATCTTGTTTTCACCAATCAAATGTGGCAGAAGAGTTCCAGAGCCCAGCCCTCAAGAGGGCTTGGGGCTTCCTCCCTTTTGAAATGCTGAACATCATGTAAGGAACCCAGTCTAGCGCACTAGGAGGGGAGGCTGCATGGAGAAAAATGAGGCACTGAAGCCCACAGCCAGGACCATCTCCCAGAACATGAGGGAGGCCAGCTTGGTCTCCCAGGTCTATAGCCACACGAGTGAGCCCAGGGGAAAACAGCAGAGGAACCACACAGTCAACAGAGAATGGTGGGGAATAATAAGTCACTGTTGTTTTAAGTCACTACATTGCTTTTGGAGGTAGATTTTATTAGATTAAAAAACTTCATTTCTACTTTAAATTAACAGGATCTTTTTTTAAAAAAAAAGATTTTATTTTATTTATTTGACAGAGAGAAACACAGCGAGAGAGGCAACACAAGCAGAGGGGCTGAGAGAGGGAGAAGCAGGCTTCCTGCGGCAGGAAGCCTGATATGGGACTCGATCCTGAGTCTCCAGGATCATGACCTAAGCCGAAGGCAGTTGCTCAACCAACTGAGCCACCCAGGCGCCCCAAAAGGATCTTTTTAATAGTGAAAGTGTTGAATATGATCAAATCTAAGTCACCACATTTTGGATGGTTTGTTATACAATAGTAGATAACTAAAATAGGTGGGATGCTGGAATAGATCATCTTAAGACTCTTCCAATGTGATTCTGTATTTTAAGTAATGTTGGGCAGGGGGAGGAGAGGAGGCAGTAGATTAAGCTCCAGTCAAGCTTCTTCTGTGCCTCTACAGCTGTTTCTGCACACGCTTTTGTTGCCAACTGCAGGAGAGAAACAATGACTGTCCTCCCCCACCAAAAGGTCTCTTCAGATCTTTAATGATGCTAATAGAACAGGATGCCTTGGTTGAACTGCAACAAGGATTTAGATGTGCTCGAAAATACTAGAAGGTACCATGTCCCCACTGTCATGAAGTGCTATGCCTGTAGGCTTTGAGATTAAGAGTGCTGCCATGGGATGCCTCAGAGAAGGGAAGGGAAAGCAGGTGACAATGGCAAGGATGCAGTAGTGTTCTACGCATTCTGACTTCAAATCCATTGCAAAGGACGAATTTCCAAAAATTAATCTCCAAAAAAGCTTCAAAAAAAAAAAAAAGGGATAGTACCAGAAGCCAAAGGAAGAACTTGAAGTCTAGGCACACACACTGTTGTAGAGCCCAAGAGACAGTTGGGGACAGGGTCTCTTCTCCCTTCCTTACCCTGCCCAACTCCAGCATGCAGACAGAGCAGCTCTGGCTTCCACAGAGAAGAAGGCTATGATGTCCACACGAGCGTCCCATCAGCCAACCAACACAAGGATCAGGGCCCCTGACAAAGGAATCGATGCACAACATGTGCCACCAAGAGATGCCAACAATTTGGGGACCTCCTTGAGATAACTAGGGGGGCTTCTGGGGAGAAGGGGAGGAGGTCTAGTGTGAGCAGGTGAGGCTCCGTCTATAACATCAGTGGGAATGTGTCCACACATGGACTCCCAGGCTGGTCACACAGTGAAATTAAGATCTTTTCCAGTTTCTCCTCCTCATTGTCAGAGACTCCTACGACCTGCACCAGATGTTCTGATCTCATCCAGGTGCTTCGTACATTGTTCCTTTTTCAAGAGCTGCTTTTCCACAGGTGTTTTAGGTTATGTACAAAATGAAGCTAATTTCCCAAGCTGGGTAGATATTTCGACTAAGTTAGAAAATAAAGTTATGGAATGAAAGTTTGGAGCTCAGAGGTGTAACTTAGGACTTCTTATCCAGCTACTTGCCTATTGTCGATTTATGGTAGAATATATAGAGATATCATATATAGATACAGAGAGAACATATATGCTAATCCGGGCACTGTTTCATGTCAAGTAGGATACAGATTGCATTGTATTCTTATTTCAAGAAGGGAAATACCACTATATATATATCATGGGCCAGGTTGCATAGAATAAACTTGCTGGCCTGATTCAACTAGCTTTTGTTATGTCTAGTTTTTGTTTGTTATATTGATTTCCTACAGCTTATTCATTTTTAGTCTAACCACTAGGAGAATGCCATACAAACTGTTGTATTTTTTTAAGGTTTATTTATTTATTTATTTGTTAGAGAGAGAGAGAGAGCACAAGCAGAGAGAGCAGCAGGCAAAGGGAGAAGCAGGCTCCCCACTGAGGAAGGAGCCCAAGGCAGGACTGGATCGCAGGACCCTGGGATCATGACCTGAGCCAAAGGCAGATGCTTAATTGACTGAGCCACCCAGGTATCCCCATACAAACTGTATTTTTCAGTGCCCAGTTTAACAATTTGGTAATAGCTAATAGCATTGAAGAAAAGTTTACCCTGTTATCCCACAATTCCACTCTTAGGTTATATCTTGGGTTATATACTCTAAAGGGAAAAATCTCATACCAGCGCCTGAGGACACCTCAACAGGAATATGAATCATAGCATTGTCTGTAGTAGGGAAGAGTATATTTATCAGCAGGGGAGAATGAAATAAATTTGGAAATCAATACACTGCCACAGTTAAAATACTTCTGATATCAGCATGAATAAATTGCAATATGATGTCAAATTTTTAAAAAAAAATTTTTAAAGGATTCTTATAGGAAAACCACAAGAGTTAATATTAAAAGCTCATCCCCAAAGAGCACTACATATTCTTTCTGTATATATTCTACATAGTGAAACTAATTTTAATGAACAAGAAAGATAAATTCTAGTGTTGTGATAACAGGTCTCTCTGAGAAGAAAAAGAATAGTAAAGTGGAGTGGAAATATGGAGATCTGGCTACACTGCTACCTTTTATTTCTAAAGAAGGAGGAAAGGAGAGAGGTGGGGAAGATGGAAGGAGAGAATATAGGGAACTAAAGCCAATATGGCAAAATAGCAAATCTCAGTAGTTAGTATATGTAATCAGTTACATTCTTTTTCACGGTTTTCTTGTCTATTTAAACTCTTTCCTTTTTTTTTTTTTTAATTTAAAGGTAACAGAAAACTTACCAGTAAAGGGACTTCAGTCCCTCTGTTTTGATACTACAGGAACTTCCTGGGTTTGCTAATGATCAAGGTACAAGAAAATACATCCTCAGATTAAATGCTACTCCTCATCTCTTCTCCTCATAGCAACTATTTTTCCTTGCTCTTATATCCGTGCCTAGCCTTTGGTTGCTGCCCAATGACGTCAGCCCCAGGAGACGGGATAAGAGACAGGGCGCATGCGCAAAGCCCTGTAAGACACGAAGAAACACTTACTCTGATAGAGCCCACTGTGGAACGCTCAGTGTTCCTGTCACCTCGGGCATTCGGATTCATTCTGAGCATCTCCTCCAGATCCAAGTTGTTTAGCCAGCCGACAGGAGGAACAATTACTGCTGGCTTAAAAGAGGGGTTGATTTCTCTGGCGTCTATTTGCCTGCAGTTCTGGCTCTCTGACAGATCAAGTCAGATCAATTTGTACCCGAAAGAGTAAATGGGAGGATGTGATTATTTTCTGGTTCAAAAGAAAAGCATTTCATTTCAAAGGGCTGCTGCATAGCATTTCTTTTGAGTTTCACTAGGAACAGGTCAAGTCCCTAGAGAGAAAATGATGGAGTCTTAGGAGGACAGCTCAGCGTTGCTGCTCACCTAAGCTTTGGAAATGCAGGTGGGATGTGGAGGTAAAAAGAATGCGTTCCCCTCTGAGAGGGAAGGCTCTACATACCCTACTGCTTAGTCGGTTTGGGCAATTGTAACAAAATACTATAGACTGTGTAGCTTATCAACAACAGAAATCTCTGGAGGCTGGAAGTCTGAGGTCAGTGTGCCAACATGGTGAGGTCCTGGGAGGGGTGATCCTCCAGGCCTCTGATGGCTCACTTCTTATTGTTTCATCCCACAGCAGAGAAGAAAGCTAACCAGCTCTCTGGGCTCTTCTTAAAAGGCCATTGATCCCATTCCTGAGGGCTCCATCCTCATGACTGAAACACCTCCCAAAGCCTCTACCTTCAGATACCATCATATTGGGTTTAGGGTTTCAACATAAACTTTTTGGAGGGACACAAACATTCGGTCCATCACATGTTTAAGGAATATGTTCCTCGCCTTTAAGAGTTAACAAAAACATGCTAAAGATTCAAGAGGATGGAAACCAAATTCTTCTGGCAGTCAAATCAAGATCTAGAAAACATAACCAAAAAAACAGAAATGCACCTCTGAAGAACAAGAGGGAAACTGGTGGGAATATTTTCCAAAGTTTGGTCCTTGACACTTTGATGCCCTTTATTTGCCTGGTAAGAGATTGGTTCACTGAGACACGTGTTGGGGTGAGAAGTCAAGTGAGAAAAACTTGGTTGGTTCTGGGTTCCTATGACTGAGGGCTTCCCCATTCCCTCTGCCTTCTCAGAGGTCATCTGACCCCTGAACTCAATCTTCAGGCTCAGATTCAACCCTGGCTCCTGCACGGTTTTCATTCCGTCACCCCACTGACATTACAGCTGACCCGGAGGAGTTGGAGTAATGTCAAGGAAACATGTGGGCTTTGGGCTGCTCGGGTTCGGTTCTCAGCTCTGTGGTTTACAAGTCACGAAACCTTGACAAATGATGGCAGCTTCGATCCCCCCGTTTGTAACACAGGAATACTAAGAGCACTTTCCTCGCAGGCTTGTTATAAAGGACGGTGGGTATGAAGCTCTTAGCACAGTCCCTGCCATACATCAAGTACGCTACAGATGGTCATCATGACTACTGCTGTTATTATCTACCACCTTGGGTATGTGATGCTATTTGGCTTCTTATGAAAGACTTCAAGATTTTTAAATCCAATTTTAGTGAGAATGTGTCTATTACATGAGCACCAGGTCTATCAATCAAAGTGGGCCTCATCATTAAGGGTGAACTAGAGGTTTCTTCCAGGTCATTGTTATCTGCCATGGAATTGTCATCCTTTTTTCTATCGATCACCATGGCAATCAGACATTTACCCTCGCTCCCCATCTCCACAACACTCTACACGAGGTCAGTTTATTCACGAGCACCAGAGTGTAGCTCTGGCTCTTTCCATGGCAATAACCAGTTGTGTGTGGAAGAGTTTTATCTATCATTTCTGCCTCTTGATTTCTGCATCTATAAAGTGGATATCACTTTTCATGTTCTATTCATTTCACCAAGTTATGGAAAATTGAAAGCATGAATATGAAGGTATGTTGACTTCTAAAGGGTGAAGATGAAATGTAAGAGATCGTTGTTGGCTGGTCATCTTTATTCTGCCATCTGCGAGTCCTCGAATGCATGAACCCAACAGTCCAGCACAGTAACATCTAGAAAGGAGGAAGGACATCCACCAAAGACGGGTTAAAGTGGCCTCGCACTTGGAAACTGCATAGTTTACAACCAGGGACTGCATACATATTGTCGATAATAGTGGGCCCCTGAGTTAGACTTAAAGCTCTTCAACATAACTCTAGCACCTCTCTGTAAACTGGTCATTACTGCTACATACTACATACACTTAGCGAATGAAAAGCCTTCTACCCTAAAATGAGAAACTGCCCATGCACAGTTTCTGGTAAGTTTATAGTATTTGCAACTGATTTTAAAATGTCTCTTTTCATCAAGTAATGCTAAGGGACAAATAAATTTTCAGTTTGTTTCTTTTTAAGAATACAACTGTAAAGTATTAACCAATTTTGTGTTTTCTGACTCTATGTTAAAAGTTTCTAGAACCATAGCCAAGCCCATTAAAAACTTTGCAACAGGAAATAGCTATGAACATTTTCTTTGGACTTCCATTGGGACTGGGCTCACACCTACTGCTATTGTTATCTGCTGCATGGTCCCAAGAGAAATGATGTTCACAATGCAAATTGTAAACAGTTTATTTGCAACAAGCATTTCCTGCTGCTAAAGACTTCTGAGCACCCTGCTTCATATCCTCGAGCAATTTGGAAATGATTAATCACCAATCCTGCTTAAAGAATGCAAATCTAGGCAACTAGGGAAAATACATTTATTGATATTAATGGGATTTATTTCAGACTTTTTTTAAGTGAGCAGTCCCCACAGTTATGGTGAGAGCTGAACTCTCAGGCCCTTTGTTCCCAGGAAATCACTATGACCTTTTCATGCTTTTGCTCATACTGTTCCCTCAGCCCGGAGGCCCCGATCCTCCACTATTTCTCTGTCAATGTCCTTTCACACACCCCTTGGCCTGTGGTGCCTCCTTCCCACCCCAGCCCCAAACCCATTGCTATTGCTCGGCCGTGTCAGAACCCTGCCCCTGTCTGCAGTAGTTCTGCTTTGCTTTCAACTCCTTGTCTCACATAGGATATTATGCTTCTTTTTTTTTTTTTTTTTAAGATTTTATTTATTTATTTCACAGAGAGAGATCACAAGTAGGCAGAGAGGCAGGCAGAGAGAGAGGAGGAAGCAGGCTCCCTGCTGAGCAGAGAGCCCGATGTGGCCTCAATCCCAGGACCCTGAGATCATGACCTGAGCTAAAGGCAGAGGCTTTAACCCACTGAGCCACCCAGGCACCCGGATATTATGTTCCTTGAAGGACTGTGACCCCCATCATTCAGATTTTCATCTCTTTCTCTCTCTCTCTTTCTCAAAATACACACATAAACTTTACCTGTACTAAACACACAATAAATATCAACCAATAGAATCCTGACAGTCATAATGTACTCATTCAATAAGCATCTATCAAGTACTTCCTACACGCAATGTTATGCCATACTGTGCAATTGGAAGGGGATAACACAAATAAATAAGACCCAGTCTGATGGAGGAGACAGCCATGCCAGTAAAGATCACATCTGGTAAATGCTCGGATCAAAATGTACAAAATGAAATGGGTGCACAAGAAAGGGAGAGACTTACTCCTTCCAGGGGTCCAGACAGGCTTCACAGAAGAAGTGAGCCTTGGTCTTCAACTAAAAGACGAATTCACCTGGAGCCAGGGTGTGATGGGTCTGGAAGTCATTAAAGGAAAAAGGAATCATGTATGGGAAAAAATTGTAACAGTGTGGAAAGAATGATGGGGGCGGCTAGGACATGCCTGGCCAGGCAGGGGTAAGTGCAAGGGGATGGGCTGGAGAAAGATGGAACCAGATTGGAGTTCACCTTGACCCAGTAGCAGGCAGGAAGACCTGTCCCAGGTTTTGCAGCAGGGGAGAAAGCGGCCAGAACTGGGTTTTCAGATGATCATGCTGGTGGCTGACAGCTCAATTGGCCATAGCTTCTGGCCCTTGTTTTCCTTTCCTGCTTGGGGCTCCAGCCCTGGGGCTTCACTACTCGCTGGGGAATTTAGAACAGATGATGGTGAGTTCCTAGAAACTGTTAATTCCCTTTAATGGCATTTTTTTCAGTCCAACTGTCACATTTCTGAGAATATAAACTTACTTCTGCATACTTTCACGTAGACAATCACAGTAAAATAAATGTTGTTAATTAGTGTTGGTCTTAAAGACTATCAGCACTTAATCCCTGCCCCACCCCCACCATCGAAATAGCTTTGCCTTCACAAGTGTCAGAGAGGAAGGGCATGGGGCAAGTGAAATGTATGAATAAAGCAATCACAGTAGTTTAATTAAGTGAAACTCTGCCAGCTGCTGTGAATGTGACCCCACAGACTCACTTTGTTTATATTTCAAATCATCCTTTCTAAAGAAAGGGAAGAAGCATGCCTAGTAAGAATCTTCCTACATTCCTCCCAGCCTTCCCCGCCTCCACCGCCCCCATACACACAGTTTTAGGCAGGCCTGATCTAAACGGAATCATTTTCCAGACCAACAGTAAGAGACAGTGTGAGCAGTTGACAGTGACCATCTGAGTCTTGCTAAGAGCCCTCAAAGTGCTTCATGGAGCCTGTAGGGAGTAGAACTATCCCAAAGCCTCCAAAAATAGGAAAGGAGGAATGGGGGTGGGTGGGGGGATGCTCTAATTCTCAATTGGTTTCTCCACCCTTTCAGTCTTAAAGAGCAGGGAGCGGCCCGACTATGAGCTAAGAACACTAATTTCTCAAGTATCAGGCTCTGTTTTGGGGACCGTAACCTTTAGCAGCCCAGAATGGAAAGATCTCATTCCAAATAGCCACTGTTCCTTTTTCCAGTCCTTTGAGGGGAAACAATTAGTCTGTTCATTTCAGCTGTTGACTCATCCCTAGCCAGTGAGAGCAACAGTTCAAGTTTGGCCTTGGGAACCAGACCTCCCAGGTTCTGATCTTTGATCCACAACTTTCTGTGTGATTTGGGGCATGTACCCTCTCAAGGCCTTGAGCTCCTCATCTGTAAATGAGAGTAAAAAAAGCATCTACCTTGGGTGACTCAGGCAGTTGAGCCTCTGACTCTTGTTTTGGCTCAGGTCATGATCTCAGGGTCATAAGATTGAGCCCAACATCAACCCCCTTGTTGGGTTCCAAGCTCAGTGCTGAGTCTTTTCGAGATTCTCTCTCTCTCTCTCTCTCAACAAATAAAATACTTTTTAAAAAAGTTGTTGTGAGAATGAAGTAAAATAATGGATGTGTCTGCACCGAATAAGAACTTTGTAAATGTTAGCATCATCAGCAAGTGTCAACAAAACCTTATCACCTATTGTCTCCTATCTGGGAATATAAATTAGTGTAAATTGGTTCATCACACTCCTTTAGAAATAGAATTGTAGAATCTGGGTTGCAGAAAGTCAAAGAACACCAAATCCAATGTTTCTACTCATCAAAGGAAGAGACTGAAGTTCAGTGATATGCCCCAAAGCTCGGCCTTTTTGGCGGTCAAACTGGAACTAGGACCCAAGGTCCTCAGGTCTAGTTAAATGCTTTCCCACTGTGTCATGCTTTCCTCTGTAAGACTCTGAAAGCTCTCAGCTTTGCTGAGCACCTGAGAAGCTGACGGCCAGTTATATGCAGAGCTGGTAGACCGTGTTCCCCTTTGGTTTGAGTGACCAGCTGCCTGAGTTTTCCCAAAACTCAAGGTTTCCTGCATCATAGGATTTTAAGTTCTAAAACCTGGACAGCCCCAGATAAACTGGACAGTTTTTCAGCTTACTTAAGATGGACCCTCAGAAGTTTTTTGTTTTTTGTTTTTTCACTTCCTAAGTCCTTTATTGGGCTGGCAAGGCCAGGAGCTGCCCTTGGTGTAGGGCTCAGTCTGGACTCTCCAGGTCCATGGCGCCCCTGTCCCTGCTCCTGACTGGGGCAGGTGGCCTCCTCTGACAGGCTACTCAGTTCGCTACTTCAAGTATTCCCAGCCCTCCTTGGAGTACTTGCAGGCCTTGGAAGGAGCCACCAACAGAGCCGACATCACTGTAATAATGCCTGAATTCCAGGTGTCACAGATGTGAGTTAAACTCTGAAGGGGCTGGAAGCTAGGGCATCTAGGGTACCCATCTGCTCCCACCCACACCGGCTGAACTGGTGGGACCTGGCTGGAAGGACCATGTCCTCAGCCCTCTAAAGGACAGCCTGGCTCTTGTCACTTAGTCCCAGCAACTTCTGGTCATACACCAGGTAGATGGTACCCCCAGCCACACTGCCCTTGATGAGGAATCTCATCAGTGACCACACTCAGGGCACCATTGTCACTCAGCACTGTGGGCAAGGACCCTGAAGTCACTCAGGAGAAAGAATGAACTGGGTTCTCCGTGTGAAGGTAACTGGCCTAGGAGAGGAAGACACATGAGGAAGAGAGAAAGGAAAGGTCTGGTCCCTTTTGTCAATGACGGGAAGTCTGGTTTTCCAGAGAATTACGTCTTCTTGGTTAAAAGGACAGACAGTGTCTCAAAATGAATTCTTAGTGAGAAAAGAAAAACCAAAAAGTAAAGATGAGCCACAGTGGACTTTATCTAAAGGAAAAAAGCCAAAGGTTAGCTAATAAAAGCCACAAACAGGAGGCAGGGTAGCCCTAGTTCATTTTCCCTCACAGCCCCATCCTAGCTAAGGACTCAGAGTGAGGCTGTAGCTCCTGCTCAGATGTGCCCCTGTTCAGGGGCAAAGAAAAAAGCCCTTGTCTGCACCTCTAAGGGCTGCAGAATGGGAGGCCCTACTGGGAAAGAACATTTCTAACATGGAGAAGTAATACCCTGAGAGGGAAATGGAAGGACAGAAGAAAAACTACAGCCACTAGCCAACTACTTTCAGAATAATTAAAGGATTCTTATACTATGAGTCACAGGCAACCCAGAAAGACAGTCAGGAAGTACAAAGTAGTATTTGAGGGCCCAAGACTTTGCTGTGCATAAACATCCATCACTGTCCCTCCAAAACAAAATGGCATTTCCCTGAAATCCAGTGCTACATTAAACTAGTAAAATAAGTGCCTTCTGCCCCAACTTCCGTAAAATTGCATATTGGCAATATGATTTATGCTCAGTGAGTTAAACCTTGGAACATCTGGAAGAAATTTATTCCTATTTTAATAATAATAGTTTAGTGCACAAACTCTACCTGATGGTGAAAGGTAGTAAACATGCCCACTGTCCTTCTTTAATTCCTTTTTGGAAAGTTCCCACTTCCACCAGACACTCTTTCAGGTGATCTTGGGTAAATCACAGCCCCTCTCTGGACCTGACCCTTCTCTTGGACTTGGTGAGTTAAAAAGCTCATTTCTGTTCTTCCATTCTATGCTATGACAACATAGTAATGCAGATATCTTGCCTATACTCCCAACACAGCTTTAAGGCTCTGACCAGTCTCAGACTGTACTTAGAACTGGTGAACAGAAGTAGACCCAGAGCAAGGTGAATGCAACAGGTCCCTTAAGACTCTGGAAGTAGGGGTATAGGAGCCCTGAGACAGATTTGCCCAAATTAACCAGGCCAACCCTACAAACGCCAGACATGTATCAAGGGGCAGAGAGGTTGCCATCCACCTGGTCCTCAGCCAATAGCTTTACCTGTTTCTGTTGCTAATTCATGCATAAGTTATTCTTGCAGCTGGACCAAGATCACTGAACCTGAAAGCATAAGGTCTGTATGCCCCATGATAAAACCTGGCAGCAAGTCTGGAACCTTCTTCCTCAGCAGGGCTGTGCTATAGATACCTTCAGCATTACATCAACTAGCTATAAATACACCTGTTGTTCATTCTCACCCCATCAGTAGCATACTTTTCCTTATCCGCCACTAGTATTCTTTCTACTGCCTAACTATGTATGCTAATCAGGGCAAAGTGTAGTAGACAAAATTTAATAGACGGAATCTTTCTAAGAGACACCTTTCATTTCTTTTTGAGCACCCTGACATGACTTTGGCTACCCCACTTACCTCCTGCTGCTTCATGGTCAACAGGCTACCACAACATAGGGAGCCCAGCTATAACTGCTACTTCCATACTAGTATTCTCTAGACCTTTCTGGAACCATGTTCGTTCTCTGGAGTTCCATCTCTCTCCCCTATTTTTTCAGGGCTTTACTCCCAACAAGCTAATGAATCTTAGTTAATTTAGGTGCTAAAAAGAGATTCTAGTACTTTTGCACTCTGTCCTTCACTTTATTTATTTATTTATTTAGATCTATCCAGCCACTTAGAGAGAAAACAGTCATGTGGGGGGAGGGGCAGAGGGCAAGGGAAAGGGAGAGAAGCAGACTTCCCAAAGAGCTGGAATCTGAACCAGAGCCAACCCCACAACCCTGAGATCACGACCTGAGTCAAAACCAAGAGTTGGACATCCAACCAACTGGCATCCCTGTCCTTCACTTTGGTAGAACAAAGCAATTATATAATAATGGAAACAATGTCTCATCCAAAATGCTCTTCTAAAAGTAGCAGAGCTGAGATTCCAGGTGGTTTGATTCTAGGTCCAGTTCTCCCACCATTGTGAATGAATGAGATTGAACCCAGAGATATTTTTCTTAAAGATATGCTAGAATTTTTTATCTCATGTCCTCAGTCTGTCTCTAATAATACCTTATTTCGAGGTATGCCATCAAGCAAGAAAAATCATGTAGGTCTTCACAACGTTCTCTGGTGGAATTCTTGGCTCTCCATAGGAGCACTATGATGTAAAATAGTGCCTGGTTTCCATTGCTTTTATCTGAGGGTCAGTCATTGTACTATAACAACACTGAATAATAATCCTCTTTCGTCTCTGCTTGTGTATACTTCTCTAGATCACATTTCAGAAGTCAATAGGCCTAAGGACTTCTGAGGACATTTCCAGCCAGTTGAGCAGAACATTTCCCAGACTGTCAAATGAAGGTTGTAAGATACCAGGACTATTTGAATAAATAATTGTGGACAAATAATTTCTGGCTCCCTGAGCTATGGTGGCCGAACAGGATCGCACCGCCCTCTCCCCAGCTTAGCCCACAGAGTCCCAGCAGCCAGATGCTGGGCTGATAATGCGGAGAATGCTGCCCTTTGTTTCAGTGGCAAAAAGTTTGGCAACTTTGCAAGTGCAGTGGCATGAAAGAGAAAGCAGAGTCTGGCTTCAGAGGGTTTGAGAACACTTATCAGTAAGAAAGACACTAGCTTATGTCTTGGAACAAGTTGTTTTGGTTTTCTTTCTCCCTCTGTATTCAAAGTACTAATGAATTACTTCTTAAGAAGAGTAGAGACTGGGGTGAGTGACAGGGAAACCATTTATAACTGTTCCTTTTGTCCTTTTCCATCCCCACTTCAGACTTTTCCTTACTTCTTCATTAGAGAGAGGAAAATTATTTCATATGCACCTAAAAGAACCATTTAAAAGATAGATCCACATATTTCATAGAAAGTCTCCTTAAATGATCATACAAAATCTGAGAATGCTATGCAAATGGTCCAAAACCAGGGCAAGGAAAGATTCTACTTGGTAGCAAGATTTGTTACCAACTAAAAATCTACGAGCCAAGAAGCCAAGAGATTAGCACAAAGTAGGAGGTGGGGTAGAGAGCATCAGCGGGTTGCTGTGCTCATGAGCCAAAAATATAAGAATCAAAAGGTCAGTATAACAGAAAGGAGTGAGCAGCTCCCACAGGTCAGGGAAGGTAAAGGTTAGGAGTCTGAAGGTCAGGGTCATCCAGGGGCAGTAAGAAGTAGAGAGCCCACCCAAGTCAAAGGCTCCATTCCACTGTACTTACAAAACCTGCCTTGGTAGAACCCAACCTGGGAGTTAAGCCAGTGAGCCCATGGATATTTCTGATAAGAAAGAACAGGCAGGGCATCTGGGTGGCTCAGTCGTTAAGCATCTGCCTTGGCTCAGGTCATGATCTTGGAGTCCTGGGATCAAGCCCTGCATGGGGCTCCCTGCTGCGGGAGGCCTGCTTCTCCCTCTCTCACTCCCCCTGCTTGTGTTCCCTCTCTGGCTGTGTTTCTCTCTGTCAAATAAATAAAGAAAATCTTAAAAAAAAAAAAAAAGAAAGAAAAAGAAAAAGAAAAGAAAAGAAAAGAAAGAAAGAACAGGAAACCAATAAATAAATAAATAAATGAATGAATGAATGAATGAATGAATGAATGAATAAATAAATAAATAAATAAATAGAATTGCTGAACTCCAGAAGCAGACCAGACATTTAACATACTCAATTTTCACAGCTCTTTGAGAGATAATGTAGCTTATGTTTGCTAGTTGCCTCACACCTTCTATGCATTTTGCAGTGTTTGGACAGTTCCCGGCCTTTTAAGCCCTGGCTCCCTAAAGTCAAGTCAGAAAATTCTGTTCCCAGAAGACCCTGGCAGCTAGAACACAGGCATGAAGCCTAGGACCCACTGTTAAGATGTGCCAGGAAACAGTCTCATCAGAAATGATGCATCAGAGGAAGGAGGTGATGCTTGGGACCCATCGGCTGACAAGGGTGGTGGCCGAGGCACCCAGTTTTCTGGGGTACCGTGTACATTCCTGGCCCAGCAGCATCAGTGCTGGGGGAGTTCCAGCAGAGCTGAGCTCCTGGCAGTCGACCTGTACCCCGAGGGAAAGAAGGTTCAGCATATTCCTGAGGGGGTCAGTCCTACTGCATCATTTCAGACCTTGACTCTAGAAGCTTAGCTTCAAGCCTGCCTCCCTCCCTCTCAATTGCCCTGTGAGCCACCTGATGTCCTTCTTGCTTAATCAGCTAGACTCAGCTGCTGGTGCTTATAATTAGGAGCCCTGAGTGTCTAGAGTTAAGGACTGCTGCCCTCCCTTCTTCCCAGAGACTAAAGCAGAAGGAAGATAAGAACCTTAAATGAAAGAAGCTAAATAACTTGCCCAAGGACATATAGCTTGTAAGTAGCACAGGCAGAATTTGAACCCAAGACTGTCTGACCACAACGCAGGTGATGCTTCCAGTTTATTAACCAGAAAACATCAAGGAAAAGTCCCTATGTGGGGTGCAGTAGGGAACAGTCCTGGTAACATCCTGTGACTCCAGCTCCCCTTCGTGGTTGGGACGCCTTTTTGTCTTTGCTGTGCTCTGTTACTTTCTGACTTAACTGTGCGCCAATAAACAGATGGGTGATACTAAAGGCAAGCCAGCAGCACTGATTTCCATTGCTACCTTCAGATAATTGCCTTTCACAGTTTGTAAGGGGTGGGACAACTGTCTGTAGATCGCTGAGGAGGTGGCCAACTGTTTGGGTTTTGTTTACCTTTTGATGAGTCACGGAGAATTAGGCATTATTCATAAACTGTAAATTTGAAGAAAGTTCCCACGTTGCAATCCCTGCTCCTTGGCTCCTCCGAGCCGGGACTAAAATAAAGAGCAACAGATAATGAAGAATACAGCCCAATCTGTGTTTTTACACTGTGTCAACTAACGTTCAGGGAACCAGAAAGAGAGGCTGGAGGGTAAGTTTTAATTCTGAGCCCTACCATGTATACTTAAAAAAATGATAACAGGGAATAGACATAGGTACACAACAGATTAGCAACAATCTTGGGCACCTGAAAACACCAATATCCCTTAAGGTGGAGAAATGAGAAGGAAAAAGTTCTCAGGCAAGTGCTAGGAGTCTGAGCAGTTCCAACCAAAATGAAAAATAGCAGAAATCTGTTCTAGAGAGGCAAATCCCCATTCTTTCCTCTTTTTAAAAAAAAGTTTTTATTTATTTTTTTGACAGAGAGATCACAAGTAGGCAGAGAGGCAGGCAGAGAGAGAGAGGAGGAAGCAGGCTCCCTGCTGAGCAGAGAGCCCCATGAAGGCCTCGATCCCAGGACCCTGAGATCATGACCTGAGCCAAAAGCAGAGGCTTTAACCCACTGAGCCACCCAGGCGTCCCTTTCTTTCCTTTTTTAAAGATTTTATTGGTTTACTTGATGGAGAGAGAGCACACAAGCAGAGGGGAGCGAAAGGCAAAGAGAGAGGGACAAGCAGACTCCCTGCTGAGCAGGGAGCAAGAAGAGGGGCTCAATCCCAGGACCTTAAATCATGATCTGAGCCAAAGGCAGCTGCTTACTGACAGAGCCACCCAAGTGTGTCCCCTCGCCTTTTTAAGATTATTTTACTTATTTACTTGGCCGCAAGCAAGAGAGAGCAGGGACAAGCACAAGTAGGAGGAGAGGCCAAGAGAGAGAGGGGGAAGAAGGCTCCCCGATGAACAGGGAACCCAACCATGTGGGGCTCAATCCCAGGACCCTGGGATCATGACTGGAACCCAAGGCATATGCTTAACCAACTGAGCCACCCAGGGGCCCCTGGGCGCCCCTCCTTCCTTATTTCTACGGTGTCCCCAGACCTTCCTCTTCTCAAACACCTGAATTAAGTTCTCTCTCCAAACTCCATTCAATAGCCCACTTACTCTCCTTCAAACCAGGATCCAGATAACAGCCACTTAAAGAACTACTTCTTCCACAGTCATTTGCACTTAAACCCAATCAAAATCTTAACTAAAAGCGTTGCATTTTGTAATGGATATAGGTTGTACTTGACCAAAAAATCGGTTTTTTGTATCTTACACCAAAAACATATTATTTGATAATTACATAAAAAGTAGGTAACATATATTGTGGTGGTGAGTTTTATGTATCAATTTGACTGGGGCACGCGGTTAAGCAGTGTTTCAGGGTGTGTGAGGGTGCCTCTGCGTGAGATTAGCATTTGAATCCATAGGCTGAGTAAAGCAGATAGCCCTCCCCCTTGTGGGTGGAGGTCTGAGTGGAGTAAAAGGCTAAGAAAGAATTCTTTTCTCTCGGCCTGCTTTTCTTTGAGCTGGGTCTGCCTTCAAATTCTGACGGGAAATACATCATTGGCCCTCCTGGGTCTCTACCTTCCCAACCACAGATCTTGGGACCTCTCAGACTCCATAGTCATATGAACCGATTCTTTAAATTTCTCTGGAGAACCCAAACTAATACATGCATGCATTCATTGTAAAGTACTAGAAAATGATGGATACTCATGGACCTACCACTCAACCCAAGAAGTAGACTGCTATTGCTCTCCCCTTTTCTATCCTCCAGCCACCTTACCAGATGTCCAGAAATATCCTGAACACTTTTTAACATTTTGATAGTTCCTCACTCTATAGATCATGCCTTCTCAACAATAAATTAAAAGGAAATAAATAAAAGATTGTCCTTCCAGTCCTTCTTGTGCTAGGGTGCCTAGGGGGATTGAGATTCTGCCAGTCACATGCACCCATGCTGGACTGATTGGGAACTAAAGTATGTTTTTTTTAAATTAACATTAAAGCATTATTTGTTTCAGGGGTACAGGTCTGTGATTCATCAGTCTTACACAATTCACAGCACTCACCACAGCACATACCCTCCCCAGTGTCCTTCACACAGCCACCCCATCCCTCCACCCCCCTCCACTCTAGCAACCTTCAGCCTGTTTCCTGAGATTGAAAGTCTCTTATGGTTTATCTCCCTCCTTGGTTTTGTTCCGTCTCATTTTTCCCTCCCTTCCCCTAGGATCCTCTGTATTATTTCTCAAATTCCTCACATCAGTGAGGTCATATGATAATTGCCCTTCTCTGATTGACTTATTTCACTTAGCATAATACCCTCTAGGTCTAGCTGCATCTTTACCAATGGCAAGATTCCAATTTTTGATGGCTGCATGATACTGCATTATAGATATAGATATAGATATAGATATAGATATAGATATAGATATAGACCACATCTTCTTTATCCATTCATCTGTTGATGGACATCTAGGCTCTTTCCATACTCTGGCTATTGTGGACATTACTGCTATAAACATTGGGGTGCAGGTGCCCCTTTGGATCACATTTGTATCTTTGGGGTAAATACCCAGTAGTGTAATTGTTGGGTCGTAGAGTAGCTCTATTTTCAACTTTTTGAGGAACCTCTATACTGTTTTCCAGAGTGGCTGCACCAGCTTGCATTCCCACCAACAGTGTAGGAGGGGGAACTAAAGTTTATACAGGAAAGAGGCAGGGCATATTCTTATTCATATTTTTAGCATGAACTGGAACCAGCACTTCAGTGGCTTCCTGATCATAGCAGATGCTATAGCTCCCTTAGAAGGTTATTTTGGAATGTGGAAGTACACACTGGGGTTATTCCTGGAAGATTACCTACAATCTGTTTCTTTAACCTTTGTAACGATTCTTCAAGCTCTTTATCCCTTAGCAAATTCCTTTCTGCTTAAAGTAACCAGAGTAAATTCATTGACCACATCTAAGGAACTCTGACCAACACAAAAATTGAACTATAAGTGATTGCAAACATCAGAATTCAAGGATATGAAGCTTAGATTGGTTATCTGACCTAGTCAGGTTTGAAGTATTTGGGTATTATTAAATGATGGGACATTAGTAACCTGTGATATGTGAGGTAGGAAAACAGCAACTTAAATGATTGCCTTTTGTCATTTGGAATAAAGTATCTACCAAAGCCAAAGTTTGCTTCCCCTTTTGATTGCTTCCCTATAGACATCACTATGTGGTGCTAAGGAATAAAAGGGGCATGGGCTAGGATGGCTATCTCTATTACCATCAGTGACTTCTAAAAGGAAAGATAAGCTTTAAAGAATTTAGATTCTCAGACCAAGATATTGTTAAAGAAACAGGGAGTTTCTAGGAGTCCTCTAAAATAATATTTTATCTCATAGTCACAGAGCTGGCATGGCCAGACAGCAAATGCAGAGCCTGATCGGGCCAGCTACTGAATTTCACTGGACTTTGAAACATACCCTCACTACACAGCTCATATGAAAGTCAGGAGATTATTTGGGAAAGAGGGAGCCACAAAATTTGGAAAGAGAACATTTGGGAAGATCTAGATGACTCTGAGTACCCTCAAACCCCACCGCGTCCCCCATCCAAAAAAAAAAGGCAGTCCCTCTCCCATAATGGAAGACGCTGGTCTGGCCTGCTAGAAGACTTTATACTGACCTCCTCCGAGGCAGCTCTGTTAGACAGGACTTCTGGCTCTCCACGCCCTATACCTGTGACCTTTCATTCTCACCTGACTTAAAACTAGCTCCAGATCAAGAATGCCCTTGGGGCCCAATGCAGGTCAAACATAGAAGGAACAGATTCATATGCCGGAAGAAATGCAAGATTTTGCTAAAACTAAGAGTGACAAAAGTCTGGAGACTATATTGGGTATTCTACCAGAAACAAAATTTTATGAACCAAATTATTGGCCTGAATACACTAAACTTCATGTTCTGGATTCATTTTTTTTTTTTTAGCTTAAGCCAATTATTAACTTGGTTAGTTGACTGAAACCTGGATCGTACTAGAGCCTATTGCTGAAGGAAGATGAAACGTAAGACTCCGGAGATTCAGAGAGAGAAGAATGCTGGGATGGATTTATCACATACAACATCTAACATATACCCAAACTAAGCCTGGAGAACACTCCCTTTTCTAAGGCATTGAGGAAATGTTAATGAAGAGAGAACCAGAATCTTGAAGAGTACTTCACTGAATTTCTTCTGTACCCTAGAGATAAAGATAGGAGATACTACTATTTAAAATAGATCCCTGGGGTGCCTGGGTAGCTCTGTCAGTTCGGCATCTGCCTTTGGCTCAGGTCAGGATTCCAGCCAGGGTCCTGGGACCAAGTTCCATACTGGGCTCCCTGCTCAGTGGAGTGTCTGCTTCTCCCTCTCCCCCTCCGTGCAGCTCATGCTCTCGCTCTCTCTCTCTTTCACTCTCAAATAAATAAATAAATAAATTTTAGTTCCCTGATTTCAGTAGAGTTGGTGGATGCCCAGAAGAGCAGACATGACATAGTAGGACTTAACTGCCAGAAACAAAATGGAAATGGTTATTATAATAGCAGAATGAGGGAAACCTGACTAGCTTAGTTGGTAGAGCATAAGACTCTTGATCTTGGGGTCCCAAGTTCAAGTGTGAAGTGTAGAGCTTACTTTAAAAACAATAGAATAATTTGACTTCCTGGGATATTTTGGTAGTGGCTAACTGATCATGGTGTCTCTAAAACTGAACTAGATGGGCAGCCTCTGAACAATATACTTGACCTGTATAAATGAAAATAAACCTATGCTTAAGTAATCATATCCAACTTAAATCATCACTAGTCATGGCCTATATTCTAATATCTATAGTCTCAATTCAGTAAATGAAAGGGAGAAACTTTGAGGAAGGACATCGTAAGAACCTATATAAAAATCTTCCTCTACCCCCACCAAAAGTACCTACATATATTTACCAAGATAATTGTATACTGGAGAAAGGGAAAGCATCTATACCTTTCACAAATTATTGGACATGGCCTTGAATTTTTTTTTTTAAGATTTTATTTATTTGACAGAGCGAAACACAGCGAGAGAGTGTTGTCAGGTGAAAGCAAATTGGTTCTGGTATTTTTAGGATACAAAAAGCATTTTTTTAAAAAAAGATTTTATTTATTTGACAGAGAGAGACACAGCCAGAGAGGGAACACAAGCAGGGGGAGTGAGAGAGGGAGAAGCAGGCTTCCTGCCGAGCAGGGAGCCCGATATGGGGCTCAATCCCAGGTCTCTGGGATCATGACCCGAGCCGAAGGCAGTCGCTCAA
>PITA01001530.1:176226-191418 GCA_004023965.1 Spilogale gracilis | reverse complement strand
AAAAAAAAAAAAAAGAAACTAATGTGACAAAACTTGTTTTCTTAGAGACAAACTATCTCTATTTTGAAACAAGAACAATTAAGCAACAGGCAAATTATTCATATTTCATGACAGTTCTTATATTATGCTTTGAAGATATACTGAAATGCTCAGAAAAAGCCAAATATCAATCATGTCACAGAGCAAAGTAAAAAAGTATCAAATATCTTGTCACAGGCTAGGCTAAATGCATAAAACCTATGTGCCTTTCTTGAATTTTAGATATATTTATTTGGCTCCAAACTCTGGGAGGAATCAATTCAAGTATTCAGTGGGTTTACCGGATACTTGATCATTTATGTAAAAATTCTTACAACAAAATCCAGAAAGACTTAATCCAAGTTGCCCTGACCTTGAAGCTACCTTGCAGGGCTATAGGCAGAGATCCCGTGTGTAAGGAGGCGCATCTGCAGAGCTTGTGGTGAAGCAAGGCTCTGGGAAAGGGAAGGGCCAAATACCTATCAGCTGGCTGCTTTAACAATCTCAACTCCTCACTTAGGAACCAGGGACCTGCGCTCCTGGGTGGCTCAGTTGGTTAAGTGCCTGCCTTTGGCTCAGGGCATGATCCCAGGGTCCTGGGATCGAGTCCCTCATTGAGTCTTGCCCTTGTGGAGCAGGGAGCCTGCTTCTCCCTTTGCCTCTGTCTCTCTCGCTCATGAATAAAAAATAAAAATCTTAAAAAAAAAAAAAAAAAAAAAAAAGGAATCAGGGAACTGGCTTCTCCTTGAGCGTCCCAAGGACTGAAGCCAGGAGAAGGAAGAATACAACAAAGAAGACCTCAGCGGTCATTCATGCTACATCTCATTCCACACACGGGGAAACTAAGTCCTGGGGAAGGAAAAGACTTTGTCTAATGTTCTCGAAGTTTCCTGCTCAAAGTTACATTTCCTTTCAGCAAGAAACCAGATTTTCAAAAGACACAGCCTTTTAATTTCAGACCCATGAACACCCATTTCATGGAGGAAAGGCCTCTTTTGGGAACCCTTAGGACCTTCCACATACGGCTGACCTAGCTTCTGTCTACCTTCAGGGGAATGGTTTGGTTGAGATGCCAGCTCAGCCCTAAGGCTGCAGGAACTGAAGAGCAAAGGGTAAGGCTTACATTGGGGAGGTCAGGAAACAGAGAGGGGAGCCCAGGACCTGGTGGCCAGGGAAGGGTAAGGGCTCCAAACTGTCCTTGGGGTCAGAGACCAGGACACACATTTCCACAAAACTGGCACTCAGGAAATGTTTGTTAAACACTGAGTAAAAATGTCCTAGTTTGTCCCCTCCCGTGATACAGGGCAAGAAGCCCACAGTGCCATGCACCAGAACTTTCCCCTTACTCCTTGCACTCCTCATAATCTTGCTCCCTCAAATTATTAGAATCGTCAAAATAAAAATGATGAATCCAGTTCAGAATGCAGCCTTCATCCTATCAGAATTCTGAGTGTAGAGATTTTGATTGCAGTTGGGAAATACACACAAAGGGCTGGCCAAGCACAGGACGGCAGATAGAGAGACAGCTTGTTCCAGAGTTGAAGATGGAGGAGATTAATCTTGAAACTTTTCTGCCTCCATATTCTAGGTTATAAATGTCAGTGATTTTTCTTGCCTCTAAGCCTCATGTTTTAAAATGCAACCTTCCAGTTACCAAAGGCATCATTTTATATAACCCACCAAAACTGAGTCCCTTTATGATGATACAGCATTTTAGGATTTGTAGACTACTATAGGTCTTACTCAATTCAATGGGTTGGTCAGGGAATGTAAAATCTTTTTTTTTTTTTTTTTTTTTTTTTTTTTTTTTTTTTTTTTTTTTAGAGGGGAGTGCAGAGAGAGAACCTTAAGCAGACTCCACATCCAGCATGGAGCCCACACAGGGCTAGATCTCACAGCACTGAGATCATGACCTCAGCCATAATCCATAATCAAGTGCTGGACTCTTAACCGACTGAGCCACCCTGGTGCTCCAGGGGATATAAACTTTAAAAGATAGTTATACTCAGTTAATAAATGTTTGAAAAACCAGAAATCCAATTTAATGTTTCAGCCATTAAACGTATCAATAAGCACTGAATTTATCAATTAAGCATGAAAATGATGAGCTTGCCAATTTCACATCACTATTAAACTTATCAATAAGTATGTGATATACTGAAACCAACTGGACTCCTGGAGAGGGGCACCAGAAGGCACGGGGAGCAGCCCTGGTGAGGAGGGGCCGAGGCTGGTTCCCACCAGTGACTGGACACCCAGCCCAGCACCTGGCACATACACGCTTGGGGAAGAGATGGCCGCATAGACAGCTGACAAAAATGGGACGGAATAACCATTTCTACTCGAATTAATTCGAAAGCCCATTTTGAAGGTTTACTTAGTTTATCTGCTGAATATAATACAATGCAGGGTCTTGCAAAGCTTCCTTTCTCCAACACACCGTTAAAACAATCGGGACCCCTGGAAGAACAGTCAGGGAGGAGCAATCACCACCCGCACTCCTCACCTGCCATGTCGATGGCGAAAGGCCGGTCTGCTCTCCAGCCGGTGTACCAGCCAACGACTTTGCCGTTTTCCACCAACGGACGTTCATAGCGTCGCCCACCAACCAGGCCCACTGGCCAGACAGAGACTTTGCGTGTAGTTCGCATCTATAAAAAAGGGGAAAGAGATGGGGTTTAAGTTTCTTGAGGGAAAATAACTTGAAGAGAGGAAAGAAATGTGAATCACACAGAAGAAATGGGGTGAGTGGGGTGGGGGAGGGCATAGATTTTCAGAAGCCGGAGGTCCTGAGCAGAACCCTTCTAGTGGCAGACTGCCGCCTGATGCGTGGCTGCTTGGCGCCATCGGTCACCCTCTGTCACAAAACCAGCTCAAGGCTTGAGAGAAATGAAGTGGGTGTCAGCATCTGAACGCTTATTTGAAGCTAAGTTGTGACTATCAAAAATATCTTCTCTTTGTTTCAAAGTTGAATCTTCATACGTTGCATCTTCGGAAGTGAGAGGGTTGACTTCCCTTTAGGAAACCTGACTGCTCAGTAACCGCAAAAAGTTCACTCACAGAAGACACAAGCATTGACTTTCTATGATTTTTTTAAAATTTATACAGACACAGCAATACTGGCTGGGGGCGTTACTAATGGCATCCAGACGATACCAGGTGTTCTCCAGAGTGACAAATAGAAAAACATACCCTCCATTCCACCTTTTAAGGGAAACTGGGCCCAACTAGAGGAGGAAAGCAGCACGTGGGCCACAGGGGAAGTGAGCCTTCTCTCTCCCCGCTCATGCTGTAGTGCCTGGCACAACTCTGGCTCAAGACAGCCCTCATTGGAAATGATTTACTGGATTTCTTTAAAGGAAAAGATATGTTCACAACAAAGCTTGCTGATTCTGGGGGAAACCACCACCACACCCACCTTCTAAGACATGTGTCCAAGAGGACCATAAGCAGCCCACAAGACACCTTTGTGGAAACTAGAAGCTTCCCCTTTCCTGGACACACACGTACACGTATGCAGGGGCCTGTGGCTTGGCCATTAAAGTACAGGCTGCTTTCAGCTCCATTCGCCCTCTTAGCTGGGGATGTCCTCGGGCATAACCTACCCAGCTGCATTTAGTGGGCCTGCTGTCATGATGATTTCAACACCAAAGCTTTGTGCTCAGCATGGAGTCTGCTGGAGATGAACTCCCTCTCCCTCTGCTCTTCTTCTTCTTGCAAGCATGAGCTCTTTCTCTCTCTTCCTAAAATAAAGTCTTAAAATAAAATAAAATAAAACCTTTGCCTAACTCAAAATCACAAGAGCTTCCTCCTTCTCTCTACAAGTGTTATAGCTGTAGGTTTTAGGTTTACGCTCTATTCAGGATTAATTTCTGGGTATACTTTGAGAGACTGTGTCACTCAAGCACCCCTGAAGTTATTTTCTTTCTCCTTTTTGCATAAAGATACCCAATTGTTCCAACCACAATATATAAATGGATATGTGACTGTCCCAGAACTGAACAGTCTCTGCACCTCTGTGGGTTTATTTATGGACATTCTCCTCTGATCTGCTGGTCTATTTGGCGCTCTTGAGGCTGGCACACTATTCTGACTTCCTGGAGCTCTACGGTGACCCTGGTAATCAGGCAGTGTTTGTCCTCTTTGTTCTTCTTCATCAAAGTTGTTTTGACTGTTCTAATTCCTCTCCTTTCCATAGGAGTTTCAGATGCATCTTGACCATTTTAACAAAGTCTGATTGGGATTGCATTATATCTATACATCGACTTGGTGAGAACTGACAGCTTAACAAAATCGAGCCTTCTAACCCATGAATATGACATACTTCTTCAGTTACTTAGATTTTTAATTTTCCTCAGCAATGTTTTCATGATTTAATTCTTGAACCAATATTAACATTTACTATTTTGTGTCCTAGGTCTTCTCCATGGGGGAGGGGAAAAAAACCAGAAAATTTACTAAAATTTCCACAGAAATATCGTCCTCTCCCCAACTCACCCCACCTTCCAACTCCTGTTCCCTCACACTGCAGAAAGTGTAACCGTCTCTATTTGTTTTATGTACCAAAACATGCCAGAACTATGAAAAAACTAAAATCTCAATACATATGTATTTCCTAAATTGACACAATGGCCTTATACCTATACAGTACTAAAAACAGTCTTCTGTTCTTTTTTGGTATTTCCTTAAAATGCATGTCATTTTTCAGCTCCTAAATTGCTTTTGCCCAGAGCACTAAATTTTCAAATCTGCCAAACACTGTAAACAGACCCCATCTCCGCCTTGTGTGTCCTCTTGAAAATGCATAGGTTGTGCTCTGTATACATCAGGTGCCAAAAAATTCTTGATAAGCACCAGGTAGTACCTGTAAGGAGGACCACGCGTAACAAGCAAGCAGTGCATGCCTGTGCAAGCCAAGGGACAAGCTCACCATCAAAAGACAAACAATAAACCAACAGAAGAGAAAAATGTTTTTAAAATAGGAACGGACACACCACCATTAAAGAGAATAAGAAACCCTAACTGTGAGACCACGAGAGTCACAGAATTGCACGTGGCCGAGCACGTGTTGTGGCAGGCTTTTCGTTAAGCCAGGCCAGGAAAGACAGGTAGGATTTGGTCTGTCGACTTCAGAAGAGCCTCGGGTTCTGGGTAATGAGATGAATCTGAGAAACCAAACTTCGCCTTTCTGTGCCAGCTTCTTGCTAGAAAATGCAGGTTTGGCTTAACACACTCCAGATGCCTGAGAGCAGCTCAGAGTTAACACTTACTTGTGTTTGATTTTTTTCAATGAATTGGGTGTTCAAAGGTGAAGAAGGACTAACTATCTGAACCCCAGGTGGTGTGGCAGGATTATGTTTCCGAGTATGCTAAATTAAAAAAAAAAAAGTCTGTCATTTAAGTAGTTTAATACTTGGGAAGGATCCAGGTCCCTTGCCATACGTACACCGCTCTGAGAGTCAACGTGGAATGTTGCATCAGTTAGACACACGGCCCCTCAGTACCCACCACTGTACTACGGAGAATGTGCCAGGCATTTCAAAAGAAATAGCACAGCTATTTACAGAACTTCCTCATTCCACCCCTGGGAGCTATCCTTTGTTCGGTGTCCTTTTCACTCAGTCTATGCTCTTTAAGGATTCCTAGGCAGCCACCTTTTCTGAGAAGGGGAAAGATAACAATGACTGTTAACCATTAAAAGTAAAAGCACTCTCATATAACTCAAATATTCTCAGTATTTAAAAGTTTTGTTACTTTCTTAACACAAAATAGTAGTCACGTAGAGGGCACAACCTCAAGTGCCTGGTGTGAACCCCAATCTAAAACAGAGGACTAAAGCACTAGATACAAAGATAAAGAGGAAGGAGTGCACATATTTCTAACAGTTACAGTATTACAAATAGATCCCCAAAGCATTGTCTTCCTATTTATGCAATGCCAAAGTCATAATCTGTCATTTATTTCTCCCACCACGACCTCAACTGAATAGACAGGACTTGCACAGCAATGTTAACGAGCCACAATCGTGGGCAATTTCCATAGCCCCAAGGACACAAAAGATAACTCTGGTACATCTCCGCACTCCTCCTAAATGCCCTTTAAACTATCCCAGGACAGGTGTGCCTGGCTGGCCCACTGGTTAAGCATCCGAGTCTTGATCTCAACTTAGGTCTTGAATTCAGGGTTGTAAGTTCAAGCCCTGCAATGGGGTCCACTCTCCAGTGCTATGGAGACTACTTTTTAAAAAATCAAACAACAACAACAACTATGCCAAGGCAGGTGGTGGTTGTTTATCTTCATCTTCTCCAGGAAAGAAGGGAGGCAGGTAACTACTTCTCCCACCTGGGTCTGGTGACCCTTACCAACAATCAGCTCCTGGGTTTTTTAGCCAAACTACTTTTTCTGCAGCCCTACATTCTTTTGGTCCCTCCTTGGGGAATAGTTAAGGGCCAGCTCCAGGGACTGGAATACTTCAGAAGATCACATGTAGGTGATCATCAGAATGCCCTTAGAGTAAAACAGAGTAAGTTAAACAAATGCCTTTAGCTTCAAGACATACCACTAAGGTGAAATCTTGTCTTATTTTTCCAAAGGCAAATGAATAAAGTTCTTGATCTTCTGAAATTTAAAATGCTATAGGCAACCTCAAGGAGAATTACAATAAAGAATGATACTCTGTATCCTGCTTTTTTAACATTTCAGTGGGCAAGAAAAACACCCTAAATCCAACAGGATCCAGTAAACGGAAGATACAAAGGAAAGAGCAGGAATACAAGGAATACAGAAATGATGACTTGGAGCCAAAGGTCCTTCTCCAATTTCACTGTCCATAAACATCTGATATTTTCAACACAGAAACTACATTACATAATCCACCATATCCATAAAATTCCTGGGGAACAAGTCTGAAAATTAATGTCATATCTGCGCTTTCTTTCTTGCATCTGCCTCCTAATGATTTTAGCATCAATTTCCTTCAGCTAATTGACACTTGGCTCAATGCTATTCATTCCAGTGTCCTTCACATATCTTTATATCGCCTTGAATCTTTTTTTTTTTTGCCTGATTTCCATATACCTCCATTACCACAGCATAAACATTTGAGGTGCATAAAATATCTAAGAATTCTAGAAAGCAGAAATGTCCCTCATGTTATATTCTAAACCCATCTCCTATGTCACTGGGTAGAAGAACAAGTCTAACATTTCTTCCATACCTGCTGTATTTTTTCACTAAACATCTATCACATAATGTGTGTCTAGTGCTGTGCTGGACCCTGAGCAAGGGTGACAAGGTTCTCATCTAGCAAGCCAACATTCCAGGAGAGAAAAAGCAATGACACATCGAATTGCAAAATTAGTTACTTAATTTCTATGCTAATAAGGGCTATAAGGGAAGTAGACAGTCTACAGGAGCAGGTTGCAGAGGATCTGCCATGGTCTGGGATCTGCTGAAGTTTCCTTGAGGACATCAGCATGAGCTAAGCCTAAAGCCTGAAGCATGAACCACTGAGGACAAGAAGACCAAAAATATTCCAGGAAAAGGAACTCAGGTGCATGGGCCCCTAACAGGAATACTCCCCTGTGTTCCTTAATTAAAAAAAAAAATCTATTATAGACAGTGGATGTTAGGAGTCAAGTTTCTCACTGTTGGAGTAAGAATTTACAGAGAGGCAGAAGAGAAAGCTAGAATGATCCATGTGGTTCTAGATTAGAGCTGGAGACATCAATCTGAACTCATTTTTAGCTGAAATGGTTATACAGAGGTTATACAGATGGTCATACAGATAGAGAGATGGTCTACATGGCTTAGTATCACAGATCGTTATAGAGATAGTTATTAAGATGATTACACAGATACATGGGTTAGTATCACACATATATTTCCTTGCTCTATCAGCAGACAGAGCCCAGAAATAATGACACTCCAGTAGAAATGAACCCACCTGGTGCCCAGATCTTGGTTTCTAATACCACACTCTGATAGAAGAAACCAGAGCCACTTGCAGAAGTAGCTGATTCTAGGTCTGGGGCAGAAAACATACAAGACATATCCCAAGGTATCTTTACAACCAGAAAGTAAAGAAATGCTCAAGAACAAAAGCAAATGAAAAGCTGCACATTGATGGGAGCATATAAAGGACACACAGGAGTCAACTTGAAAGAGCTCCAATTGGCCAAAACTGGCACAACGTGAGCAACAAATGTAAGGAGTACTGGAGTATGCCCTGAAATATAAAGTACTAGATACTAGTCAACCTGAAATACATGAATGACTGAATACGAAAATGGACAATAGACAAATCTCCCATTCAGAAACATTCCAAAAAATTTATGTAGGTACCCCCCCCCCCCAACAAGGATGTGGAATGCACTCCCTATGTATGAGCTGCACAAGGTAACTTCCTTCCAAAAGGTCAGCCTGGAAGGAAGTCTCAAGTGGGGGAGGTGCTTTACAGTAAAGAGATCTGATGATCTCTTTGAGGAAGCGCTCAAGAACAAAAGCAAATAAAAAGATGCTAAGTCATGTTCATAGTATGTATCTTTCTTATAATGTACCGAGAAAGGGTACCGCTCTGTGATCTTTTCTTAAAATCACTCTTCAATTAAAGGAATGGGCTCCTTGGAGAAATGGCTGATCCTAAGAGTGGGGCAGAAGAGACGCAAGGTGAGCCTGAAGCATCTTGTAGTGCCAGGAAGTAAGGAAGTGTTACAGACAAACAAATAAAAACCTGAAGTAAACTCAGAGTGAAAGAGGTGTATCAAAAGGACACGGCCAACTGAAAGAGCTCCAATGGTCAGAACCAGAACAACTTGAGTCATAAAATAATGTTGATTCTCCATACCCTTGCCATGATGTTATAAACATAGCACTTACCACTAGGGTCTTCTTCCTGGAAACCAATAATCCCACAATCTACTCAGGAAAAACAGACAGATTCCAATAGAGGGACGCCCTCTAATACACTTAACCAGTGCTCCTCAAAACTGTGAAGATCACTGATAACAAGGAAAATTTGAAAAGCTGTCAAAGCCAAGAACCACCTCAAAAAACATGACAAGTCAATGTAATGTGGTATCTAAGATGGGATCCTGAAACAGAAAAAGGCCATTAGGTACAAACCAAGAACATCTGAATAAAGAATATACTTTGGTTCAGTAATTATAATACACGGTACTATATTAATGTAAAATGTTAATAAAAAGAGAACACTGGGTATGGAATATAGGAAACTTTCTAGTATCTCCTCAGCTCTTCTATAAATCATAAAATGTTGTTTGGAGAGAGGGAAGATGGGATAGTAAGAGAGGGGGAAGATCCTGAGCTCACCACCTCCCAGGGACAAATCAAGGCAACTACAAATGCTGCAATTCACTCTGAAAATGACCTGAGGCCTGGGAAAAATGACATTTCACAGCTAAAGGCATAAGAAGTCCACATCAAATAGAATAGGAAGGGCAGAGTTGCAGCTGGGAGCCAAACCTCCAGCACAGCTACCCACAAATAGAAGGGACATCATAAGCATGAGCAGCAAAGGGATCAAGGCCCACACCAGGACTGCCCAGCCCTGAAGACCTGCACTGGGAAGGTAAGGCACCATAATAACTGGCTTTAAAAGTCAGCAGGACTGAACTCCAGGAGAGCCAGAGGGACCAAGGGAAACCAAGTCTCTGCTTCAAAGAGCTAGCCCACTGTATCTCTCTGCACAAGACCCATCAACAGACGTAGCAGTTTGAAAAGCACCTGGGTTACACATGAGGATTTACTGACTAGTTTTAGTACCTGTGCCAGAGAGGCAGGGATCTACGGGAACTTTCTCCAGGAACAGAAATGTTACTGGGCACCATTTTTTGCTCTCCTTCAACCCACTTAAGCAGTTGCACATGTAACATTATACAGGATAGGCCACATATTCAACCACAAAATAAGTCTCAATAAATTTAAGAAGATTGAAATTATACTGTTCATCTTTTCCAACCAGAAATCGATTACAATAAAAGAACCAGAACACAAATGTGGCATGATACTAAACAACCAAGGAGTCAACAAAGAAATCATAGAGAAAAACAAAAAAATACCTGAGACAAATGGAAACAGAAACACATTGGTTCAAAATCTTTGGAACACAGCAAAAGTAATTCTGAGAGAAAATTTACAGCAATGTAGGTCGTCTTAAGAAAAAAAAAAAAACAGATCTCAAATAAACAATCTAAACTTACAACTAAGGGAGCTAGAAAAAGAACAAACAAAGCCCAAGGTTGGTAGAAGGAAAAAATAATAAAGTATAGGGGAGGAATATATGAAATAGAGACTTTAAAAAAAGGAAGAAAGAAAAGATCAATGAAACTAAGAGCTAGTTCTTTGAAAACATATACAAAATTGATAAACCTTTAGCTAGACTCAGGAAAAAAAATACTCAAATAAAATCAGAAATGAAAGAAAAGAAACACACTCAAGATACACCAAAGGAAAAGAAAAAGGAATTATAAGACTACTACAAAAAAATTACATGCTGACAAATTAAACAACCTAGAAGAAATGGACAAATTTCTAGGCACAATCTTCTGTGACAGAATTAGGAACAAATAGAAGATCTGAAGAGACCAATTACTAGTAACAAAATTGAATCAATAATCAAAAAAACTCCCAACAAAAAAATTCAAGACCAGATGGCTTCACAAGTGAATGCTACCAAACATCTGGAGACAGTTTAATAACTAACTTCAAAATCCCAGAAAATAGAAGAGGAAGAAATGCTTCCAAATTTATTCTATGAGATCAGCATTACCCTGATACTAAAACCAGAAGACACTACAAAAAAAGAAAATTACAGACCAGTATCTCTGATAAACATAGATGCAAAAATTCTCAATAAAATATTAGCAAACCAAACTTAAAAATACATTAAAAGTAGAATACACCACAATCAAGTGGGATTTATTCCAGGATGCAAAGACGGTTCAATATATGCAAACTGATTAACATGATATACCACGTTAACAAAATGAAGAATAGAAATCATACAGATGCAGGGTGCCTGGGTGGCTCAGTGGGTTAAGCCTCTACCTTCGGCTCAGGTCATGATCTCAGGGTCCTGGGATTGAGGCCCACGCCAGGCTCTCTGCTCAGCAGGGAGCCTGCTTCCTGCTCTCTCTCACCATTTTTATTCAATAGTATTAGAAGTCCTAACCACAGCAATCAGATGAAATAAAAAGCATCGGATTTGGTAAGGAAAAAGCAAAAACATCACTATTTGTGGATAAAATGATAAATATAGAAAACCATATAGATGCCATCCAAAAAATTTTTTAAATATTATTTTGATATTAATATTTGATATGGTATTTGATTGATATTGATATTATTGATATGACTGATATTTGATATTATTGATATATCAATAGATGGGAAAATATCAATAGATGGAAATTTGTTGCATTTCTATACACTAATAAAAAGAAATTAAAAAATAATACCATCCACAATTGCATCAAAAATAATAAAATATCAGGGTTCCAGGATGGCTCAGTCAGTTGAATGTCTGCCTTTGGCTCATGGCATTATCTCAGGGTCCTGGGATGAAACCCCAGGTCAGGCTCCCTGCTCAGCAGGGAGTCTTTTTCTCCCTCTCCCTCTGCTCCACCACTCCCCCGCTTGTGCACATGCTCTGTCAAATAAATAAAATCTTTTTTAAAAAAAGAACATCTAGGAATAAACTTAACCAAAGAGGTGCAAGACCTGTACTCTGAAAATGTGGATATTGTTGAAATAAAGATGACACAAACAAATGGAAATGATATACCATGTTCATGGACTGGAAGAATTATTAAAATGTCCATACTAATCAAAGCAATCTACAGATTCAATGCAATCCTCATTAAAATACCAACGGTATTTTTTCACAGAACTAAAAGAGATAATCCTAAAATTTGTATGGAACCACAGAAGATAGCCAAACTGCCAAAGCGATCTTAAGAAAGAAGAACAAAGGGCACTTGGGTGGCTCAGTGGATTAAAGCGTCTGCTTTCAGCTCAGGTCATGATCTCCAGGTCCTGAGATCGAGGCCCAAATCGGGCTCTCTGCTCAGCAGGGAGCCTGCTTCCTCCTCTCTCTCTGCCTACTTGTGACCTCTGTCAATAAATAAATAAAATATTTTAAAAAAAAGAAAGAAGAACAAAGTTGGAGGTATCACAATCCCTTATTTTAAACGATGCTACAAAAGTATAGGAATCAAAACAGTATGGTACTAGCACAAAAACAGACACACAGATCAAGGGACTAGAACACAGAGCTCAGAAATAAACCCACACTTATATGATCAATAAATCCCTGACAAAGGAAGCAAGAATATACACTGAGGAAAAGACAGGCTCTCCAATAAATGGTGCTGGGATAACTGGATGGATACATGCAAAAGAATAAAACTAGGCCACTTTCTTATACCATACATAAAAATAGTCAAAATGGATTAAAGACCTAAATGTGAGACTTGAAACCATAAAACTGCACCCTTATAACATTTTTCTGTCTACTCAAGTGAGGGAATCAAAAACAAAATGAATAATGGGGATGGCATCAAGCAAAAAGGCTTTTGCACAGCGAAAGGAACCATAGACAAAATGAAAAGGAAAACTCATAAATGGGAGAAAATATTTGCAAATGATATAACCAATAAGGAGTTAGTATCCAAAATATAAAATGTTGTCCTACAACTCAACACAAAAATAAACCAAACAATCTGATTTAAAAATGGGCAGAGGACCTAAACAGACATTTTTCTGAAGATAACATACAGATGGAAAACAGACACATGAAAAGATGCTCATCACTCATGATCAGGGAAGTGCAAATCAAAATTATAATGAGATATCACCTCATATGCATCAGAATGACATTATCAAAAAAATAAGAAATAACAAGTGTTGGTGAGCATGCGGGGAAAAGCGAACCCATGTGCACCAACGGTGGGAATTTAAGTCAGTGCAGCCACTGTGGAAAACAGTATGGATGTTCCTCAAAAAACTAAAAATAGAAGTACCATAAAATCCAGTAATTTCACTTCTGTATTACTTGAAGAAAATAAAAAGACTAATTGGAAAAGATATATGCACCTCTATGTTTACTGCAGCATTAATTACAATAGCTAAGATATGGAAACAACCAAAGTGCCAATCAACAGATGAACAGATAAAGAAGATGTGGTATATATACAATGGAATATTACCCAGCCATTAAAAGAAAGAAATCTTGTCATTTGTGACATTATGGATGGGCCTAACAGGTAATACACTAAGTGAAATAAGTCAGAAAAAGACAAACACCTTATGATTTCACTTATATGTAGAATCTAAAAACAGATCAACCAAATAAAAAACAGACACAGACTCATAAATATGGAGAAAAACTGGTAGTTTCCAGAGGGGAGGGGAGTAAGACGAGGGGTGAAATAGGTGAAGGTGAGTAAGAGATACAAACTGCCAGTTATAAGTCACAGAGATGAAAAGTAGAGCACAGGGAATATAGCCAATAACACCATATTAACACCATATGGTAACAGATGGTAACTACACTTGTCATGGTAAGCATTTTATGTTTATACTTATTTTTTTAAAGATTTTATTTATTTGACAGAGAGAGAGAGAAAGAACACACACAAGCAGGTGGAGCGACAGGCAGAGGGAAAGTGAAAAGCAGGTTTCCCCCACCGAGCAGAGAGCTGGGCATGGGGCTCGATCCCAGGACTCCAGATCATTACCTGAGCTAAAGGCAGATGCTTAACGGACTGAGCCACCCAGGAGCCCCTATGTTTATACTTGTTGAATCACTATGCTATACAACTAAAACTAATGTACATCCACTACAGTTCAACTAGAAATAATAAAATTGACTACTTCACAAGAATAAAGTCCATTATTTAAAAAAAAATAATTTAAAAGTTTCTAAGGCAATCACTCCGTTTCCACCTATCCCTGTCAGGTATGATGCAGACTTATTCTCTAGCTCGGGGGTCAATTTTTTCTTACTTTTCGTGCTCTTATGTATTGTGAAGACCAGAGGAACATGAGGTCAAATGTGGTCCTGCAGCAAAGTTTGGTTTGTTCTGCACAGAGAGGTTGTGTTTTAAATTGAGACATGTTGAAGAGTGGTGGCTGAGTGGTTGGGCGTCTGCCTTCAGCCCAGGTCATGAATCCCAGAGTCTGGGGATCGAACCCTGCATTGAACTCCCTGCTCGGTGGGAAGTCTGCTTCTCCATCTCTCACTCCCCTTGCTTGTGTTCCCTCTCTAGCTGTGTTTCTGTCAAATTAAAAAAAAACAAAAACAAAAAAAAATCTGAGACGTGTCACAATCCAAAGATTTCTGGCCTCTCTGAAAATTCAGCAAGCTGTACTAACATTTCAAATGGCAACAGTGGCCCTGAGAGGCTACGTAGCCCTCCCCTGTTGTCCACGGTCCCCACCGCTCCCATCACAGCCCCAAAGCTGAGTCTCAGTGTCAATCACCATGATTACTAGTTAGTGCTGTCGCAGGAGGTGGTCTCATCTCCAACGCAGAAACTGAGAAACACCAAACGGGCCATACATTTCAAGAATCAGGGGGCAACAATGTTGTAGGTATGGAAATGAGAGATGTTCCTGTATATTTAATATTCAAACTATGTATATAAAAGACACCATTAGAAACATAGGAACTACAAGAAATACATAAAAAAGGAACATAATTAAAAACCTTAATAAATGAAAATAAATTCGGTTGTAGTTTCAGTCCATCAAGTTTTAATACCACTTAAAACTTACACATGGCCAACCTGAGTATGCTACATGCTTAAAAGCCTATGAATTTGTGAATCCTGGTATGGACTGTCTGGGAGAAGCTAGCTCAGGTTCTGTTTATTATAAAGCTACACTAATCAAGACAATGAGATACTAGTGTAAAGATAGGTAAATAAATGAAAGAGATCAGAGTTCAGAAAGAGTTCTTCCCACAGATGGTTGGTTGATTTTTTTCTTTTTCTTTCCTTTCTTTCTTTTTTTTTTTTTTTTTTTTTAGTAGGACGCCAAGGCAATTTAATGGGGGAAAGGACAATAATATTTTTAACACATAATGCTGGAAGAATTGGGCATCTACGGAAGGGAAGGAGAAGGGAGGGGAGGGGGGAAGGGAAGGGAAGGGAA